>OX243877.1:21830000-22247500 GCA_945859645.1 Amphipoea oculea | reverse complement strand
CGCCGAGACGCGTCTTTTGACACCTCGCACGTCCGCCTAGCTCAGATAGAAACGCAAAAATTTTTTGTAGTGGGGATTTTCATACGAGTAAGTACATACACGAAATCCACCTTAGTGATAGTACAATTTCATCTAACCGCTATAACTTTGCATCCCGGTGACGCATTCTGAAGCTTTTTTCAGCGTAGTAATTCGTTTTTAGGCTCCGTCTAACGTTCCCACTAGTTTAAATTGACAAAAACACCGAAAAACACTTTTCGGTTATTCACTTGCAAAAATTTCAGTGTAAATTCCTTTCAAAAATTTTTTATTACAAAACCTTCAGGTAAATTTACATTTTTATAATTTTAATTGATACTTACCTGCCTTACCTGTACTCCGGCGCGCGTTCCGCGTGTTCGAGTCCCGTTTGGTGGTGTTATTCCCGTTTTATACATACATTTTGGTCGTAAATTCAGTTTTTTCAGGAAATTTCAAAAAATTTCTTCAGCGTAAATTCTAAAAACATCATAGCTCGCTGGCCGGCGCCGAGACGCGTCTTTTGACACCTCGCACGTCCGCCTAGCTCAGATAGAAACGCAAAAATTTTTTGTAGTGGGGATTTTCATACGAGTAAGTACATACACGAAATCCACCTTAGTGATAGTACAATTTCATCTAACCGCTATAACTTTGCATCCCGGTGACGCATTCTGAAGCTTTTTTCAGCGTAGTAATTCGTTTTTAGGCTCCGTCTAACGTTCCCACTAGTTTAAATTGACAAAAACACCGAAAAACACTTTTCGGTTATTCACTTGCAAAAATTTCAGTGTAAATTCCTTTCAAAAATTTTTTATTACAAAACCTTCAGGTAAATTTACATTTTTATAATTTTAATTGATACTTACCTGCCTTACCTGTACTCCGGCGCGCGTTCCGCGTGTTCGAGTCCCGTTTGGTGGTGTTATTCCCGTTTTATACATACATTTTGGTCGTAAATTCAGTTTTTTCAGGAAATTTCAAAAAATTTCTTCAGCGTAAATTCTAAAAACATCATAGCTCGCTGGCCGGCGCCGAGACGCGTCTTTTGACACCTCGCACGTCCGCCTAGCTCAGATAGAAACGCAAAAATTTTTTGTAGTGGGGATTTTCATACGAGTAAGTACATACACGAAATCCACCTTAGTGATAGTACAATTTCATCTAACCGCTATAACTTTGCATCCCGGTGACGCATTCTGAAGCTTTTTTCAGCGTAGTAATTCGTTTTTAGGCTCCGTCTAACGTTCCCACTAGTTTAAATTGACAAAAACACCGAAAAACACTTTTCGGTTATTCACTTGCAAAAATTTCAGTGTAAATTCCTTTCAAAAATTTTTTATTACAAAACCTTCAGGTAAATTTACATTTTTATAATTTTAATTGATACTTACCTGCCTTACCTGTACTCCGGCGCGCGTTCCGCGTGTTCGAGTCCCGTTTGGTGGTGTTATTCCCGTTTTATACATACATTTTGGTCGTAAATTCAGTTTTTTCAGGAAATTTCAAAAAATTTCTTCAGCGTAAATTCTAAAAACATCATAGCTCGCTGGCCGGCGCCGAGACGCGTCTTTTGACACCTCGCACGTCCGCCTAGCTCAGATAGAAACGCAAAAATTTTTTGTAGTGGGGATTTTCATACGAGTAAGTACATACACGAAATCCACCTTAGTGATAGTACAATTTCATCTAACCGCTATAACTTTGCATCCCGGTGACGCATTCTGAAGCTTTTTTCAGCGTAGTAATTCGTTTTTAGGCTCCGTCTAACGTTCCCACTAGTTTAAATTGACAAAAACACCGAAAAACACTTTTCGGTTATTCACTTGCAAAAATTTCAGTGTAAATTCCTTTCAAAAATTTTTTATTACAAAACCTTCAGGTAAATTTACATTTTTATAATTTTAATTGATACTTACCTGCCTTACCTGTACTCCGGCGCGCGTTCCGCGTGTTCGAGTCCCGTTTGGTGGTGTTATTCCCGTTTTATACATACATTTTGGTCGTAAATTCAGTTTTTTCAGGAAATTTCAAAAAATTTCTTCAGCGTAAATTCTAAAAACATCATAGCTCGCTGGCCGGCGCCGAGACGCGTCTTTTGACACCTCGCACGTCCGCCTAGCTCAGATAGAAACGCAAAAATTTTTTGTAGTGGGGATTTTCATACGAGTAAGTACATACACGAAATCCACCTTAGTGATAGTACAATTTCATCTAACCGCTATAACTTTGCATCCCGGTGACGCATTCTGAAGCTTTTTTCAGCGTAGTAATTCGTTTTTAGGCTCCGTCTAACGTTCCCACTAGTTTAAATTGACAAAAACACCGAAAAACACTTTTCGGTTATTCACTTGCAAAAATTTCAGTGTAAATTCCTTTCAAAAATTTTTTATTACAAAACCTTCAGGTAAATTTACATTTTTATAATTTTAATTGATACTTACCTGCCTTACCTGTACTCCGGCGCGCGTTCCGCGTGTTCGAGTCCCGTTTGGTGGTGTTATTCCCGTTTTATACATACATTTTGGTCGTAAATTCAGTTTTTTCAGGAAATTTCAAAAAATTTCTTCAGCGTAAATTCTAAAAACATCATAGCTCGCTGGCCGGCGCCGAGACGCGTCTTTTGACACCTCGCACGTCCGCCTAGCTCAGATAGAAACGCAAAAATTTTTTGTAGTGGGGATTTTCATACGAGTAAGTACATACACGAAATCCACCTTAGTGATAGTACAATTTCATCTAACCGCTATAACTTTGCATCCCGGTGACGCATTCTGAAGCTTTTTTCAGCGTAGTAATTCGTTTTTAGGCTCCGTCTAACGTTCCCACTAGTTTAAATTGACAAAAACACCGAAAAACACTTTTCGGTTATTCACTTGCAAAAATTTCAGTGTAAATTCCTTTCAAAAATTTTTTATTACAAAACCTTCAGGTAAATTTACATTTTTATAATTTTAATTGATACTTACCTGCCTTACCTGTACTCCGGCGCGCGTTCCGCGTGTTCGAGTCCCGTTTGGTGGTGTTATTCCCGTTTTATACATACATTTTGGTCGTAAATTCAGTTTTTTCAGGAAATTTCAAAAAATTTCTTCAGCGTAAATTCTAAAAACATCATAGCTCGCTGGCCGGCGCCGAGACGCGTCTTTTGACACCTCGCACGTCCGCCTAGCTCAGATAGAAACGCAAAAATTTTTTGTAGTGGGGATTTTCATACGAGTAAGTACATACACGAAATCCACCTTAGTGATAGTACAATTTCATCTAACCGCTATAACTTTGCATCCCGGTGACGCATTCTGAAGCTTTTTTCAGCGTAGTAATTCGTTTTTAGGCTCCGTCTAACGTTCCCACTAGTTTAAATTGACAAAAACACCGAAAAACACTTTTCGGTTATTCACTTGCAAAAATTTCAGTGTAAATTCCTTTCAAAAATTTTTTATTACAAAACCTTCAGGTAAATTTACATTTTTATAATTTTAATTGATACTTACCTGCCTTACCTGTACTCCGGCGCGCGTTCCGCGTGTTCGAGTCCCGTTTGGTGGTGTTATTCCCGTTTTATACATACATTTTGGTCGTAAATTCAGTTTTTTCAGGAAATTTCAAAAAATTTCTTCAGCGTAAATTCTAAAAACATCATAGCTCGCTGGCCGGCGCCGAGACGCGTCTTTTGACACCTCGCACGTCCGCCTAGCTCAGATAGAAACGCAAAAATTTTTTGTAGTGGGGATTTTCATACGAGTAAGTACATACACGAAATCCACCTTAGTGATAGTACAATTTCATCTAACCGCTATAACTTTGCATCCCGGTGACGCATTCTGAAGCTTTTTTCAGCGTAGTAATTCGTTTTTAGGCTCCGTCTAACGTTCCCACTAGTTTAAATTGACAAAAACACCGAAAAACACTTTTCGGTTATTCACTTGCAAAAATTTCAGTGTAAATTCCTTTCAAAAATTTTTTATTACAAAACCTTCAGGTAAATTTACATTTTTATAATTTTAATTGATACTTACCTGCCTTACCTGTACTCCGGCGCGCGTTCCGCGTGTTCGAGTCCCGTTTGGTGGTGTTATTCCCGTTTTATACATACATTTTGGTCGTAAATTCAGTTTTTTCAGGAAATTTCAAAAAATTTCTTCAGCGTAAATTCTAAAAACATCATAGCTCGCTGGCCGGCGCCGAGACGCGTCTTTTGACACCTCGCACGTCCGCCTAGCTCAGATAGAAACGCAAAAATTTTTTGTAGTGGGGATTTTCATACGAGTAAGTACATACACGAAATCCACCTTAGTGATAGTACAATTTCATCTAACCGCTATAACTTTGCATCCCGGTGACGCATTCTGAAGCTTTTTTCAGCGTAGTAATTCGTTTTTAGGCTCCGTCTAACGTTCCCACTAGTTTAAATTGACAAAAACACCGAAAAACACTTTTCGGTTATTCACTTGCAAAAATTTCAGTGTAAATTCCTTTCAAAAATTTTTTATTACAAAACCTTCAGGTAAATTTACATTTTTATAATTTTAATTGATACTTACCTGCCTTACCTGTACTCCGGCGCGCGTTCCGCGTGTTCGAGTCCCGTTTGGTGGTGTTATTCCCGTTTTATACATACATTTTGGTCGTAAATTCAGTTTTTTCAGGAAATTTCAAAAAATTTCTTCAGCGTAAATTCTAAAAACATCATAGCTCGCTGGCCGGCGCCGAGACGCGTCTTTTGACACCTCGCACGTCCGCCTAGCTCAGATAGAAACGCAAAAATTTTTTGTAGTGGGGATTTTCATACGAGTAAGTACATACACGAAATCCACCTTAGTGATAGTACAATTTCATCTAACCGCTATAACTTTGCATCCCGGTGACGCATTCTGAAGCTTTTTTCAGCGTAGTAATTCGTTTTTAGGCTCCGTCTAACGTTCCCACTAGTTTAAATTGACAAAAACACCGAAAAACACTTTTCGGTTATTCACTTGCAAAAATTTCAGTGTAAATTCCTTTCAAAAATTTTTTATTACAAAACCTTCAGGTAAATTTACATTTTTATAATTTTAATTGATACTTACCTGCCTTACCTGTACTCCGGCGCGCGTTCCGCGTGTTCGAGTCCCGTTTGGTGGTGTTATTCCCGTTTTATACATACATTTTGGTCGTAAATTCAGTTTTTTCAGGAAATTTCAAAAAATTTCTTCAGCGTAAATTCTAAAAACATCATAGCTCGCTGGCCGGCGCCGAGACGCGTCTTTTGACACCTCGCACGTCCGCCTAGCTCAGATAGAAACGCAAAAATTTTTTGTAGTGGGGATTTTCATACGAGTAAGTACATACACGAAATCCACCTTAGTGATAGTACAATTTCATCTAACCGCTATAACTTTGCATCCCGGTGACGCATTCTGAAGCTTTTTTCAGCGTAGTAATTCGTTTTTAGGCTCCGTCTAACGTTCCCACTAGTTTAAATTGACAAAAACACCGAAAAACACTTTTCGGTTATTCACTTGCAAAAATTTCAGTGTAAATTCCTTTCAAAAATTTTTTATTACAAAACCTTCAGGTAAATTTACATTTTTATAATTTTAATTGATACTTACCTGCCTTACCTGTACTCCGGCGCGCGTTCCGCGTGTTCGAGTCCCGTTTGGTGGTGTTATTCCCGTTTTATACATACATTTTGGTCGTAAATTCAGTTTTTTCAGGAAATTTCAAAAAATTTCTTCAGCGTAAATTCTAAAAACATCATAGCTCGCTGGCCGGCGCCGAGACGCGTCTTTTGACACCTCGCACGTCCGCCTAGCTCAGATAGAAACGCAAAAATTTTTTGTAGTGGGGATTTTCATACGAGTAAGTACATACACGAAATCCACCTTAGTGATAGTACAATTTCATCTAACCGCTATAACTTTGCATCCCGGTGACGCATTCTGAAGCTTTTTTCAGCGTAGTAATTCGTTTTTAGGCTCCGTCTAACGTTCCCACTAGTTTAAATTGACAAAAACACCGAAAAACACTTTTCGGTTATTCACTTGCAAAAATTTCAGTGTAAATTCCTTTCAAAAATTTTTTATTACAAAACCTTCAGGTAAATTTACATTTTTATAATTTTAATTGATACTTACCTGCCTTACCTGTACTCCGGCGCGCGTTCCGCGTGTTCGAGTCCCGTTTGGTGGTGTTATTCCCGTTTTATACATACATTTTGGTCGTAAATTCAGTTTTTTCAGGAAATTTCAAAAAATTTCTTCAGCGTAAATTCTAAAAACATCATAGCTCGCTGGCCGGCGCCGAGACGCGTCTTTTGACACCTCGCACGTCCGCCTAGCTCAGATAGAAACGCAAAAATTTTTTGTAGTGGGGATTTTCATACGAGTAAGTACATACACGAAATCCACCTTAGTGATAGTACAATTTCATCTAACCGCTATAACTTTGCATCCCGGTGACGCATTCTGAAGCTTTTTTCAGCGTAGTAATTCGTTTTTAGGCTCCGTCTAACGTTCCCACTAGTTTAAATTGACAAAAACACCGAAAAACACTTTTCGGTTATTCACTTGCAAAAATTTCAGTGTAAATTCCTTTCAAAAATTTTTTATTACAAAACCTTCAGGTAAATTTACATTTTTATAATTTTAATTGATACTTACCTGCCTTACCTGTACTCCGGCGCGCGTTCCGCGTGTTCGAGTCCCGTTTGGTGGTGTTATTCCCGTTTTATACATACATTTTGGTCGTAAATTCAGTTTTTTCAGGAAATTTCAAAAAATTTCTTCAGCGTAAATTCTAAAAACATCATAGCTCGCTGGCCGGCGCCGAGACGCGTCTTTTGACACCTCGCACGTCCGCCTAGCTCAGATAGAAACGCAAAAATTTTTTGTAGTGGGGATTTTCATACGAGTAAGTACATACACGAAATCCACCTTAGTGATAGTACAATTTCATCTAACCGCTATAACTTTGCATCCCGGTGACGCATTCTGAAGCTTTTTTCAGCGTAGTAATTCGTTTTTAGGCTCCGTCTAACGTTCCCACTAGTTTAAATTGACAAAAACACCGAAAAACACTTTTCGGTTATTCACTTGCAAAAATTTCAGTGTAAATTCCTTTCAAAAATTTTTTATTACAAAACCTTCAGGTAAATTTACATTTTTATAATTTTAATTGATACTTACCTGCCTTACCTGTACTCCGGCGCGCGTTCCGCGTGTTCGAGTCCCGTTTGGTGGTGTTATTCCCGTTTTATACATACATTTTGGTCGTAAATTCAGTTTTTTCAGGAAATTTCAAAAAATTTCTTCAGCGTAAATTCTAAAAACATCATAGCTCGCTGGCCGGCGCCGAGACGCGTCTTTTGACACCTCGCACGTCCGCCTAGCTCAGATAGAAACGCAAAAATTTTTTGTAGTGGGGATTTTCATACGAGTAAGTACATACACGAAATCCACCTTAGTGATAGTACAATTTCATCTAACCGCTATAACTTTGCATCCCGGTGACGCATTCTGAAGCTTTTTTCAGCGTAGTAATTCGTTTTTAGGCTCCGTCTAACGTTCCCACTAGTTTAAATTGACAAAAACACCGAAAAACACTTTTCGGTTATTCACTTGCAAAAATTTCAGTGTAAATTCCTTTCAAAAATTTTTTATTACAAAACCTTCAGGTAAATTTACATTTTTATAATTTTAATTGATACTTACCTGCCTTACCTGTACTCCGGCGCGCGTTCCGCGTGTTCGAGTCCCGTTTGGTGGTGTTATTCCCGTTTTATACATACATTTTGGTCGTAAATTCAGTTTTTTCAGGAAATTTCAAAAAATTTCTTCAGCGTAAATTCTAAAAACATCATAGCTCGCTGGCCGGCGCCGAGACGCGTCTTTTGACACCTCGCACGTCCGCCTAGCTCAGATAGAAACGCAAAAATTTTTTGTAGTGGGGATTTTCATACGAGTAAGTACATACACGAAATCCACCTTAGTGATAGTACAATTTCATCTAACCGCTATAACTTTGCATCCCGGTGACGCATTCTGAAGCTTTTTTCAGCGTAGTAATTCGTTTTTAGGCTCCGTCTAACGTTCCCACTAGTTTAAATTGACAAAAACACCGAAAAACACTTTTCGGTTATTCACTTGCAAAAATTTCAGTGTAAATTCCTTTCAAAAATTTTTTATTACAAAACCTTCAGGTAAATTTACATTTTTATAATTTTAATTGATACTTACCTGCCTTACCTGTACTCCGGCGCGCGTTCCGCGTGTTCGAGTCCCGTTTGGTGGTGTTATTCCCGTTTTATACATACATTTTGGTCGTAAATTCAGTTTTTTCAGGAAATTTCAAAAAATTTCTTCAGCGTAAATTCTAAAAACATCATAGCTCGCTGGCCGGCGCCGAGACGCGTCTTTTGACACCTCGCACGTCCGCCTAGCTCAGATAGAAACGCAAAAATTTTTTGTAGTGGGGATTTTCTTGTGTCTAGGCAGGTAAACTTTTCGGTTTTTCACGAAAAAATTTGTTTCTGTTTTTTGCTCTTCCGGGTACTTTAGTACCCCTTTAATTACGACGCAGGGAAAATAGACGGATTTTGACATTTTTAGCGCCTCTAAAGGCATTTCATTGACACATTTTATATATTGACTGAGTCCTTGCGCAAAGGGCTCACATTTTAAGACTTCTCTTGCTGGTCCCCCCTTTACAGGGACACAGAAGAGACACCAGTGCCCTCTGACGGTTCTTTTAATGAACTTAACCTTCACTAAGGACACCGCCATGTTCCGCACGCCGGCCAGGAAAACCGCGAGCTCACCTGTTTTCGGGGGCTCGCCGCGATCCGCAGAGAAAGCTGGGACCTCGCAGCCGAGCAGCAGTAGGGAATTGGAGGCTGGGGAAATAGAGCCCAAGGCAAAGTCCCCGGCCAACCCAAAACCTGGTGCAACTCCGCCGGCAGCACAAAAAATCCCCTCCTCTCTGGGGACGCGGCGGGCCTCCGCAGATGCCGCGGTATCCAGTAACAAGCCCGCACCAATTAAGTACGCGAACCTGACAGCGGAGGCGAGAGCTTGCCTAAGCAAAGCAAAGCTGCACTTGGGCAACTCTCGAAATCTAAAAACAGAAATAAAGACGGAGGTTTTGGCGGCCATCACTCGGCTGTATGAAATCGTTAAAGAGTCTGAAAAGTCGAGACCATCTGTTACTGCCGCCCCCATTCCGACTGTAATTCAGACCAGTCTGCCCTCCCCAAACGAGGAAACCGGGGTCGACCTCATAAAACAGCTGGAGGAGAATAGCGCCCTCCTTAAAGAAAATCTCCAAAAAATGGAGTCGCTGCGAGAAGTCTTAGCGACAAGGGACTTTGCTGAGGAGAGGACATACGCGGCTGTGGCTGCTGCGCACAACAGCCAAACCGGGGCTCAGACCCTGGGGCGGGCAACGCTGCACTCCGTTGTTGTCTCCTCAACAAAGGAAACAGACACAGGGGAAGAGGTTCTGGAAAGGGTGAGGAAGGCAGTCGATGCGAAGGAGGGCTGGGTGAAGGTGGAGAGGGTCAGAAAAGCGAAGGATAGGAAGATCATAATGGGGTGTCACTCAAAGGAGGAGAGGACAAAAATAAAGGAGAGGATCGAAGCGGCTGGACAGGGCCTCGTCGTCGAGGAAGTGACGAACCGGGACCCGCTTCTGATTTTGAGGGACGTTTTGCTTATTCATAGTGACGAAGAAGTTGTAAGGGCCCTCAGAAATCAGAATCGGGAACTATTCCACGGCCTCGGAGACGAGGACCAAAGGACGGTGATCAAATTCCGAAGGAAGACGCGCAACCCTCATCTGAACCACATTGTGCTCAGTGTGTCCCCATTAATCTGGAGGAGGGCCATCGAAGGTGGCAAACTCAGAATTGACCTCCAGATTGTGCGCGTCGAAGATCAGACGCCACTGGTGCAGTGTACCCGCTGCTTGGGCTACGGACACAGCAAGCGGTTCTGTAAGAACCCAGCCGATCTGTGCAGCCACTGTGGCGGCCCACACTTAAGAGCAGACTGCCCGGATAGGCAAATGGGCGAAGCAGCGGTGTGCATAAACTGCACCAAAGAAAAATCGGGGAACACTGAGCACAATGCATTCAGCACTGAATGCCCTGTAAGGCGAAAGTGGGATGCCCTCGCTCGAGCCTCAATAGCGTATTGCTAAAGTTGTCTCTAATACCCATCAGTATAAAATAGTCCAGGCCAACCTGCAACGGAGTCAACTGGCCACAAACGAGCTGCTGCTGGAGGCTGACAAGCGCAAACTTGCCGTAGCACTGCTCCAGGAGCCTTATGTGGGTGGGGTGAGAAGGATGAAGGGCTACCGGGGCGTAAGGGTCTTCCAGAGCTCTGAGGGAGGAGAAGGGACTGTAAAGGCAGCAGTGGCTGTCCTTGACCAAAGCCTTGACATCATACAGTACCCGCAACTCACCACAAATAACATCGTTGTGGTGGGAGTCCGAACCAGATCCTGGACGATCACGCTGGTGTCCTTCTACTTCGAGCCCGACAAGCCCATAGAACCATACTTGGAGCAGCTAAAACGAGTGGAGCAAGTGGTGGGCCCTAGCAGGTTGGTTATTGGAGGAGACGCAAATGCGAAAAGTACTTGGTGGGGTAGCGGCAACGAGGACTCGAGAGGGGAGCATATGTGTGGAACGCTAGGGGAAATGGGCTTGCAGATCCTAAACACGGGCGACACCCCAACCTTCGACACCATCAGGGGAGGTATCAGGTACAGCAGCCACGTGGACGTAACGGCCTGTTCGGCCGACATGCTGGACCTGGTGGACGGCTGGCGAATCGTGGAAGGACTCACGGGCTCCGACCATAACGGCATACTTTTCGGCATACAACTACAAAAATCTAAAGGGTTAAGCATCGAGCGCACCACAAGAATATACAACACAAAGGACGCAAATTGGAGACAGTTTCATGAGAAACTGTCTCAAATTATGTCGGCAAACAATCTAACAGTTACAGAGCTCACAAACATAAACACTACAGACAAACTAGAACACACAATAAACACATACACACAAGCCGTAACTGAAACATGTACACTCACACTAAAAACAAAAAAGAAACACCAAACACTTACCTTGCCGTGGTGGTCCGAGGAGCTCGCGAGGATGAAGAAGCTGGTCGCCACCAGGAAACGCAGAATCAGGAACGCAGCGCCGGTCCGGAGAGAGATGGTGGTCGGGCTGTACCTGGAAGAAAAAGAAAGATATGAGGATGCTGTGAGGAAAGCAACCGAGGAGAGTTGGAGGCATTTTTGCGGGAAGCAGGACAGGGAAGGCGTCTGGGAAGGGATCTACAGAGTCATGGGAAGGGTCGCGAAAAGAGAAGAGGATCCGCCGCTGTGGTCGGGAGGTGAGGTGCTGGATGCGAAGGGTTCGGTGAGGCTGTTGGCCGACACGTTCTACCCCGAGGACCGCGAGGAAGACGACACCTTGGACCATCGCCAAACTCGGCTACTAGCAGAAAGGGTAAACGAATGGAGCCATGATGAACAACATGACCCACCGTTTACCCGGAGTGAGCTTGATAGGTCCATTGGGTCGTTCAACCCAAAAAAGGCCCCGGGAGCCGACGGCCTCACTGCCGACATCTGCTCTCAGGCCATTTACTGCAATCCTGAATTCTTCCTGTCGCTTTTAAATAAATGCCTGGCACACCAATATTTCCCGAAGTCCTGGAAGGAAGCAACGGTGGTAGTGCTCAGGAAGCCAGGCAAAGACACGTACACCGTCCCGAAATCCTACAGGCCGATTGGGCTTTTGCCTGTACTAGGGAAGGTGTACGAGAGGATGCTGGTTGCTCGTCTCAAGTTTTACCTGCTCCCAAGGATTAGTACTCGCCAATACGGCTTTATGCCCCAAAAGAGCACCGAAGACTCCCTCTATACTCTCGTGCATTACATCCGCACAATGCTGGAGAGAAAAAAGATCGTTACGCTTGTGTCACTGGATATAGAGGGAGCTTTCGACAGTGCGTGGTGGCCCGCTATTAAGGTACGATTGGCTGAGGAAAAGTGTCCTATAAACTTGAGACGAGTAGTCGACAGCTATCTCAGCGGCAGGGAGGTCAGAGTGAGATACGCGGGGGAGGAGTGCAGAAAAGCGACAAGCAAGGGGTGCGTCCAGGGTTCCATAGGTGGCCCTATCTTCTGGAATCTGCTGCTGGACCCACTCTTGAAGCAGCTGGAGGATAGAGGCCACTACTGCCAGGCATTCGCCGATGACGTCGTTATGGTTTTCGTCGGCGAATCGGCATTGGAAATCGAGGGACGGGCCGGTGCCGCTCTCGAACATGTCCAGGCGTGGGGTGCCAGAAATAAGCTCAAATTCGCGCCGCACAAAACCTGTGCGATGGTGCTGACGCGGAGGCTGAAGTACGACACACCGCGCTTGACCATGGGGGGGATCGACATCGGTATGTCCCAAGACATAAAAATCCTGGGCGTCACCATTGACAGCAAGCTAACCTTCAACAAGCACATAACTATCGCCTGTAAAAAGGCGATAGGTATATATAAACAGCTGGCCAGAGCTGCCCGAGTGAGCTGGGGCTTAAGCCCGGAGGTTATACGAGTCATTTATACCGCAGCGGTTGAGCCAATACTCTTGTATGCCGCAAGTGCGTGGGCGCCAGCCGCAAATAAGTTGGGAGTTAGAAAACAACTGAACGTGGTCCAGAGAGGGTTCGCGCAAAAGCTGTGTAGAGCCTACCGCACAGTCTCCCTAAACTCGGCACTGGTGCTGGCCGGGATACTCCCAATCGACCTGCGCATTCGCGAGGCGGCAGCGCTGTACGAGGCCAAGAGGGGAGTGTCCCAGTCAGTAATGGGAGACAGGGAGATTGAGCGGATGGCTCCAGCATTAGAATCCCCGCACCCAGCGGAGCAAACGAACCTGAAGTTCGAAAACCTGGTAGACGAGGAACAATACAAAAACCACAGCAAATTTGCTGTGAGGATTTTCACCGACGGCAGCAAGATTGAGGGCAGAGTCGGAGCGGCGCTATCCTTGTGGAATGACGTCGCCGAGACAAAGGCCCTCAAACTTGCCTTGCCGTCCTACTGCACCGTCTACCAGGCTGAACTCCTGGCTTTACAAAGAGCGGCAGGGGAAGCGCTCAAGTCCCGTGAAACCTCTTTCGGCATTTTCAGCGACTCTATGGCGGCCCTTCAGTCGGTAATCAACACAAGTTCCCCCCACCCCTTGGCCGTGGATACAAGGGACACCCTACGACGCTGCAAGCTCCAGAGCAAGAGTGTCTCCTTGTTCTGGATAAAGGCTCACGCAGGGTTGGAGGGAAACGAGAGAGCCGACCAGCTCGCGAAGGAGGCCGCCCTGGGGTCGAAGAAAAGGCCGGACTACGATTTGTGTCCTGTATCATTCGTCAAGCGACAAATCCGATCGGAAACGCTTGAGGAATGGAACAGGAGATATCGGTCAGGTGACACGGCTTCGGGCACGAAACTGTTCTTCCCGGATGCGGTGATAGCGTATGGTGTGGTGCGGAAGATGACCCACACGAGTATAACCACGCAGATTCTAACAGGGCACGGTGGGTTCTCTGCATATTTGAAACGCTTCAAGTGTAAAGAGAATCCATCGTGCGCATGTGAGCCTGGTGTCGAGGAGTCACTTCCGCATATTCTGTTTAACTGCCCAATGAACGCTAAAAAGCGATATGAGACGGAACAGAAACTCGATATCAAATTAAACGCCACAAATGCGTCAGAGTTGATGATTAGTAAAAAACGGGACGAATTTCTAAAATATTGCATAGAAACTGCAACACAAGTAATAAAAAGAAACAAGAAAGAATAAGAAAGTATGCTGTCCTAATATAATGTCTATATTAAAGACAAGCATAAAAAATGAGTATGTAAAATAAAGAGGTCAAATTAGTATAAGTTTAAATGTTACTTAAAATACTTTTTCAGCAAATATCAAAATTAACATCAGCATAAATCCATTTAAAAAACGTTTCAAAATTTTATTTCTTTTAAATATCTCAATAAAATACACAAGAATAGAATCAAATAAAATAGCAAAATAATGGCTCTGATAATGTCAGAGGGTCACTGAGTAGGGCAGGAGTGTGGTTTTAGCCGGTAAGAGTCCGGCACTGCCCAGACTGCGTCATTAGTGAAACAGTCTGGGCGTCCATGAGGATTTCCCACTCCTGCCAAAACAAAAAAAAAAAAAAAAAAAAAAAAAAAAACCTAACCTAACCTAACCTAACCTAACCTAACCTAACCTAACCTAACCTAACCTAACCTAACCTAACCTAACCTAACCTAACCTAACCTAACCTAACCTAACCTAACCTAACCTAACCTAACCTAACCTAACCTAACCTAACCTAACCTAACCTAACCTAACCTAACCTAACCTAACCTAACCTAACCTAACCTAACCTAACCTAACCTAACCCGCTATAACTTTGCATCCCGGTGACGCATTCTGAAGCTTTTTTCAGCGTAGTAATTCGTTTTTAGGCTCCGTCTAACGTTCCCACTATTTTAAATTGACAAAAACACCGAAAAACACTTTTCGGTTATTCACTTGCAAAAATTTCATTGTAAATTCCTTTAAAAAATTTTTTATTACAAAACCTTCAGGTAGATTTACATTTTTATAATTTTAATTGACACTTACCTGCCTTACCTGTACTCCGGCGCGCGTTCCGCGTGTTCGAGTCCCGTTTGGTGGTGTTATTCCCGTTTTCTGCATACATTTTGGTCGTAAATTCAGTTTTTTCAGGAAATTTCAAAAATTTTCTTCAGCGTAAATTCCAAAAACCTCATAGCTCGCTGGCCGGCGCCGAGACGCGTCTTTTGACACCTCGCACGTCCGCCTAGCTCAGATAAAAAGTCAAAAATTTGTTGTAGTGGGGATTTTCATACGAGTAAGTACATACACGAAATCCACCTTAGTGATAGAACAATTTCATCTAACCGCTATAACTTTGCATCCCGGTGACGCATTCTGAAGCTTTTTTCAGCGTAGTAATTCGTTTTTAGGCTCCGTCTAACGTTCCCACTAGTTTAAATTGACAAAAACACCGAAAAACACTTTTCGGTTATTCACTTGCAAAAATTTCATTGTAAATTCCTTTAAAAAATTTTTTATTACAAAACCTTCAGGTAGATTTACATTTTTATAATTTTAATTGATACTTACCTGCCTTACCTGTACTCCGGCGCGCGTTCCGCGTGTTCGAGTCCCGTTTGGTGGTGTTATTCCCGTTTTCTGCATACATTTTGGTCGTAAATTCAGTTTTTTCAGGAAATTTCAAAAATTTTCTTCAGCGTAAATTCCAAAAACCTCATAGCTCGCTGGCCGGCGCCGAGACGCGTCTTTTGACACCTCGCACGTCCGCCTAGCTCAGATAAAAAGTCAAAAATTTACCCTCCCACCCACCCATTCGTGTCTAGGCAGGTAAACTTTTGAGTTTTGACAAAAAATTAGTTTGCGTTTTTTGCCCTTCCAACTGCGTTAATACCTAGTTCTATAGTGACACTGGGAGAATAGACGGTTCCTGACACTTTTAGCGCCCTTGAAGGCGTGTTATTTACACTTACGACTCGACATTTTTAATTTTGACGGTAACTACAGCTTTATTGAGCAATAGCTTATAGAATAGGACATCTGCGAGTGTCACAAATAAGTGACACATTTTATTCAGACTTACTCCATATAGAGTAAAACTTATTACATTAAGACGTCTTTTGACAAATTTAAATTTTTTGTGACGTTATTAGTATTGACGAAACTTACACGTCTTAATTAAAAGACAGACTACCCTACCAACAACATCATGCTCGGACTTAGGACCCCGTGCAAAAACACGGCATCAAACTCCCCCAAGAAAGCCGCGGAATCGGCCGAAAAGGCATCTCCCTCCGCGTCGGGAACCCAGGACAAAACTTTTGTGGTCCGACATGGCATTGGCGAGATAGAGGCCAGGACAAAGACCTTACCAAAAAAGGTGGCGGCGCCGGTGGCAGGTCCCTCCAAGGCAAAAACCCAAACACCGTCGTTGGATGCCCCGGATAGCCCGCCCCCGAAACCGATATATCCCACCAGACTTGCTGAGGGAAGGGCATGCCTCAGTAAGGCAAAGCTCCACCTCGGCAACTCTAGAAACACGAAAACCGAAATTAAAGATGGCGTTATCGCAGCCGTGGAACGACTTTATCAGCTGCTTAAGGAGTCGGAGGCGGTTAAGGGCAAGGAAACGGCTCCGAGCAAAGGGCGAGGTGAGAAGGAAGAGGAGGAACCTTTACACCCTCCACTCTCTTCTCACCCTGCCAGTTGTCAGGTGGAAAACGAGCTGCTCAAAAAGATGGAGGAGCACCTCAATCTCATCACAGCGAACAACGAAAAGATGGAGGGTCTCAGAGACACGTTACTGTCCCATCAAAAAGTCTTGGAGGGGACCACCTATGCGAGCGTGGCGGCTGGCAGTAGTAGGGGAAGACTCCCGGAGCAAGCCACCCTGCACTCCGTGGTGGTCACCTCCACAGACGAAACAGAGACTGGGGACGAGGTGCTCCACAAAATCCGGACTGCGGTAAATGCCAAGGAAGGGGGGGTGACCATCGATAAAATTAGGAAGGCCAAAGACAGAAAGGTCATCATGGGTTGCCGGAGCGAGGAAGAGAGGCGAGTTCTAAAGGAGAGAATCCAGAAGGCGGGTAATCACCTTAACGTCGACGACATTAGGAACAAGGACCCACTTCTAATCTTAAAAGACGTCATGACGTACAACACCGATGTCGATATCCTTCTCGCCTTGAGAAATCAGAACGAGAGGATATTCAGGGATCTTGACAAAGAGGAAAATAGAGTGGAGATCCGATACAGGAAGAGAACAAGAAACCCTCTTATGAACCATGTCGTCGTTAGGGTGTCCCCCAAAATATGGACCAGGATTATGGACGCGGAAACCGTGCAGATTGACCTGCAGCGCATCCGAATCGCAGACCAGTCTCCCCTTGTCCAGTGTTCGCTCTGTCTGGGGTACGGCCATGGCAGGCGTTTCTGCAAAGAAACGGTTGAGAAATGTAGCCATTGCGCCGGGCCCCACAAAAAGTCGGACTGTAGTTACTGGCTCAATGGTGCAGTGCCGACATGCTGTAATTGCACGCATGCAAAACTGGCAAATGCAGAGCACAACGCCTTCAGTGAGGACTGCCCGATAAGAAGGAAGTGGGATGCATTGGCGAGGGCCACAACGGCGTATTGCTAAGGTGGTCACGGGCAGAGGAGCACTAGAGAGCAACACACCCACCAGCGAGGCTCCACACCTGGTAATGCAGGCAAACCTCCAGAGGAAGCGGCTCGCCACGAATGAACTCATGATTGAAGCTAATCACAGGAAAGCAGCCGTGGCTCTGCTCCAGGAACCCTACGTGGGAGGCTCAAGTATTATGAAGAATTACAGTGGAGTGAGGATCTTCCAGAACACCAGCCCAGGGGAAGGAAATGTCAAAGCAGCTGTTGCAGTGTTCAATCACAACTTTGACATTATACAGTACCCGACTCTCACCACAAATAACATCGTTGTGGTGGGAGTCCGAACCAGAGCCTGGGAGATCACGCTTGTCTCCTTTTACTTTGAGCCAGACCAGCCTATTGAGCCCTATTTAGAACACCTAAAACAAATAGGGCTTGCATTCGGTTCCAAGAGACTGATCTATGGAGGGGACGCCAATGCAAAGAGCCTATGGTGGGGCAGCCCGATGGCCGACGTCAGGGGGGAAGAGATGGCAGCAACTCTCGGTGAACTTAACCTGAACATACTTAACCGAGGGGAAATTCCGACCTTTGACACTATCCGAGGAGGAAAGCGGTACAGCAGTTACGTGGACATTACCGCTTGTTCTAATGATTTATTGGACTTGGTAGACGACTGGAGGATTGATGAAGGTCTGACGAGCTCGGATCACAACGGCATTATGTTTAAGATCCTCTTGCAGAAATCCAAAGGCATCAAAGTTGAGAGAACGACCAGGAAATTTAACACCAAAAAAGCCAATTGGGCTGAATTTCATGAGAAGTTTGGCCAATTGAAAATAGACTATAAATTCACAGCAGCCGAAATAGACAAAATTAAAGACATTGAGCAAATTGACACTATAACAGACAACCTTACAAAAGCAATAGAAGAAACATGCAAGCAAACAATACCAACCAAAAAAGTCCAAGAGGAACTTACCTTGCCGTGGTGGTCCGAGAGACTCGCTGAGATCAAGAAGGCCGTCGCTACCAAGAAGCGCAGGATCCGCTGTGCTGCCCAAGTCCGGAAGCCAAAGGTCATAGAAGAGTACCTGAAACAGAAAGAAGAGTATGAGTTAGAAGCGGCCAAAGCTCAGACCGAGAGTTGGAAGGAATTCTGTGGGAAACAGGATAGGGAGGGGGTTTGGGAGGGTATATACAGGGTGATAGGTAGGACGCGGCGTAGGGAGGAGGACCTGCCATTGGAACGGAACGGTGATGTGCTAGATGCGAAGGGATCCGTAAAGTTGCTAGCGGAAACGTTTTATCCGGAAGACCACATCGAATCCGACAATGCTCATCACCAATCCATCCGAATAAAAGCCGAAAGCGTAAACTCTGGTGAACAAGATGATCCTTGCGACCCACCGTTTACGACGGCAGAATTAAAAAACTCAATGGAGTCCTTCAACCCGAAGAAGGCGCCGGGTTCCGATGGCTTTACCGCCGACATTTGTTGTCATGCCGTGGCTAATGACCTGGAATTATTTTTAAAGTTCTTAAATAAGTGCCTAGAACACCATCACTTCCCCGCGTCCTGGAAGCAAGCAACAGTCGTGATACTGAGGAAGCCTGGAAAAGAGACATATTCCACTCCCAAATCTTATAGGCCGATTGGACTGTTGCCTATATTAGGGAAGATATATGAGAAAATGCTGGTGGCCCGCCTTAAGTTCCACCTTTTACCAAGGATGAGCACCCGTCAGTACGGATTCATGCCACAAAAAAGCACTGAGGACTCCCTCTATGCCCTCATGCAGCATGTCAATAAAAAACTAGCACAAAAAAGAATAGTTACGCTTGTATCGCTGGACATAGAGGGAGCTTTTGATAGTGCCTGGTGGCCGGCGATAAGAGTCCGCCTGGCAGAGGAGAAGTGTCCAATCAACCTTAGGCGGGTCATCGACAGCTACCTCAGAAACCGAAGAGTTGCAATCAGGTACGGTGGGGAAGTTTACAGCAAGGACACCAACAAGGGTTGTGTCCAAGGCTCAATTGGGGGCCCAATATTGTGGAACTTAGTCCTAGACCCCCTCCTAAAAGCAGCAGAGAACAGGGGGAATTACATTCAGGCGTTTGCGGACGATGTCCTCCTGGTATTTGACGGAGAGACCGCACTAGAGGTGGAGGAATGTGCCAATGCCGCTCTCAATCATGTTCTGGCGTGGGGTGTCGAGAACAAACTAAAATTTGCACCGCACAAAACAACAGCTATGGTGATAACCAGAAAATTAAAATACGACACACCACGCCTGAGGATGGGGGGGATCGACATCGGCATATCGCAAGAAATGAAGCTTCTGGGTGTAACCTTCGATCAAAAACTGACCTTCAACACCCACGTCTCACACATTTGCAGGAAGGCAATTGCTATCTACAAGCAGCTGTGTAGAGCCGCAAAGATCGGTTGGGGGCTTCACCCAGAAGTTATTCGGGTGATATACGTGGCGACCGTAGAGCCCATAATACTTTACGCTGCTAGCGTCTGGGCACCGGCTGCGAAGAAGGTGGGCATTGTGAAGCAGCTTGGGACAGTCCAACGCGGAATTGCTCAGAAAATGTGCAAGGCATATCGCACGGTTTCCTTGAACTCAGCATTGGTGCTGTCCGGTTTGCTCCCCCTTGACCTCCGAGTTCGTGAGGCAGCATCACTGTACGAGGCCAGGAGGGGGGTGCCCCGGGCATCACTTGGGGACAGGGAAGTCGAGCGAATGGCCGCAGCAATTGAAAATCGTCATCCCGCATCACGCGACATCTTGCAGTTCAACAGTCTGGTGAATCAAGAGCAACTTGACAACAACTGCAATTTTGACGTCCGCATCTTTACGGACGGGAGCAAGATCGGAGGAGGGGTTGGTGCTTCACTGTCCATATGGAATAGTGAGGCCGAGACCAGAGCCCTCAAACTTGCTCTATCAAATTACTGCACAGTTTACCAGGCTGAACTCCTAGCAATAACAAGAGCAACGAGGGAGATAATTAGGCGCAAGGAATCTTCTTTCGGAATTTTCAGCGACTCAATGGCGGCTCTCCAAACAATCACGAATCCCGGTTCGCATCATCCTCTCGCTGTAGAAGCTAGGGATAATATAAGATCTGCATCCCACCAGAACAAGCTCGTAAACTTGTTCTGGATTAAAGCTCACGTAGGGCTGCCGGGGAACGAAAGAGCTGACCAACTAGCAAGAGAGGCCGCTGAGAACTCCAAAAGAAAGCCTGATTACGATCGGTGTCCGATCTCATACATCAAGCGAAGTATACGTGTGGAGACGCTTGATGAGTGGAACCGTAGATACGAAACCAGTGACACCGCATCTGTGACAAAGTTATTCTTCCCGGATGTGCGGGTAGCATACAGTGTCATTCGCAGGATAGGAACAAGCGGCCTGAATACACAGATAATGACGGGGCACGGTGGATTCTCTGAGTACTTGAATCGCTTCAAGTGCAAGGAGAGTCCATCGTGCATCTGCGACCCGGACGCTAGTGAATCGGTCCAGCACGTACTATTTGACTGCCCACAATTTGCAAAACACCGGTTTAACGCCGAAAACATCATAGGCACGGCAATAACACCGTTCACAGTAAAGGACATAATTAAGAGCAAAGAGGCAGAAAAATTTATGAATTATTGTAGATATATAGTAAAGACAGTAATAAGTCGAAATAAAACAGCATAAATAAATATGCTGTCATAATATAGTACATTATATTAGAGGCCAGCATAGAATAATAGTAAGTAAAATATAATTTGGATAAATGAGTAAATAAATAAACAGATACAATATTATGTTAAAAGTATAGCTTAAAATAAATACAAGTGTTAAAGTAAAAGCAAAAATAAGAAGTGCTGCAGCACCCCCCGTGTTTGTATGACAAGTAAAGAGAGTATTAGAATATGAAAGAAACAAATATATAAACTGTAAAGTTAAACATAAGTATAGATTAAAGTAAATGTTAAAGTAATTAAATAAAAACAGAAAAACAAAGACTCCGATCATGTTGGAGGTAGTGGTAACTATTAATAAAAAAAAAAAAAAAACCTAACCTAACCTAACCTAACCTAACCTAACCTAACCTAACCTAACCTAACCTAACCTAACCTAACCTAACCTAACCTAACCTAACCTAACCTAACCTAACCTAACCTAACCAAACAGAAAGCTGGATAAGCTTCTGTGGAAAACAGGACAAAGAGGGACTCTGGGAGGGTATTTATAGGGTCATAGGAAGAACTATGAAAAGACAGGAGGATCTGCCCCTGACCAAGGAAGGTAAAACATTAAACCACCTAGAATCTGCCACACTGCTGGCGGAAACATTTTACCCCGAGGACAAGAAGGAAGAAGATAACGAGGAACACAAGCGTATCAGGATTGTAGCCGAAAACGTAAACGAGAGGGGCCATGATGAAGAACATGACCCTCCCTTTACCCAAGAAGAGCTTACCGTAGCCATACGCAGCTTCAACCCTAAAAAAGCTCCCGGGGCGGATGGCCTCACGGCCGATATCTGCCAGCAAACACTAAATCAAAATCCGGAGCTTTTCCTATCACTGGCAAACAAATGCCTAGAGCTGGGCTACTTCCCGAGGATCTGGAAGGAAGCGACAGTAGTCATCCTGAGGAAACCCGGGAAGGAGAGCTATACAGTTCCTAAATCATATAGGCCAATAGGACTGTTGCCAGTGATGGGAAAAGTCCTGGAGAAAATGCTGATAGGAAGGTTAAAATGGCATATCATACCCGGACTCAGCACACGCCAGTATGGGTTTATGCCACAGAGAAGCACCGAAGACTCCCTCTATGACCTGCTAGAACTCATACGCAAAAAACTAAAAGACAAGAAATTGATCGTTATGATATCGCTGGACATAGAGGGAGCCTTTGATAGTGCATGGTGGCCTGCCATAAAAACCGGGCTGGCGGCAACTAAGTGTCCGGTAAACATTAGGAGACTGATGGATAGTTACCTGGAGCACAGGAAGGTCAGGGTGAGATACGCGGGGCAGGAGGTCACCAGGGACACAAACAAAGGCTGTGTGCAAGGATCGATAGGGGGCCCGATTCTTTGGAACCTACTACTTGACCCCCTACTGAAAGGCCTGGTACAAAGGGGAGACTACTGCCAAGCTTTCGCCGATGATGTAGTCTTGATATTCGATGGGGACTCAGCGATGGAAGTCCAGCGACGTGCTAATGACGCTCTCGACTATGTTCACCAGTGGGGAGTCAGAAACAAGTTAAGATTCGCACCGCAAAAGACGAACGCAATGGTCATCACGCGGAAACTTAAATATGACACCCCGCTGCTGAGCATGGGCGGGATCGATATTGGTATGTCGCGGGAAATCAAAGTCCTGGGGCTGACCATTGACGACAAGCTAACGTTTAATACCCATGCATCCAACGTATGCAAAAAAGCAATAAACTTATACAAGCAGTTGTCAAGGGCAGCCAGGATCAGCTGGGGACTCAATCCGGATGTCATACGCTCGATCTACACGGCAGTAGTCGAACCGACAATCTTGTATGCGGCGAGTGCTTGGGCACCAGCAGCCGAAAAGCTGATGGTGCGCAAACAGTTAAACGCGGTCCAAAGGGGATTTGCGCAGAAACTGTGCAAATCCTATCGCACAGTCTCCTTGAACTCGGCACTGGTGCTGGCTGGGATACTACCCCTTGATCTCCGAATACAAGAGGCAGCAGCCCTGTATGAGGCAAGGAGGGGGGTACCTCGACCAGCATTAGGAGATAAGGAGATTGAGCGACGTACCGCGTTCGATAGAACTCCCCACCCAGCCAAACATATAAGCCTGCAGTTCGTATGCCTGGCAGACCAGGAGCAACACAACAACCACTGCACTCAAGCAGTGCGGATATATACGGACGGCAGCAAGATCGAGGGCAAGGTTGGAGCATCATTGTCTCATTGGAGCAATGATGTTGAAACCAAATCCCAAAAACTCAAGCTGTCGCCCCACTGTACCGTCTTCCAGGCGGAACTGCTGGCTATATGTAAGGCCACAAGGGAAATTTTGCGTAGTCCAAAACACAGTTTCGGCATATACAGCGACTCCAAGTCGTCGCTGGAAGCTGTCACCAACCATCGCTCTCTCCATCCCCTCGCAGTCGAAATTCGCGAAAACCTGCGACAGTGCAAGGATCAATCCCAAACAGTTGAACTTTTTTGGATCAAAGCTCACGCAGGACTGGAGGGTAATGAAAGAGCAGACCAGCTGGCTAAGGACGCCGCCCTTACAAGTAAAAGAAAGCCAGATTACGACCAATGCCCGATTTCATTCGTCAAGCGGCAGATCCGTGCGGACACGCTTGACGAATGGAATCGGAGATACAGATCTGAAACTACAGCCGGCGTGACAAAAATATTCTTCCCAGATGCCATACAAGCATTTAGTGTAGTTACGGTACTAAAGCCGACAGGAGTACTGACCCAATTATTGACAGGGCACGGTGGATTCTCCGAATACCTAAACAGGTTTAAGTGCAAGGAGAGCCCATCGTGCATATGTGACTCGGACCAACAGGAAACTGTAGTACATATACTCACTGACTGCCCCGCTTACTGTCGTGAGAGGTATGACATTGAGCAGGATTTGGGAATTGAGGTAAAGACGGCAAATCTGAACGCAATAATAACAGACAAGTATACCAGAAACAAGTTTATTGGGTTTTGCATAAACATTGCTAAAAAGACAATAGATAGGAATAAGTAAACGACCACATGCTTAGGATTTATATTTGCATATAATATATAACAGTAGCATAATCACAAATGTCGTTGAAAATGTCTGAAACTGTAGTAAAATACTAGAATAAACCAATGTAAATGAATATCCGGACAAAAATTCATATTAAAATTATTGTAATTCATGTAATAAGTTAAATAGAAAGCACGATATAAAAAATAGATAGATATAAGGATAAAGAGAAACGGAAATGTTAAAAATGACGATACTATAAAGGATTTAAATATGTGAAACACTTATAAACCTGTTGAATTAAGAAATGTAATAATTATATAAAAGTATATTTTTGAAAAAATGTAATGACAGTAATATATAATAGTAAATAAGGTCTCAGACTATGTCCGAGGTAAAAAGCTCGAAGACTTCGCCTTACGCGGAGGAAGGCGCAATAAAAAAAAAAAAAAAAAAAACCTAACCTAACCTAACCAATGCCGCTCTCAATCATGTTCTGGCGTGGGGTGTCGAGAACAAACTAAAATTTGCACCGCACAAAACAACAGCTATGGTGATAACCAGAAAATTAAAATACGACACACCACGCCTGAGGATGGGGGGGATCGACATCGGCATATCGCAAGAAATGAAGCTTCTGGGTGTAACCTTCGATCAAAAACTGACCTTCAACACCCACGTCTCACACATTTGCAGGAAGGCAATTGCTATCTACAAGCAGCTGTGTAGAGCCGCAAAGATCGGTTGGGGGCTTCACCCAGAAGTTATTCGGGTGATATACGTGGCGACCGTAGAGCCCATAATACTTTACGCTGCTAGCGTCTGGGCACCGGCTGCGAAGAAGGTGGGCATTGTGAAGCAGCTTGGGACAGTCCAACGCGGAATTGCTCAGAAAATGTGCAAGGCATATCGCACGGTTTCCTTGAACTCAGCATTGGTGCTGTCCGGTTTGCTCCCCCTTGACCTCCGAGTTCGTGAGGCAGCATCACTGTACGAGGCCAGGAGGGGGGTGCCCCGGGCATCACTTGGGGACAGGGAAGTCGAGCGAATGGCCGCAGCAATTGAAAATCCTCATCCCGCATCACGCGACATCTTGCAGTTCAACAGTCTGGTGAATCAAGAGCAACTTGACAACAACTGCAATTTTGACGTCCGCATCTTTACGGACGGGAGCAAGATCGGAGGAGGGGTTGGTGCTTCACTGTCCATATGGAATAGTGAGGCCGAGACCAGAGCCCTCAAACTTGCTCTATCAAATTACTGCACAGTTTACCAGGCTGAACTCCTAGCAATAACAAGAGCAACGAGGGAGATAATTAGGCGAAAGGAATCTTCTTTCGGAATTTTCAGCGACTCAATGGCGGCTCTCCAAACAATCACGAATCCCGGTTCGCATCATCCTCTCGCTGTAGAAGCTAGGGATAATATAAGATCTGCATCCCACCAGAACAAGCTCGTAAACTTGTTCTGGATTAAAGCTCACGTAGGGCTGCCGGGGAACGAAAGAGCTGACCAACTAGCAAGAGAGGCCGCTGAGAACTCCAAAAGAAAGCCTGATTACGATCGGTGTCCGATCTCATACATCAAGCGAAGTATACGTGTGGAGACGCTTGATGAGTGGAACCGTAGATACGAAACCAGTGACACCGCATCTGTGACAAAGTTATTCTTCCCGGATGTGCGGGTAGCATACAGTGTCATTCGCAGGATAGGAACAAGCGGCCTGAATACACAGATAATGACGGGGCACGGTGGATTCTCTGAGTACTTGAATCGCTTCAAGTGCAAGGAGAGTCCATCGTGCATCTGCGACCCGGACGCTAGTGAATCGGTCCAGCACGTACTATTTGACTGCCCACAATTTGCAAAACACCGGTTTAACGCCGAAAACATCATAGGCACGGCAATAACACCGTTCACAGTAAAGGACATAATTAAGAGCAAAGAGGCAGAAAAATTTATGAATTATTGTAGATATATAGTAAAGACAGTAATAAGTCGAAATAAAACAGCATAAATAAATATGCTGTCATAATATAGTACATTATATTAGAGGCCAGCATAGAATAATAGTAAGTAAAATATAATTTGGATAAATGAGTAAATAAATAAATAGATACAATATTATGTTAAAAGTATAGCTTAAAATAAATACAAGTGTTAAAGTAAAAGCAAAAATAAGAAGTGCTGCAGCACCCCCCGTGTTTGTATGACAAGTAAAGAGAGTATTAGAATATGAAAGAAACGAATATATAAACTGTAAAGTTAAACATAAGTATAGATTAAAGTAAATGTTAAAGTAATTAAATAAAAACAGAAAAACAAAGACTCCGATCATGTTGGAGGTAGTGGTAACTATTAAAAAAAAAAAAAAAAAAAAAAAAACCTAACCTAACCTAACCTAACCTAACCTAACCTAACCTTTTTTTTTTGTTTTTTTTTTTTTTTTTTTTTTTTTTTTTTTCGCTGAGAAATGCGTTACGCATCCCCGCTCGTGGGGGACGAGACGGGGTATGTGGGACTCCTGTCGGAATTACACACCGACAGTATACCCACTAAAACTCAGCGGTGTCCCCACATCGCCGTGATGGGAGGGCCATGGGAAACCGGCTCAGCCTTTACTTCCACAACCCTCCCGGCGCATGCCCACCTAGCTGGCAGGCCCCGCATGCCCCCCACGCTGGGGGGCTACGGGAATAGCCGGGAGCACCTGGCCATTCCCGTCCAACACTGATGGGGGCCTGTGCAATACAGGCAAAGGTGCCCCCGCACCTGTTGCCTGCTGGCCTCCATCTGGGAGGAGTCGGAGATGACTGTCAAACTGACGTCTTCTTCGACCCCTCCTCCGCCTTCGGAGCAACGCCGCGTGAGGATCTTCCTCCCGCGCGCGCTCCGCCGCCTCCTTCTGGGACATGACGTGTTCGCAGAACGAGGCGACTGCCGCCCAGGACCTCTCATCCCTCAGCATGGCGTTAACCAAGCCGGGGAGTGATAGGTCCGGTCCGATCACCGCGATGAGACTGCGGCGCGGCTCGGACCACGACGGGCACACCTCGAGGGTGTGCTGCGCCGTGTCCCCCGCCGCGCCACAGTCGTGGCACGACGGCGTCTCCTCCCGTCCGATTCGGTGCAGGTACGATCCGAAACAACCGTGTCCGGACAGCACCTGCACCAGCCGGAAGGAGAGGAATCCATGCGACCGCTCGAGCCAGTCTCGCAGTACTGGCCCAATCGCGTCGAGGGTTCGGCGGCCGAAGGCTGCGGTGGCGAGGTCCCCCGTCCAATGGACGACGATGGCGTCCCTCGCCTCCCGCCGGACGGCCTCCCGCTCTTCCTGGGCTGGGCGTTCTCCTCTCGCCCTCCGCCCCGCCGTCCATTCATATACTCTGGCGAGCACCCACGCCTCGAGTTCCCAAGGAGGGGTGCCCGCCAGAGCACATGCTGCCGCGAAGCCCACCGTGCGGTAGGCCCGCGCCACCCGCTGGGCTATGGCCCTTTGGGGTGCCCGCAAGGCGGCAGCGTTCTCCCTCTTATGGAGGGAGTCCTCCCAGATAGGGGCTCCGTAGAGAGCCATACTCTTCAGGATGCCGGCGTAAAGTTGCCGGCATCGTGCGCTGGGCCCCCCCAAGTTGGGAAGCAGCCACGACAGCGCGCCCGCGGTCTTCAACAGGCGCGTCGACAGCCCGCTAAAATGCGGACCGAAGCGCCACCTGCTGTCAATTACAAGACCCAGGTACTTCATCTGGGCCTTGACCTCAATTTTGACGCCGTCCACGAAGATATGGGCGTCAGGTGGGGGGGTGCGCTGCCGAGGTCCGTGGAAGAACACGGCCTCGGTTTTGTGCAACGCCACCGTTAAACCTAGGCGGCGGATCCTCCCTGCGACCAAGGATCCGCCCGCCGAGGCCAAGTTGGCCGCCTCCCTGAAACTCCCCCCCCGGGCGGTGAGGAGAGTGTCATCCGCGTAGCACACGACACTCGTGCCTCGGAGGAGAGTTCCCCGCAGGAGCCAATCATAGCCGACGTTCCAGAGGAGAGGTCCTATGACTGACCCCTGTGGAACGCCGGCTTCGACGACGTACCGCCGGACTTGGCCAGTCCTATTTACCAGAAGGATCGCCCGATCTTCCAGGTAGCTGGCCAGCAGACCGCGCATGTATCGAGGCACTCCATGAAATCGGAGCGCCTCTAGGATGGTGGAGTGGGGAACGGAGTTGAAGGCATTGGCTATGTCGAATGACACAGCCAACAATCCATCCCCCGCTTCCATTGCCTCCTTCACCTGGCCCTTAAGGCAGGCCAGCGCGTCCACGGTGGAACGCTCAGCCCGAAAACCGAACTGAGCGTCCGACAAGTCCGGCCCGATATCCCGCAGATGGCCCTTTAGGCGAGCAGCGATTATCCCCTCGAACATTTTGCCGACCTCATCGAGCAGAACGATGGGCCGGTACGCCGAGGGGGAGTCTGGCGGGCGGCCCTCCTTGCGAAGAAGGCACAACTGCCCCTCCTTCCATGGTTTCGGGAACCTCCCTGACGCAAGGCATGCGCTGAAGAGGTCCCGAAACCTCTCCTCCATTTGAGTGGCAGCGATCGCCACCACTCTTGCGGGAACCCCGTCGGGGCCTGGAGCTGTCTTCTTGGCGCGGATATGGGAAATTGCCGCGCTAAGTTCCGACTCCGTGACAGGAGGGGCCTCCTCTTGTTCCTCGTCTAGCTGAGCAGCTATCCCCCGCGGTGGGTCCATCACTGGCGGGGTGAAGTTGTCCCTGCACGGGAACAGGGACTGAACCACCCCATCGAGAAATGAGGGCTCCAGGGTCTCGGCAACCGGGGGACCATAGGGGCGCAATTTGTTGCGCGCCACCTTATATGGTCTTCCGTAGGGGTCGTTGTCGAGACCCTCCAGCAGCTCGGCTCTCGCCGTGTCTCTGGCGGTGGCGATGGCCCGATCGAGGACCATTTTTGCCTCCATGTAAACCTCATAGAGATGGTCCTCGTCGTCCAAGTCCCGTCGACGCCGCCGCCGGCTCCGCGTGTATTCCCTCCTTGCCTCCACACACGCTGCTCGAAGCCCCGCCAGCTCCCCCGACCACCAGTACACGGCGCGTTTGGGTAGCGGTCGGCGAGACCGAGGCATGCTAGAGTTGCATACCTCGGTCAGAGACTCCCTCAGTTGCTTCGCCATGGTGTCCACATCCAGGCCGGCGGCAGGCGGCGAAAGCCAGTCCTGGATGAACGCCGCCTCTCTCGCTGCCTCCCTGTCCAGGCGGGTAAGAGCCCACCTCGGGAACGGTGGTCGCCCGGAGGGGGGCCGCATCTCTCCGGGGCCACTGTTGGAGATGTCGAACCGCACGTAGCGGTGGTCCGACATAGTCTCCACCAGGTCCACCCGCCAGTTCAACACCCGCGCGGCTAACGCAGGGGTGGCGAAAGTGACGTCCACTATTGAGCCGCCCTGTCGCCGCACGCATGTCTGGACGCTTCCTCTGTTCAAGAGGGAGAGTCCAGAGGAGGCTGCCCACATCTCAACCGCCCGCCCGCGTGCGTCGGTGGCCGGGTTGCCCCAGGTCACCGACTTGGCATTCAGGTCTCCCAGTACGGAGACCTGACGCGGCGCCGCCCTGCCGACCACGGCGGCCAGGACTCCGAGATAGTTCTCAAAGTCCTGAAGAGGGCGGTTTGGGGAGAAATATACGCCCACAAGGGCTAAGTCTCCCCACGCGGCGGCCACGTATCCACGTCCCCTCTCTAATAGCGAGAGGGGAGGGGAGTCTGTGGAAGACCGCGCCGCAAGTGCCACCAAGTCGTCCTCGTCGCCCAGCCAGCTGCCGGGGATCGAGTAGGGCTCGGCGACCACCGCTACGTTCACCCACCACTCGGCCATGACCTGCACTACCAGGTTCTGGGCCGCTCTGCAGTGGTTGATGTTCGCCTGGAGGATGCGGTAGTCGGAAACCATTATTCCGACATCGCACCCCCCTCCTCAGCTACCGCTACAACGGCGGCGGTTGCAACAGGGCGAACCTGCGCTGGCACTATGCCCTTCCTCACGGGGGGCTTACAGCTCCTGCCCGTCATCCTGTGGGCCGCGGGGCGGCCACTGGCGGCACACGCCGTGCAGTGTGGCGTGGTGGCGCGGCAGGTGGCACTCTTGTGTCCCTCTTGCCCGCATTTGTAGCACGTGTCTCCCCAGTCGAATTTGGAGGGACACGTGGCTCGGGCGTGGCCGAACGCGAGGCACTTGAAGCAGCGCATAGGCTGGTCTTCAAGTGGCCGGACCACTGCCGAGCTAAGTCCCACAAGCAGCCGTCCCTTGGTCGTAGCAAGGGCAGCCCCAGCCGCGGCGACTGGGCACTCGACGCGGATGATGCCCATGCCACGGCGGCCGAGCCTGATGGCTCCACCTTTTACCGCGCCAGCGTCACAGCCTCCAGCCGCCGCGACTGCCGCCACCACATCCTCCTTGGTGACCGAATCATCCAGATCGGCCACCTCCAAGGCTGCGGTCTTAACAGGTCTGACGACCGTTGCCGCATCCGCAATGACCTCTTGCAACTTTGTTGCGAAGAGGTCCGCATTTGTGCCGCGCTGTTCCCCCGAGAACTCGAAAATTCGAGCCCCGGTTACGGTTCGACGGCACGTGATATTGCCGATCCCCAGCTGGGAGGGATCAGCATTGGTACGAGCCCGTCGTAGGACGGACTCATACGTCTCGCCTCGCTCCACGGCCTCCGAGGTGATGGTCACCACGACAGCCGCGGTTTTGGGAGGAACTAGCTTCCTCCCGCCGGCTGGAGCCCTTTTGGCTGCAGGAACAGTCGCAGCTGGCTTGGGGGCCGACTTATTCCCTCCCTTCCCTTTTCCTCTCTTGACCACTTCCGTCCACGACTGGTTGGACGGGGTGGTGGAGGGAAGAAGGGCGTCTTCCTCCTGCGAGTTCTGGGGAGCTGCTGGAGTGGCAGACGACCCAGACGCTCCCTCCGCACTTGTGGTGGCGGTTTGAGAAGCCACCTTGGTCCTCTTGCCCTTGCCCTTGCCCTTGCCTTTGGAGGGCTTCGGGGCCTGTGGCTGCGCGTCCGATGTCGGGCCTGCTAGAGGCGCAGGTTCCGGCTCCCTCGGGGGTGGCATCTTTTCCGCCGCTAGCGGCGGGCGGAGCCGCCTTTCCGGCAAGAGCCGGTCCTCGATGCCTGCAAAGCAGGCTCTGGTGAAGGCCCTCTCCTCCATGACAACCTTTCGGATTATATCCTCAAGGTTGGAAGGGGAGGAGGAGGAGCCTCCTACCACCGGACCCGGGGCAGGTTGGGCAGGCCGGGCCGTGGCCTCAGCCAGCTTCTGGTGTAGCTGGCTGACCTCCGCCTGCAGGCGATCCACCTTCGTCTGCAGCTGCCGCGTCTCGTCCGTGGCCGTCCGACTCACCAGCTCCAACACAATGCCGTGCAGACTGGTGGCCCGGCATTTGAGGGCCTTCTGGAAGGTCCCCTTCAAGTTGGAGGACTTTGAGGCGACCTCTAAGACCTCCTCCTTGTCCTCCTGCGCCATGCGCTCCAGGTCCGCCAGGGAGTGGTCGGCGTATAGCACAATCGATGCACCATAGCCAGCCCTCGACCGGGCGATTTGCGCCTGGCGCTCCTTCGCAGCGACCCTCTCTTCCAGGTCTTGTTGGAGCTGCACCCTTTTCGCCAGGTTTAGCTGGCGCTCAGCGTCCACCAAGCCCACATCGTGGGTAGAAGTTGAAGCCTTTTTAGACTTCGACTTCTTCTTAGCCCTTCTTTCGGCCGACTCCGAGGAGCCCTCAGACCCGGGCCTCAGGTAGGCCCTCTTCCGTTTGAGGCGGTCGTTTTCGGCCGCCGACGTGTCCATGTTGGAGTTGTCGGAGTCCGACAACTCGTCTGGCCTACTAAACAGGCTGGCCGCAGACGGTGCGCGGTCAGCTTCTGACGCCAAAGCGTCGCCGGCGTGGCCCTGAGAAGGGCCGTTGGATTGGCCCTGAGAATGGCCGTTTGAATCACCCTGGGAGGAGCGATTCGAAGTAAAACGCCCTGAGGCGTCACAGGAAACCGTGGGACCGCTCGAGCCAGCTCTGCAGGACCGGGCCGAGCGCGTCCAACGTCCGGCGGCCAAAGGCGGCGGTGGCGAGGTCCTCTGTCCAGTGAAGGACGATTGCGTCCCTCGCCTCCCGCCGCACGGCCTCCCGCTCTTCGGCGACGGGGCGCTCCCCGAGCGCCCTTCGTTGCGCGGTCCACTCGTACACTCTGGCGAGCACCCAAGCCTCCAGCTCCCAAGGAGGGGTGCCGGCCAGAGCGCACGCCGCCGAAAAGCCCACCGAGCGGTAGGCCCTCGCCACCCGCAGTGCAATGGCCCTTTGGGGCTTGCGGATGGCGGTCGCATTCTCCCTCCTGTGGAGTGAGTCCGCCCAGATAGGGGCCCCGTACAGGGCCATGCTCCTGAGGACGCCGGCATAGAGGCGCCGGCACCCCACCTTGGGCCCCCCCAGGTTCGGGAGCAGCCGCGAGAGGGCGTCCGCGGCTTTCAGGAGGCGCGTCGACAGACCGCTGAAATGCGGGCCGAAGCGCCACCTCTCGTCCAGCACCAGGCCCAGATACTTCATCTGGGGCTGGACCTCTATCTGGACGCCCTCTACGACGATGTGGGCGTCGGGAGGGCAGCGCTGCCGAGGCCCGTGAAAGAATACGGCCTCGGTCTTGTGCAGCGCCACCTTCAATCCCAGGAGGCGGATCCTCTCTGCAACCAGGGATCCGCCAGCCGAGGCCAGACAGGCCGCGTCTCCAAAGTTCCTCCCCCGGGCAGTGAGGAGAGTGTCATCCGCGTAGCAGATGACACTCGTGCCCTGGAGGAGGACTCCGCGTAGGAGCCAGTCGAACCCGATGTTACACAGGGAGGGCCCCAGAACTGACCCCTGCGGAACACCGGACTCTGCTCCGTACCGCCTCACCGTGCCCGTCCGGTCCGCGAGGAGGACCTCTCGGCCCTCCAGGTAGCTGGCCAGCAGATCCCGCAGGTATTGGGGCACTCCGTGATACCGGAGCGCCTCCAATATCGTCGAGTGGGGGACGGAGTTGAAGGCGTTTGCAATGTCGAACGACACTGCCAGCACTCCGTCCCCCGCCTCCACCGCCTCCTTCACCTGGCCCTTGAGTAGGGCCAGCGCGTCGATCGTCGAACGCCCTTGTCGGAAGCCGAATTGGGCGTCCGACAGGTCCGGCCCTACCCCCCGCAAAAGGCCGTGAAGCCGGGACGCGATGATCCCCTCGAACAGTTTACCGACCTCATCGAGCAAGACGATGGGCCGGTATGCCGACGGGGAGTCCACCGGACGTCCCTCCTTTCGGAGGAGGCAGAGCTGCCCCTCCTTCCACAGTTTCGGGAACCTCCCAGCCGTAAAGCACGCGCTGAAGAGGTCCCGAAACCTGTCCTCCATTTGGGAGGCGGCGATCGCCACCACCCGTGCGGGGACGCCGTCTGGCCCGGGGGCCGTCTTCTTCGCGCGGAGGGTGAGAACCCCCGCGCGGAGCTCCTCCACCGTCACCGGGGGGACCTGCTCGTCCGGCGGAGCCGCCCCTTGCGGGGGATCCATCGCTGGTGGGGTGAAGTCGGTCCTGCGCGGAAACAGGGACCGGACCACCCCGTCCAGCAACGCCGGCTCGAGGGTCTCCGTCAGTGGGGGACCATAGGGGCGTAGCTGGTTCCGCGCCGCCTTGTACGGTCTCCCATAAGGATCCCTGTCGAGACCCTCCAGCATCTCGGCCCTCGCCGAGTCTTCCGCAGCGCCCATTGCAGACTTGAGGGCCGTCCTCGCCTCTTGGTAAGAGGCGTATAGGCGGTCCTCCTCTGCCCGGACTCGGTTTTGGGCGCTGCGCCGTCGGCTCCGCGCGTAGGCCCTTCTGGCCGCAACGCAGGCGGCCCGGAGACCCGCCAGCTCCTGCGTCCACCAATAGACGGCGCGACGGGGAGGCGGACGGCGAGACCGAGGCATGCTGGAGTTGCACACCTCGGTCAGGAACCCCCTGAGCTGGACCGCTGCGGCGTCCACGTCCAAGGCATCGACAGGGGGGGGCGAAAGCCAGTCCTGGAGAAAGGCCGCCTCCTCGGCTGCCTCCCGGTCCAGGCGGGTGAGTGCCCACCGTGGGAAGGGAGATTGCCCGGCGCGGGCCCTCCCCGCGGGCCTTTTTGTTTTAAAAATCGCCCGGAGGCGTCCCGCTCAGGGGTCGGCATGATCCCGGCAGGTTCGCAGACACACTACTAAGATAAAATTAAAATCCGCGAAGGCACAGTGCACTTTGGCCAACCCAGTCTGCCACTCCGTTATGGTGGTCAGAACTGGGCTGTTTCCAGGGGACGCGACGTGGACGCAAGCACTGTGGGGTGGTCCCCCAACCTAACCTAACCTAACCTAACCTGAGCTAACCTAACCTGAGCGAACCTAACCTGAGCGAACCTAACCTGAGCGAACCTAACCTGAGCGAACCTAACCTGAGCGAACCTAACCTGAGCGAACCTAACCTGAGCGAACCTAACCTGAGCGAACCTAACCTGAGCGAACCTAACCTGAGCGAACCTAACCTGAGCGAACCTAACCTGAGCGAACCTAACCTGAGCGAACCTAACCTGAGCGAACCTAACCTGAGCGAACCTAACCTGAGCGAACCTAACCTGAGCGAACCTAACCTGAGCGACTTCAAAAGGATGCGTACAAGGATCGATCGCGGGGCCCACGTTCTGGAATCTCCTACTGAACCCACTGCTGGACGAACTAGAACAGAGGAACACATACTGCCAGGCGTTTGCAGACGACGTGGTCCTTATATTTTCTGGTAAAACAGCTTTGAACCTGGAGATTGAGGCCAATGCCAGCCTGGCTCATGTGCAGCAGTGGGGTGTTCAAAACAAGCTAAAGTTTGCACCACACAAAACTCACGCTATGCTGCTAACTAAGAAGCTAAAATTCGACACACCACGGCTGCGCATGGGCGGGACTGACATTGGGCTTGTTGAGGAGATCAAGCTGCTAGGAATAATAATAGACCGGAAGATGACCTTCCGGAGCCACGTAACGTACGTCTGCAAAAAAGCCATAAACATCTTCAGGCAGCTATCTGGCGCAGCAAGGGTAACCTGGGGGTTAAACCCGGAAGTAGTGCGGGTTATTTATACTGCGGTAGTGGAGCCGGTTATCCTATACGCAGCTAGTGTATGGGCTAGTGCGGCGGACAAGATTTATATCCAAAACCAGCTCAACTCCGTTATGCGAGGCTTCGCCCAAAAAATCAGCAAGTCATACAGAACGGTGTCATTGAATTCGGCTCTAATCTTGACAGGATTGCTGCCCCTTGACCTGAGAGTCAAGGAAGCAGCATCCCTTTACGAGGCGAAGAGAGGAAAGCCTCAGCCAGTTCTTATGGACCGATCTGTTGAGGACAAAGCGAGCTTCCTGGCGAGGCCTCATCCGGTCAATGAAGTCGACCTCGGCTTCCAATGCTTGAAGAGCGTCGCGGAAGTACAGCAGCGCATGGGGGACGGTACAGTACAAATCTTTACAGACGGGAGCAAAATTGATGGAAAAGTTGGAGCTGCCCTATCCTGGTGGAAAGGAGCAGTCGAAACTAAAAATAAGAAATTTAAGCTCGAGGAGTATTGTACCGTCTTTCAAGCGGAGCTGTATGCAGTCTACAGAGCCATGGAGATGATCGCGCATAGCCCGGAAGAAGTGTTTGGCATATTCAGCGACTCCAGGTCAACACTGGAGTTATTGAGGAACAGTGACACCTGCAACCCACTCGTTCTAGGAATAAAGAAGTATGCCAAACAACTAAAGGACTCCGGTAAAAACATCCAATTTTATTGGGTAAAAGCCCACGTGGGGATAGAGGGAAATGAAAGAGCGGATGAACTGGCAAAAACAGCGGCTCTGAAGATCAAAAGAAGACCTGACTTTGACAAATGTCCCATCTCATTTATCAAGCGAACCATTAGAAATGATTCGATTGATAAATGGGAGCATAGATACCAAACAGAGACCAAAGCCAGTGTCACAAAAATCTTTTTCCCTTCAGCTACACACGCCTACAAACTAAGCAGGAACATGCAGATCACATACCTGCACACACAACTCTTCACAGGGCACGGGGGCTTTTCCCAATACTTACACCGCTTTAAGAAAAAGGACTCACCTGCGTGTATTTGCGACCCAGTCGCGGAGGAGTCAATCCTGCACCTGGTAGCGGAATGTCCAGTGTTTGCGCTAGCCAGATTTAACCTGGAAAATGAAATAGAAGTTAAGATATGTGAAAAAAATATTAGCCAAATAATGATAAAGGAAGAATTTCGTAGCAAATTCTTGAATTTCTGTATAAGAATAGTAAAAATAGTAATAGCTAGAAATAAAACATAGAATAGAAAATTTAATACCGTAAATATAGTAGATTATATTTTACTGAGTGTTAAAGTAGCTTTGATTAGAGGAAAATAAGAAAAACAAGAAAAAAAAAAAAAAAAAAAAAGTATTATTATATTAAGTATCGTAGATTAAGAACAGCATATAGTAGCCTATGAAATATAGCCAACGAAACCATTTGTCTAAAAACACGCTAGAAATCACCTGAACCTATTACATATAAAAGATTGAGTACACCATCCATAACTGGAATAACTAAGAACTAAAAGGCTTAACACAGAAACAAGACCAAATAAGCCTCCGACCGCAATATCGGAGAGAACCGTGTCTTTGGGCAGGAGTGTGGTTTTAGCCGGTAAGAGTCCGGCACTGCCCAGACTGCCTCATTAGTGAGACAGTCTGGGCGTCCATGAGGATTTCCCACTCCTGCCAAAACAAAAAAAAAAAAAAAAAAAAAAAAAAACCTAACCTGAGCGAACCTAACCTGAGCGAACCTAACCTGAGCGAACCTAACCTGAGCGAACCTAACCTGAGCGAACCTAACCTGAGCGAATCTTTTTTTTTTTAACAAATGACGTTTGTATACGTGCAAATGTTTGCGTGAAACTATTAGGGTTGGCTGTTGTACGTAGCGTAAAAAATGGCGCGTCAAGCAATTTGTGTCGGGGAACCGAACGACGACGGGCGCTGCCCGAACGTGTGCATTATTATGAAGTGACCTTGTAGTTCAAATGTTTATGTATATAGTCGGGTTCGTAATGAAATAAAAACACTAAAATAGTTTATTTTAAATGACTTATCTCTCTCTTCTTCTGTTATTAAATTGCATGGTATTAAAAATGCGAAGTCTTACAAACAGTTTATATAAATACGAATTCGGAAAAGCATCACAATATCCAACCATTGTGATTAAAACTCAAATAAAACTTTTAAATCGCAAAATTGTGTGTTCGTGTCAGCGGTACAGCGCTGCGGTTCGCGAGCGCCCTTGCTAATGGGTCGGCGACGAATACCTCGAAGTGCGGGGTGAGGTGTGGTATCTGATATTGGCGCGGGGAAGGGAGTGTCCTTTCTGTACGTAGTACTATTAAGTATTCTGTGCTAAAATGGTACCGAAAGAAAACTTTGAAATTAATACACGAACAGCATGAATCGAGCAACGTTCAGAATTTTAAAATTTCAAATTTTCTCGCGAAGACTAAAATACCTCTTCCCATATTTTATGATAGCACCCTCTGTGCAATCCTAATTCCGAAATTATGACACGAACTGAATTCAATTCTATACACGAACCGTGATCTGCTGCGTTCACATTTAATACATGAACCACATTCTATCTTCAGACACGCACCGGCAGGCAACATCACTACGCTACTACATTCTTTTACAAGTATAAATATCTACATGGTTTCACACATTCATTAACTTTTGTTTATTACATACATCAACAAGCTGAACACAACACTCACTCACTCACTGATGACTTGCCTCGGATTGGTAGCTCGTTTCTAGGATTATCAAATCGGTCGGCTCAATTGAAACGCAGTTCTTGTTAAAATAGTAGATTGTTATGCAAGGGTCGAAAGGAATTGATGACTTTCACCCGTGTTAAACACTCTACTTTTCATTTCGAATACAAGGAAAGTAAAAAGTAGTAGTTTTTCGAAAATATTTATTGATAACAATGACATGCAAAGTTTTTGAATTTCGGTACAGCTTAAAGGGTTAGTATCCCGCCAAATAATACTATTGACTTTTTTTATTTTAAATATGGAACACACCGCGTCATCGCCGCGGGCTGTCCCGCTTTATAGGTTTTTTTTTTTCAAATTCACACTGGCTGTTTATACACTCACAAGACTGCAGCATTTTTCTTAATTTATGTAAAAAAATTCGTAGCTGACTACAGGTCTATTTTTAAAATTCATTCCCACCCTAAAGAGGAAAGTAATTACTATGAGTCTTTCCCGCCCTGTGGTGGGAAGCAGCGTCTTCCACCCGCTATTTGGATCAAACAAACACTACTTTCCGAGTATGAGAAATGAAAATGTTTATTTCTTTATTATTACAATGGAAGTAATGAGCACAGAGATTTGAAATGTTTTTTTACAAAATTTTGCCGCCTCGCAATTGCCCTTCGTTCCGAGCTTTGTTTACATACGAGATAATTAAAATAATGTAACAGCATGCATTATTTGCTATAGCCGCTCAGCGGCGCTGGAACATCGAAATTCCCCAACGCCCCGCGGCGCACGCGATCGTAACGCCACGCGCCAGATGGCCGCACTGAACAAAACATTTTTTTTGTTTACTAGTTGGTGACGGGCGTAATCTCAAGTTATGTTTTTATTAGAGCATAATGAATGTCCCTTTCGGGTGGTATTAAGTGTTTGTTGACATTTCGTCTCTAATTTATTATATTCATTGGTAAATATTGACTATGGTTGAAAAAAAAAAAAAAACATTATGTGAACTTTAAACATTATTATTTCAAAAAGTAAATCAATACCATATATATTTTATGGCTTTTATTGGTGGAAGGGTTCTATCTTCATACGAAAAAAAATACAAACACACCTCATAGTAAAAAAATATTTACATCCGGCACCCTCCGGTTTTTAATAGTGCCGGATTAGTGAGATTATACTGTATTTACGCCTTAAAGTTTTTCTGGAACAGATGTTACGTGTGACGTCGCAAATTCACAGACTGACTTTGACAAATAATTTCTTAACCACAGATATACATTTTTGACGGCCAGTGTTGCATTTTTTAAGGCAGATATTCTCGATCGTTCAAATAGAAAAGAGAAAACCGATCCAAAACACAGTGGGTTAAAGGGAATAAGCAATAATATGACGACACAGTACTATCACCCCATATGGGGTGATGCGCCGCCAAGCCTGTCAAAATTGTTCCACCCATTTGGGGTGATGCGCCGCCAAGCGGCTAAATATAATAATTAATGGATGCATTAGTACTTACATTAAAATATGATGGGCGTGGCTTACTGGTCCTACTTACAAAACCGATAGAAAGAAATCAGACTTGTATAAAATCTTGCAACCTGCTGAACAGTTTGCGTTCGCGGGGCCGGTGAACTGCGGCCGCCGGCGGTCTGGGCGGAGACGTCGAAACGGATGTATCGGTGATCCGAAAAACGTCTTCACCTCCAAGGCGACACGCCAGTCGTGGACACGGCTCAGGACAGCGGGGCTAGCGAACAAAACGTTGCGCACGCACTTTAAACTTGCCATAGATTATGAACTCTTAAAAAAATACCAAGTAACTCCAAATTAACAATAGATAATGGAATCCTTACAAAAATACCGGGTGACTTTAAACTAACCATAGACAATGAACCCTTACAAAAATCAACAAATGTAAAATATTTACGGCTAAACTTAGATCCAAGACCTGCAGCCTAATTGCGGAACGCCAAATCGTCAAATGATTCTGATCAGTTGGCTTCATTTCTATCACAATTGGCTTCATTTTACGATTTTCGAATTGCGAAACTCTAGTTTATTATGAAACCAATTATGAACGTTAGGGCCCTGCGCAGAAACTAGAGTTTCGCAATTCGAAAATCGTAAAATGAAGCCAATTGTGATAGAAATGAAGCCAACTGATCAGAATCATTTGACGATTTGGCGTTCCGCAATTAGGCTGCTGGTAGCCACAGAAAAAATACGAACAAAAGTTTCTTCACTACGTAGACTTTCTGGTACACAAGATAATCTTGTGTGGAACTTTATAACCTTTAATATTTTTTCTTCTTGTTTCTAAGAAACATGATTTATAATGCACTCATGAAACCACACCTAGAACACTTGGGTGAAGTATGGGGCTGCGCCGCGAAAATCTACATAAATCGATAAAATAAACAAATATATAACAACACTAGACTATAACAACATACAAAAACGTTAATGTACAAAACATGTAATTTAGTAAGGAAAATCATAACAAAGGAATATAACAATTGTGAGAAACAGGTTGAGAGTGGGTTCACTCTCAACAGACTTTCAAAAAAACGAAATCATGGATACTGCACTAGAAATCGCAATAAATTCGAACATAGATTACTTAGACGCAGAACCAATTACGGGAAGAAAAATATTTTATAGGAAGGAGCGGTATTATACAATTGAATGCAAAAAATTATTAATGGTTAAACAAACTTACCTTGTGACGTTTGACCATAATTATATGAAGCGTTACATCCGAAGAGATTTATATTCACCAGGTAGTACATTTCTCAATGTACTGGGCACCGAGCACAATTTCAGAGCTAAAAAAAAAAAAAAACAGAAACAACCTACCACAAGCGCCACCCTAGGTATACCCGTGCAACACTGGCACCCAACTGTCATTTAATTCAGAGCCATTTCGCAAATAAAATTGGGGTGATTTTTCAGTGATAAAATATTATTGGGATAGGGAGGGTTGTAAATCTCTTCGGATGTAACGCTTCATATAATTATGGTCAAACGTCACAAGGTAAGTTTGTTTAACCATTAATTATACTTCACCGTTACATCCTCGAGATTTATATTCACCAGGTAGATGTTTAGCGCTCTTTGCGAAATTAATTGGTCAGGAAATAATGCACGCTTATATGAGTATAAAGGACATTATACATATAATCAAACTGAATAAATTTACGTAGTTATATAACGTACGTTTTACATGGTGTGATAACAAATGGAATATTTATTATAAATTAGACATTATTGTTCAAGGATGGCTTCTGCGAATGCACTCTCATCACCGTTCGGGTTAATAGGACGATTGTAAAATTTTGCGAATACCATGGAATTACCCGTCCAACCGGCGGTTCTCTTAATAATCTCAATCGAAACTCCTTTGCGATTGGCTGCGGACGTGGACGCATGTCGCATACTATGTGCGGAAAAAATCTGCGTATCCACACCACTGTCATGCATAACCTCTTTAATCCACCGACTCATTGTTGGAGCGCTAGCATTGTGGATTGGTTTCTTACAAGTTAAGAACAGAAAATTGGTATCTGGAGCAGACCTGAATGGTTCTGTAATAGCCAAGTATGAAGAAAGTGCTTTCGCAGGGCATATTTGTTCCCTTTGAGCAAAAAAAGGAATAATGAGCCGCGGCATTGGTCGACACGGTGCCGAAGTTTTAATAACATCGTTAATTATAATTTCTATGTTATCCTTCTTTACCCTAATATTTGGCAACCTGATAAGAGATAACGTCTGGACTCGTTGTCCCGTAGACAATGCGATCAGAGTCATCGTCTTTTTGGTAATTTGACGTAATGATAAACCTTCATTAGGGTACCATTTGGCAACAAAATCTAGAAGCAAGTTTGGGTCCCAGGTCGTTTGGTACTTGGGAAAACTTGGTCTAGACCTGAAAACGCCTTTAAGGAACCTTGCTACGTAATTGTTTTCACCAATTGCTTTGCCAAATATTAGAGAAAAAGCTGAACGGGAAGTATTGAGACTGGAATAGCTGGCACCTTTGCTATATTGATTTGTAAAGAATTCCAGTATCGTATTAATATTACAATCGTAAAACGAAATATTTTTATCATGACAAAAAAACCATAGTTTTCTGAGAGCCACATCGTACTGCTTTAAGGAGTTGCGCGACAGTGAAGATATCATGATGTCGATTGTATCTGATTTAATTGATTGGCGTGAAAACGCTGTCCAGATAACTGACACGACACCAGGGTAAGGGTTCTCCAGAGAGGATGAGAGTCCCTGGAAGGAGACAATAACAACTGTCGATAAGGTCGAAAATATAGCGGTTGTCTACATGTCAGAGACATGAAGAGAGGGTACCAAGGTTGACTGGGCCAGTAAGGAACTAACATGATCCCCTCCGCTTGGTCGTTGATAATTTTCCGCAAGCATTTCAAAATTAGAGAAAATGGCGGAAAAGCGTAAAAGTAATATGGACCCCAGTCAACTGTAAAAGCATCAATGTTGAAAGCGGATGGATCTCGTTTCCAGGATATGTATTTGTCGCACTTATTATTGATACAGGTCGCAAAGAGATCGATCTCTGGTTGTCCGAATGTATAAACGATATTTTCGAATGCCTTTGATGCGAGATTCCATTCCGTGTCAACGTTGGTGCGTCGTGATTCTTCGTCGGCTTCGATGTTGTCCTTAGATTTAATATAGGATGCAAACACAAAGAGCTGACGTTCCTCGCACCACTGCCATATATTGCGCGTGATGTCATTTAGATACCTATACTGAACGCCACCCATCCTATTAATGTAAGATATTGCGACTGTATTATCGATCCTCATTAATATTTCGACATTGCTGAGGTCTTTGGCAAAACACTTTAATCCTATATAGGCTGCTTTCAGTTCCAAATAGTTGATGTGGCGTTCTGTATCGGGTACGTCCCAAAAACCGTTGGTACGTTCTCCGTTGCACATAATTCCCCAGCCGGATAAGGATGAATCGCTATAGATCTCTAACGCGTACGAACCGCGTTTAATTGGGTTTTTTGCAGTCATGATGTGATTTCCCCACCAATCAAAATCATCTTTTAGTGATTTGCTTAAACACATATTAGCATCATAGTCGTCACCCGATTGACGTAAGGCAATATATTTTGATGTTTCAAATTTTTTTGTGTATACCCAACCATAAGGAACAGCTGGGCAAACCGACGTCAACACGCCTAGAAATTTTGCAAACTCTCTTATAGGTAGCATTTTCTTTTTAGAAATTATTTTGACCATGTCTAAAACGTTCGAACGTTTCTTCGAAGGTAATCCTAACGTCATGCTAGTTGAGTCTAATTCGAAACCTAAAAAACTACGATTTTGACTAGATACTAGTTGGCACTTTGCATAATTCAGAACGAACCCTAATTTTCTCAATAAATTAGTACATTCGAGGACACATTTATTGCAGTCCTCGTATGTATACCCTAGACAAAGTATGTCGTCGAGGTAATTGACCAAAAGTAGTCCTTTGCATCTGAGAAGAGACACTACCGGTTTTAAGAGTTTGGTAAATGTGTATGGAGCCGAACACAAACCGAATGGGAGACATTGAAACTCATACGTTAGGCCTTGAAATTTAAATCTAAGTAGTTTACGATAAGCTGAATGTATTGATATTAAAAAGTACGCCTCTTTGAGGTCGATCGAGGCCATAAAACATGATTGTGACATTAGTTTTGTGGCCGTGCGGCTGTCTTCCATTTTGAAGTGCTGCGCATCAATGAACCTATTTAATTTTTTTAAATTTAGAATAAACCGAAAACTGCCATCGTTTTTGGGTCTTAAGAAAATTTTAGACACGAACTGATCAGGAATGTCAGTGCAACGGAGGACGGCGCCAATTTCCTGTAATTTGGATATTTCGTGGGATAAATTATGCGTCTCCTGCGCGGAGAACTTAGCATTGATAGGTTCAGTCTCCTGAGAAACCGGTGAGCTCAAAGGAATTTTATAACCCTTAACGGTTTGTAACACAATTGGGTCATTAGTAATCTCCTTCCATGCGTGAATAAAATGTGTCAATCTACCAGCATGTTTAATTACCTCTACTGTGTCTTCGTCGACGTTTTGGGGTAAGGTTTCGATGACGTTTGATCGGTCGTTGGACCCGTCCTTCTCGAGGTCTGATAGAAGGGACGATTCCTGGCCCTTTCCGCCCTGCCGCCTCGCTGGGCCCTGCGAGGGTGGCCTTTCCAGTTTCCCTGTGGCTGAGTATACTTCTTCGAGGAAGAAGGTTCTTTGGCTTCGGGTTTTTTAATCTGCAGGCCAGATTTTTCGGCAGTTTTTGAAGCTTTAATCTTCTCGCCTAGGGTTTCCCCGAACAGAAACGAGTCTCTTTTCGCATCTTGAATGATATTCAAGAACTTTTTATCCAAAATAGGGGTGACTAACCTTTGTCTGTTAACGGTATTTTCAAAGTGTAGATCAAGCAGTACTTGATTCACTTCGGAAAGCTTTTTGATCATATCTAGCTTACCGATATCTCCGCCGATAAGTGTTGAGATGACATTCGTCAAACCTGCTATACCTAACCCTAAGTGGTGTTGGGATCTCTCTAGACGTTTGTCTCTGTTTCGAGCCGATTCTGTTAAGACCGCTCCTATTTCCGGATTTAATTTGGGTGCCTTCACTAGAGTAAAGTTTTCAGGCACTAGCAACTTATCCAGCAGGTCCCGTTTCTGGTCTTTGTTCAGACCTTCAGTCATGATACGCCCCCAACGTTCAGAGACTTCTTCTTGAATTTTAGGTCCAAATACTTCGAGTTTTCCTTTAGCTTGGCCTAACACTTCTAATATGTCAGCAGGCAACGTCTCCAGTTGATCGGTTGTCGCTGCTGTAGGTACTAAATCCGACTGTATATTTACACCTGAAGGTTGCGGCTCAGCAACAGGGGAATTTATTATCTCATTCTGCTCCGAAGGTTTTCCAAGGTCGAAAACTTCTGGGACTGCCACCGTTGACCTTACCTCGTATATGTTAGCGGTATCAGACTGTTCAGCCTCAGAGCTACTTTCATCCGACCTAGGGTACGGCCTGTGTGAACGATCTTCGGCGAACTCTGTAGGAGTATGAGATAAAACAATGGTCATAATCTGGTTATGACACTTGGCCACGGGCCGTTTTTATGTGACTGCAATCTCGTTACAGTACTAATGAGTGCATCTAAAAGTTTCGACTATAATCTCGTTATAGTACGCATAAACTTTGATTATGAATATTTGAATACTCGAAAGAGTGCGACTATGATCTCGTCATAGTACTAAAGCACGCTAATTCTCGAGATAAAATATATATAATTATCATGTAACCGAACGTAAACACTAACAAAACATAAGAAATATCTTTTGAATACGAATGTAAACAATTAAGATATTCGTCAATAATCACGACGAAAGAGGGTATTCATAAAAAAAATAACTAACAATTCTATTAACGTATTATCACTAGGTACTATTAGGTACCTGATCAGAGTAATTATGTAATTACGATACAACGCAAAATGAAAACAAAAAAAAATGACTGACCTTCGGAATTTGAATCACTAGAATAACGTCTGCGCAGACGTTTCTCCAACCGGCGAATTTTCTTCCGAATATTATGTTCATCGGAGTTCTTACGATGTTTTCTTTTCCCCATTTTAATGTATAAACACTTTTCTCAGTTTAAATCTAATCAAAATCTCTAAATTACGATTAAAACCACTACTTTAAGAAAGTAGACGCTGCGATGCCCGCACAAGAAAAATGAATGACAGTTGGGTGCCAGTGTTGCACGGGTATACCTAGGGTGGCGCTTGTGGTAGGTTGTTTCTGTTTTTTTTTTTTTTAGCTCTGAAATTGTGCTCGGTGCCCAGTACATTGAGAAATGTACTACCTGGTGAATATAAATCTCGAGGATTTAACGGTGAAGTATAACTTACAATACTTTTACAAAACTGTTTAAAATTTAACTTAAGTAACACCTTTAAAGAACTAAATAAAAAATTTCCTGCACATGATAAATAAAGAATCTTTAAGAGCCTACTTTTGCATAAATACTTGTTCTGTTTTCCTTTCACCGATTCACGGAGTCATTATATTAACTTACAGCTGCATCATTTATTTGTAGGATATATCATATGGTAAGTGAACTGTTTTGTGTTTTTATGAGAAAAAATCCTTTAAACCGAAACCGAAATGATAATTACTATCAAGCCCTTAATCATTAGGTATCTATGCCTAAATTCAAATTCGTACGCTGCTTTGATCTTGAGAAGAAAACCTTTGTGGCAGACGGACAAACAAGACATATACTAGTAGGTTAATGCACGTCATCGTCAACAGGAAAAGTGCACAAGGGCTGGCAGCATTGCCTCCATTCATTGGCCGAAAAAGTAGGCGAGCTCCCCATGGCTTGGCGTTTCATATCCAAACGACTTGAAAATAACTACCAATTAAGTTGTTATATTTGCTTCAATGGAGGTTTCGTGCAGCTGCAGCAGCAGCAGCTGCTCCAGCACAGCCTAGGAGTATGAGAGGATGTGCACACAGGCGGCATTCCGAACCAAAGGTCTAATTCCGAAATAGCTTGATTATTACACGGACTTTTTGTAAGCAGGTGTGAGGAATGAGGCATGCAGACGAGTGCAGGAGGCGAGCAGTGAGCAGCGGTGGCCGGTGCAGAGGCGGGCGGGGTGCGCGCGCAGCGGGGCGCGGGCGAGGGCGGCGCGAGGCACAGCTCGGGTCGCGGGCCGCGCGGCCGCGCTGCAGTGTGGCGCGGCGTTACGTCACGTGAGCACGGCCGCGCACGACACGCGACTCGCGCCGGACTCGCCACGCGCGCCCGACTCACGCCCGCGAGTGCCAGTGCAGTGACTGCGACAGTGATGAATGCCTGCAGCTAGTGACCACCGCCGGCGACCAGCTCTATCCGACATGAATAGCAGATCGCACTTCCATGGAGATAGTATGTAGTTTGCTATGGAATCTCTTTTATCCAAAACATGTCATTTGCACTCTGAAACCATCCCACATTGCAATGTTTTAATTGAACTGAAAGGATTAGTTCGCTGAGGAACATGAATGTTTTTGATTACATAGTAGCACATCGTAAAGTCATAATCGGTGTAGTGGACGATTACGATATATCGCGTCGCTGATGCGAGCCCCAGGCTGCACGTGCTCGGCGGCGCGCGCGCGTGGCACGGCGACGTGCTGGTGGCGTGCGCGCGGAGCCTCACTGCTAATAAGTGCTCTTCCAGATAACCTAATGCTTTGCACTAATATTTTGACGTAAAATAATGCAAACGTATTGTTGAGGTGAAGTGAGACCTAAAGTAAGAAGTCTTGATTGCTAGGAAGATATAAGAACCACGAAGCGGACTATAAAAAAAAAAATGGTGTTTGTTGGAAATCTCCATTATTTTGATATATCTAAGGATACTGCCTGATGATGATAAGTGAAAGAAGGTTTCATTTGGCTGTGAGTGAGTTGTAATGACGTAGGTACATAACGTAACATCCCGCCTGTAATCCTCCAAGGATTAGGAAAAGGTGTCAAGAAAAAAAAAACCATTGTGTGTTCCCAATTAGGGTCAAGTCCCGTGTAAGTAATTGGAGGCAAGCCTGTTGCCCAAAAACCTTTTTTTACAAAAAAAAAAACAACCGACTTCAAAAAAAAAAACACTACAAAGTGACAAATAACTTTAATTTCGGAAGTCGGTGTCGGTGATTCCGCATTTTCGTGTTTTGACACCGACTTCCGAAATTAGTTATTTATCACTTAATACTGTTTTTTTTGAAGTCGGTTGTTTTTAAAAGGCTTCAAAAAAGGAGGTTCTATATTCGACCCGTATGTATCAAAAAACGAAAATGCGGAATCAACGACACCGACTTCCGAAATTAAAATTATTTATCATTTTTAACCGACTTCAAAAAAGGAGGTACTGTATTTGACCCGTATGTACCTATGTATGTACGTATGTTTGTATGTCCGCGATTTTTTCATAAACTAATGAACTGATTTTGATAACTCTTTCATTAATGTGATTTACATACTTTCAGGAAGGTTTTGGTACTTATATAATACATTAGGTAATTATTCTTATGTACGAAGTTATATGCATTTAATGTACTGCCTCTCCAGCAGTTCTATGCGAATTTTGATGATTCTTCTATAGTCGGTGTCTTCATTTCTTCAATGCACTAGTGTTAATTGAATTTGTGTGGGGTAGGTACCTACAAAAAAAAGCGAAAAATAAGAACTTTTTTACAAACGACACCGACTTCCGAAATTAAAGTTATTTATCAGTTTGTAGTTTTTTTTTAAGTCGGTTGTTTTTTTTGTAAAAAAGTTGTTATTTTCACTTTTAATTTGTACCTACTCCACACAAATTCAATTAACACTAGTGCATTGAAGAATTAAAGACACCGACTAGAAGAATCATCAAAATTCGCATAGAAATGCCAGAGAAACAGTAAATTTATGCATATAACTTCGTACATAAGAATAATTATCTTATGTATTATATACTAAAACCTTCCTGACAATATGTAGATCACATTAGTGAAAGAATGATCAAAATTGGTTCATTAGTTTTTGAGAAAATCGCGGACATACAAACCTACATACATACGGGTCGAATACAGAACCCCCTTTTTGATGTCGGTTAAAAACACTTTGCCCGATCTAGAAATCGAACTCAGGACCTCATGCTCATGTTTAGAAATATAAAAAAAAAAAATGGAAGTTCTGCCTGTGTCTGTTTGTAATATCACAACAGCTTTTTACTAAATGCGTAATTATGAATACTTTCATTTAACAAAAAAACAATTTTAAACATCATTGTCCGTCTGTCTGTTTGTTCCGGCTTATCTCCGAAACGGCTGGACCAATTTTGACAGGACTTTCATAGCTATTTTATAAGGAATAACTTAGGCTACTTTCATTTTATAAAAAAAATTAGGGTTCTGTGCAAATAAAAGGAAAACCCATGAAATCCAACTAGTTTTTAACCGACTTTATTAACCGACTTTAAAAAAGGAGGTTCTGTATTCTACCCGTATGTATGTATGTTTGTATGTCCGCGATTATCTCAAAAACTACTGAACCGATTTCGATAATTCTTTCATTAGTGTGATCTACATACTTTCAGAAAGGTTTTAGTATATAATACATCAGGTAATTATTCTTATGTACGAAGTTATATGCATAAATGTACTGCATCTCCGGCATTCCTATGCGAATTTTGATGATTCTTATAGTCGGAGTCTTCAATTCTTTAGTGCACTAGTGTTATTGAATTTGTGTGGGTTAGGTACAACTAAAAAGTGAAAAATAAAACCTTTTTTTTCAAAAAAATAAAAAACAACCGACTTCAAAAAAACACTACAAAGTGAAAAATAACTTTAATTTCGGAAGTCGGTGTCAAAAAACGAAAATGCAGAACCAACGACACCGACTTCCGAAATTAAAGTTATTTTTCACTTTGTAGTGTTTTTTTGAAGTCGGTTGTTTTTTATGCACGCGAACGATGTCTCGCGCACAGCTAGGTGAGCTGTACACGGGCCGCCCATACCTACACTCGCTTCTTGAATACTGCCTAATCGAAAACACAACTATCCTAATAGTATTACGGTTTCTACCGAACTAGTTTTGCTAGCCTACAGCAAACGGAGCTTTCGATCCGCGACTTCCGCAGGCACGCCGATCCATTCATTGAAATGGATCGGCGCGGGCGTGCCGCTACATACTTGCCTTGTTCGTTTAAATAAGAACGGTACGTTTAAAGATATAATGATAACTTTACTTACTTAACTATTCACGTTATAACTCATTTCATAGACTCATTATTTTTTACGGTGATTGCTTCAATGACTTTACGAGCAGTAGCAGCTATTGCCGATCCCTGAGTCGGTGATGTCGGCCACCTATCCCTTTATTATCTATAAATTAGAAGATTATATCCAAGATAAGAACGCTTGGAAACATGCTGGTCCTGCTCCATAGGACAATCTAGAGTCTAGACAAAATCAAACTGGTTGCTAATTTAATTGTAAATTTTTTTATTCTTTTTTTTTACATTTATTACTCACACCCTGACTTATTACTTGTATTTTGTTTTTTAATTAAAATCGTTTTGCTTGTACCATGTTTGTAAATATGTGAGCACCATGTATCTATCAGATAATTAATTTATATGTCATGGTTTCGTTTTTAATTCTTTTACCTATTGTGGTATAGTAATTTTATTGTAGGTGCATCGTCCTCACATGTTATTATATAATTAATGTACCCATGCAAAATATTGTACCTAAACATTTTAAAAGAGTAACGGTGGAGTTTCTTGCCCGTTCTTCTCCATACGAAAACTACCTTTTGGAATGGGCGACTAGAATCAATTCTATTTTAAGATAATTTTTGACGTTCAAAAGTGCCTTTTATGTGCCTATTTGAAATAAATGCTTTGACTTGACTTGACTTGACTTGATTGATAAACGCGATTAAAGTGAACCGACTGAACGACCATACTCGTACATTTCTGATGTGTAAGCGTCACTTAACTATCAAGTGGTCGTTTATAAATAAACTCCCTAATGTTGAGTCCTATCTCTGTTTTGGCTGGTACGGCATGTGACAATGAAACCATTATTTAGTGTACACCACCCATTAGTTAGCCTTTTAGCGAGAATTTGAACTGTGGAGTCAGTTCAATAATTGTGGATATAGAAACCAAGTTGTGCAATCAACATTATGTTCATTTAATAATCTCCTTGATTAATCAGTAACATCAATAGAAAATCAGCTGGAAATATATTTAAAAAAAACCGTTTAATTGCGAGTCGGACTCGCGCACCGTGGGTTCCGTATAAATTTGTAGGTATGTAACAACAAATTAACGGTTTTCGGATTTTTTTATTTTACTTGTGCTACATGAAATTGCTTCTTGCTAAATTTCATGATTCTAGGTCAACGGGAAGTACCCTTTAGGTTTTTATTCCCTTGTGAGTGTCAATGCGGCATAAACGGAACATCAACGCCCGTATCTTTTGATTGTGTTGACATAGAAGTTTGATTTTTCAATTTTTCAAGCGATTGCAGCCTTGAGGGTTTGATATTCATTTCAACTTGATAACTCCACGCGTTCCTGAGAAAAAGGGTCTTGACAGACAGACGGACAACGAAGTGATCTTATAAGGGTTCCGTTTTCCTTTCAAGGTACGGAACCCTAAAAATAACTTTAAACAAGAAATGATGTTTTTGTCGTGTTGTGTCGCCTGCCCACCTCGCCGCCGCACGACCGACACTTCGTCCTCCAGTCCCTGGACGCCACTCGGTCGCTGCCTCACTCCACCTATCTTCATTGCGGCTTGCCAGGTGTTCTGCCCAACTCTATTTGAGTACCATTACTCGTACTAACACAATATACGTTTCTCTTTATTTTAGAAAAGCATCATGTTCAAAAGAGCACTTGTTGTACAAAAAACCCTTTAACGAATACTAGGTACTTACATCGTTTTTGTGACGTAGGCGGACTAAGAAAGACTTTTCGGAATATCTTAAATTTCGGAAAAACAGAAGTTATTCTGTGCTTTGGGGAAGAATTTGGCGAGAATTTGACGGGGATTTAACGTGTTGAAGCCCAAAACGCCTTGGAGGTAATTAGTAGGGTACATGAAATGCAAGAAGTGCAACGTCTTTTTTATACAGAAAGCTCAGGAAAGTTTTTTGTACCTTTTCTAGCGTTAATGTTTGAGTCGCAGTGTAGGGATGCCATTTACAGGCACCAGCCTCAAGTTTACCATGAACCAAAGAGGTGTACAGCTGCTTGTTACATTTGTATTGTGAAAATCACGGGCATTTCGCAAAACAAAACCCAAGGGCCTGAAAGATTCCTTGGCAAGAGAGGAGACGTGATCTCTAAATGTCAGACCAGTGTCAAAGGTCACGCCCAGGTCCTTTATTTTGGTGACACGAGTACACGACTTATTACTTCACTACCCAATCTGTAGTTATAGTGGAGTGGTTGAAGTTTTCGACTGTACGTCATGACGTCACACTTAGGTACTTGTATCAAAAAGAGTTTATATACCACGCTCCACTCATATGTGGCATCAATGTCCCTTAGCAGGAGTATGCAATCAGCGCCCGTATCAATTTGAACTAATAGTTTTAGGTCATCGGAGTAGAGCAAGCATTTTGCAAAATGCTTGCTCTTAACCTTATAATTTATAAGATCATTGATCATGATAAGGAAAAGCAGTGGACCAAGCACAGATCACTGACTCACGCGACACGCCTGAGCGGGTATTATAAGGTTCGGACTCAAAGTAACCATGCCTAACAAACTGCCTGTGGCCTCGCAGATAGTCCGCGAAAAAGTTCAAGTACGTCATTGTCAACCCTGTCGAACGCTTTGCGGAAATCGAAATAGAGGACATCCACTTGCGGCTTGCCCTCCACTGTACCGTACTGGGTGTACTGTACTAGGTATCGTTAGCAATAAAAATCTTACATGGATTTAATTTTTTTTTTATTTGATGATCGAAAATACTGTTTAAAATATATTATAAAGGTCCCACTGCTGGGCTAAGGCCCCCCCAAATCCTACCAGGAACTCTTTTCCCACGCCACCTCGTACCAACCCTCGCGGTACGCGCCCAGGTTATCTCGGCATTTCTTTCTGGGCCGTCCATCTGCAGGCACCCGTTGTGTGGAGACTTTTGCTTATGAAGGTCGTCGATTATTTTCTATGTTGACGGTACCCGGTGTAAAAATCTAACATGAACACAATAATTAGTGACCCGGACCGCATCGCCGCGCCGCCACGTGAGCGCTCCTGAGCTTACGCACACTTAAGCAATGTGCATGTGCATGCTTAGTTACAAACATAGTCAAGCGGAGTTCGTGAAATAGAATATCTGTAGGTACTTGTCTGATTTTGTACTTGCGTCTTGCGACCTCGCGCGTGAGAAGTGGTGGACATCGCGACACTTCCCTACCTACCATTCCACCAAACAATCCGTCAATAGTTCCGCTTACGTCGAACTAAGTAGTTCAATGAAACCTCTGAGCCGCCACGTGAAGCGCTCATCGCGTGCTCTTACGAACATGTTACGTTTTATGAGAGTCCTCTTTTCGCCGCGTTCATAGAGACTGAGAGCCATGCCAGAGTGTAAATCCTGTCCCATTCAGGCTAGTTGACAGTTTTTGAGAAACCAACTAGTAAAATGTCTTTGAGGTTTTATTTTCCTAAAAACAATGATTTCAAAAGAGTAAATAAGTCAATGCCAAAAAATATTAATACTTCAGCGAAATACAGGACATCTTTTTCATTTCTAACGTAATTTAATTTTGATTGACAAAACGGGGCATCTTCGCACGGCGCGCGGCGCGGCGCCTGACGGCTCGAGTGACTCCAAGATCAAAAAAAAATACGAAAATTCGGAACCAACGACACCGACTTCCGAAATTAAAGTTATTTTTCACTTTGTAATGTTTTTTAAGTCGGTTTTTTTGTAAAAAAAGTTTTTATTTTCACTTTTTAGTTGTTTTATGTATGTTCAGGCATACCTAACTCCGTCATATAGAACAGAAGGATTTGCAATTTTTTAATGAATAAGGTATGCTTCAGGGGTGGTCCCATATTCATTTTATGAACTTTGCTTGAGGAGTTTTTGAGTTAGCTTCAATAATACGAATTTTTTCCACTTAGTTTATATTGATGATGTTTTAATAGCTTCCTGTCACTGATATTCACATAGCAAGTAGTGTTTTATGAACTTGTGTGGGATAGGTACAACTAAAAAGTGAAAACCAATTAAGTAGTTTTTTTTTCGGAATTAATTTATTGGTTGGAAACATTCGTTTTTAATGAAATCATATTTAAATGACAGATTTCAGCAAGTTCAAATTAACGGTTTGAATTCATCGGGCTTGAAAGTCAAAATGGGTGTTCCGCAGGGCTCAATATTGGGGCCATTCCTATTTTTAGTATATATAAATGATTTACCTCATTTACTGATAAACCGATCACAAATGGTGTTATTTGCTGATGACACATCTCTGATTTTTAAAGTAAGCAGACGTGCACAGGAGCTTGACGACGTAAATAACGCTATGCTTTTGGTCCATGATTGGTTTACTGTAAATAATTTGGTATTAAATGAAAAAAAAACTAAATGCATTAGATTCGTTTTACCAAATGTCAGAAGTAGTGAATGTCACGTTGTATTGAATAAGGAAATACTCGAATTCGTCGAAAATACGGTTTTCCTGGGGATTACGCTTGACTCAAAGCTGCAGTAGGGTCCGCACTTAACATCTCTTGCAGGGCGGCTAAGTTCAGCCGCTTACGCTGTTTGGAAAATCCGCCAATTAACAGACGTGGATACCGCGAGACTGGTCTATTTTAGTTACTTTCATAGCATCATGTCTTACGGTATTCTGTTGTGGGGACGGGCTGCAGATATTGATTCTATCTTCATCCTGCAAAAGAGGGCTGTCAGAGCCATATACAAGCTCAGCAGACGCGATTCTCTAAGGGAACTGTTTAAAAAAATTAACATCATGACGGTTCCTTGTCAATATATATATGAAAACATTATGTACGTTCGAAAAAATCTACATCTTTTTAATAAGATAAGTGACAGGCATAATTTTAACACAAGAAATAGGAACAAATTAGATCAACCGCGTTTCAGATTGTCTAAAGTAAAAACTTCTTTTATGGGTTACTGTGTAAAATGTTATAATAAAATACCATTCGATATTCTTCAACTAAATGAGAAGAAATTTAAAACATGCATTAAACGCACACTATGTAGACAAGCATATTATAAGTTGGATGATTATATCGCAGATAAAAATGCTTGGCTAAATGCTAGTCCTGCTCCACAGGCCCTTGAGCTCTCTAGTTAAAATTTCAATATTTGGAGGAGGTGCTTCCCTTTTTCTTTTTTAGTGTTTCTGACATTACGTTCTTAATATTTATTTTTATTTTATTCAATCATGTTTTAGTTGTTTAATGCTGCAATACTAAACACCTTTTCCTGTTTGGTATTAAAATTTTTATTCATCTCTTAAATAAATTGCAATCTATAGTTTTGTATCATTTAGAAGCATTTTTTCAATTTTGTAAATGTAAGAACCATGGATCCGTTTATTATGATTTTTTGATGTTGACTTGAAAGAGCATGTCAGTTGAGAATGTGTCATGCTCACTTAAATGTTTCGCTGATGGTGGCGCGTGTGTTGGATCATACGGTTCCCTACAAAATGGTTGAGCTGGATGGTGCTGATCCATGCGTCATGTTCGTGAACGGACGCCGTCGGTTGAGACTGGTCATCTCTTAACTGCCAAGGCTTATTTTTAATCTTATTTCTTGTATTGTTTCTTCATTTGTGTTTTTTTTTTTACATTGTTCTTACATATAGAAGCAACAAGAATAATGTACTCAGGATTTTGTAATATCTTGATTTAAAAGAGTGTCCATGGAGTTTCTTGCCCGTTCTTCTCCATAGAGATCTACGCTTTGGAATGGGCGACTAGCTTCAACTTTCTGACTAACTGACCGACTACTTAATTTTGACAATTCAAAAGTACCTGTAATGGTTTAATTGAAATAAATGCTTTGAGTTTGAGTTTCCTCTCAAAGTTTCGATTATGTTTCGTGCTGCATGGTTCCTGGCTCCAGCCTAATGAAACCACATGTTATCTTGATGTAACTGATTGAAAATTAACTCTATTGCTATTACCAGTCGCAGTAACAGCAGCACCTGTCTTGTAGCCTCTTCAATGCGGAATGGTGCAATTACTCCACAAGTAGTCAGACGAAAATAATTTAGGGCTCCTGCCTGGGCCAGCAAACGTTGTTATATTTTTTTATTCAAAATCTTTATAACGGAGAAAGTATGTGTATCTCGTTATTATCAGCCATATTTTAACTACTGTGGGCGTACTGTGGGTCTGTGTTGGTTATTGCACAATAGAAAAACCGTTTGCGGTTCAAATTGATCACACACTGTAGGTACAGGACACAACCAGATACGGAACGCGGGACAGTTTCTAAGCACATGTAGTTCGTACGGTGTCCAAATTCCAAGAGAGCCGCTCCACCTCGCTGCTCACTCTCCTCGACTCCCATGAACTCAGGCAAGACTCTGTCAAGCGCCACCAGATGGCACTAGCATTCCGAGACTCCGTCGAAGCGTTGTGGTTACAGTGCTTCCGCCTCGTTGTCTAGTCAGCTCCCGTACTAATGATTTCGCCGATATATATGTATTATTAAATATTTAGTTTATTTAAAATCCTAATAATCTCTTAAATCATATTAGCCCAGTCGCTAGGTAGGCGTCTCTAGCTAAAGATTAGCAAGTGCGCAGTGTGTGCAGGGAGCGCGCTGGGCTCGGGGGGCGCGGTGCGGTGAGGGCGCGCGCGACATGTGGCGCGGCGCGGCGCTGGCGCTGGCGCTGGTGGCGCTGGGCGCGCGCGGCGCGGCGGGTGGCTGCGGCGTGGCGGAGTTCGCGTGCCGCAGCGGCGCCTGCGTGCGCCTGGACGCCTACTGTGACGGCGAGGCGCAGTGCGCGGACGGTAGCGACGAGCCGGCGCACTGCACCGTGTGCAACCGCACGTACTACGGGCGCGTGGGCGTGGCGTACGCCGTGGGCGTGCGCTCGGCGCCGCGCGCGCCCTTCCTGTGCCACCTCACGTTCACGGCGGGCGGCTTGGCGCACGGCGACCTGGTGCAGCTGGCCTTCGACGAGTTCCGCGTGGGCCGCTACGAGCCAGGCGCGCTGGACGGCTGCCCGGACGGCTACATGCAGCTGTCGGAGCTGGGCCGGCCCTTCACGGGCGGCTCGTGGTGCGGCGAGGCGGACGGCGCCGCGCTCTACTACAGCGAGACCGCCACCGTCACCGTGTCCGTGAAGCTGTTCCGCGCGAGGCTCGGGGAGCCATTCGGCTTCCGGCTACGTTACAAGTTCTTGGCGCAACGCGACGCCGTCGTCAGGTAAGAGAACATTGGAAATTATCATATTATTCAGTTTAAATTCCAGGATATTTTTGTAACATGTTATGTAGTATGAGTAGTTTTATAGTATTCAGCACTGCCCTCCCGCTCGCAACATTATGCACATGCACAAGATGCGGTTATTATGATACAACATGCAATCCCAATCCATACTCGGCACGTGTTTCATCCTCAGGAGATGTTGACTGGTCGCGTAATGCAGATTTGTATGGAAAGTGATCAATGGACCAACAATTATAGCGATACGGGTTACATATTTGTGTAGGTATACCTCATCGATACCCTTTTGCGAAAGGCCATCAAAATCTAACCTGGCAATCATTAGAAAAATACACTTTTTGAATGAATAGGATTCACAAGGACCTTGTAGCTACAGGAAACGTGTAACAAGATTGTCCTTAACTTTATGAGTAAAACGCTAACTGAATTCACAGATTTTGTTAGAATGGTACAGTCAGCTAGAAATATGACAATGCAAGAATATGGTACCAGGGAGCTGAGAGAGCTGAAGCGATGATGCAGCCGGAAGGTTTACAATACTTTTCAATAAGATAACTTTCCTTCTTCATATGTAATAGGACTAGCAGCGCCCCGTAGTTTCACCCGCGTAAGTTTCGATCCCGTGGGAATATCGAGATAAACTTATCCTATGTCCTTTCCCGAGACTCAAACTATCTCTATACCAAATTTCCTCTAAATCGGTTCAGCAGTTTAAGCGTGAAGAGGTAACAGACAGACACACTTTCGCATTTATAATATTAGTATGGATATTAATTAATTATAGCATGGATAGTATGGATTGTGTAGTACTTACTGATTCATGAATTACGAGTGTGTGTGCGCAACTTCGTATCTATTGCTTTTACTGAACTTCATGTGTAGTAGTGGCGTGTGGAAGGGGGTTCAAGTAACAACAAGAAAACAAATTCAGCTATTAAATAACAGACAAAGTATGATTACCAACATACAACCGGAAACCAAAAACAAAATCATAAACACAACAGAATGAATAACAACTAAAGAACAATGTCAGATGTCCATAGTAACTTTGGCTCAATATTAATTTGTCATGGACAGTGAAAATTCTTACGTTTTTTTGTGTAGTTTAATATCAAAAGCTTTTCTGTGATTTCCACATTTACTTCTAAAAAAGAAGTTATTCAGACATTTTAAATTGGAGGTTATTGTTGCTCTATCACGAGTCTGATAGCATCTTCTCTTTCTGAACTGTTATTTAAGGTGTGAGACTTTAATGCAATGAATGACCGCAACCAATACAAAGATTTCGATGCAGAATTGATTCAGTTGGCGCATTGCTAATTTGCTACTTGTTGGATTACTTGTTTGTTCAATTAATAACCAACAGTAATGACAATGACAAACAACACTGTCATTTGGAATCTAAAAGAAACAAAATACAGTCGTGTTGCAAATTATCATTTACCTTAGTTAAAACAGTTGACATTCTATTAATAAGAATCGTACTTTACCTCGGAAAGTGAAGTCCATTGCCGTAACAATGAACGGACATCGTCAGATTCAACTAAATGCCGTTCCATCCGGAACACATTTAAGTATACCACAATTAATACAACGTAGTTGATGGGACATTATCACAAAATGTGTGACATGGATATAACACAATAAGTCTATAACGCAAACGCAGAGAAATTCGAGAAGGAAACAAACGTACACATAGAAAAACACCGACAACAACAAAAAGGTGTTTGAACTGGCGCGCGCGATTTTGACAGAACTGCAGAAGACGTTTTTTTTTTTAATAATTTTTATTCATAACCATAGACAGAAGACGTAACCTAACAGGGTTGCCATTATAAGGCGATTAAGTTATCGAACACGGATCAGGAAAATCGATTTTTTGAATTTCGTGTTTATATTCTTTAAAAAAAATAATAAATGTATTTATAGTAAACTCGACGAACGTATTATTTAGGTAAAATAATAATAATAATAAAAGACAATTGTAAGGTGGTAAATAAAAAGTAAAGAGTAAATCGCTTTAATTATTTAGATATTCGATTACAGTGGCAGAACAGGCAACTACCTGACACTTTTTTATTTAAAAAAGAATAACCTTGAATTAAAGAACATGATTAGTAAAATGATTACTTATTTAAAATGATTTTCTTTTAGAACAGTTCTCGAAAAGAACTAAATATTTTTTTATAAGTTGGAATATTTAAATTGTTATAGGTAAGAACTTCGTGTCCGTGTGAATTTAGTTTTAAAAGTTGTGTAGGCCGAAACCTGACATTGTTCTTTAGAACCAAACTAACGCAAGAGCAACATAATGTAGCAACAACGAAAAATCTTTTCCCACCACGGCTGGTCCCCGAGGGAGAAAAAGACAAATACCCTTCAGCAAAAATCTGTGAATATAACAATATTGCAACATTGAACACCAGGACACTGAGAACCCCTGAATCTTTAATTGAACTAGAAACTGCCCTAATAGATCTGAAATGGAACATTATAGGAATAAGCGAAATGAGAAGGGTTCAAGAAGCAATAAAAGAACGCTCTGGCTATATGTATACTCCACTCGAAAGGGGAGTCGGGAGGTCAGCGAAGGGTCGGATTTCTTATAAAAACTCATCTAAAAGACTACATCCTGGACCTAATTGGAATTGTGACCATGTAGGTGCATATAATTTATTTTGGAATTTATTTATTTACCTATTTATTTAAAAAATTGAACCACCTCCGATTTGCAGATGACATTGTACTGGTCGAAGAAAATCCAAACAATCTTGAAGCTATAGTCGTAGTCCAAGCATTAAACACAGAAAGTGCCAAAGTCGGCTTAACAATAAACACAACAAAAACAAAACTCATAACGAATTCAAAACAAATTGATATAAAATTAGGTAACCACTCGCTACAATATGTAAACGGGTACTCATATCTGGGTCAGCTCATATGCTTTGAAGACCAAATAAATAAGGAAATCAATCTCAGAATAGATTGCGGATGGAGGAAATACTGGGCATTAAAAGAAGTCATGAAATCTAGAGATCGAAGTGTTTCCATAAAACGTAAAGTTTTTAACACATTTGCCACACCGTGCAGTACATATATATTTATTTATTTATTAACCCAACACCACTATCATGACAGGAATTTCCTAATTCAATAGTGTGGCCATCACGGATATCTATGGTGGCCATAGTTACAGTTTCATCATTTACTACTCGTATAACATATTTTATACATCGTGGTTTTTGTGAACTCACTCAGAGAACAAGTAAAAATATCTATGCTGTCTGCTACGTCATTGAGTATACGCAAGGTACGCGTTATAGGGGCTTTACTCAGTAGATTGGTTAACTCAGTAGATTGGCTACCTGGGCACCGCCAATAGCCGTGGCTGTCGCCTTCGCAATACATATCTAATTGTCGGGCACACACAGGTTTATTTCTTTTAATATACCCGGGTTTGAAGTCTTGCCACGTAATAATTAAAAAATATAGGTAGCAAGAGCCATGTCCCTCCTTGTTTCCAATTTATTGTATCCCACCATGCCTATAACAAACAAAGTTGGATACATCAATGGATAAAATGGATATACACCATACCACCTTAGGTACAGAAACCTAGTAAATTTATTTTGTATACGCTCCAGCATGAGACTATATTTAGCTTCATGCGGAGCCCATATGATTGTGTTACATTCGAGCTGACTTCTTACCAATGCATTGTACAAAGAAGTTAGCGCAGCGATGCTTGTAAAACCCTCTGCTCTTCTTAGGACGAAACCTAGGCTCCTATAGGCTTTTTTATAAACATTTACGATGTGATTACGAAATGTCAGGTCCGAGTCAAGGCGCACTCCTAAATCCCTCACCGTTTCCGTTCTTTTTAATACCGTGTTGTCCACTCTATAGTCATACTTCTTGGGCACTTTCATCCTACTAAAAGTTATTACCGAACACTTTGACGTATTAAACACTAACTTATTCTTATATGGATACGAGACATGGGCACTCACTAATTTCACTCGCGCTAGTTTCAGGGGCGCGTACACCAAGCATTTAATAAGTTTTAGAATGATTTCCTGTAACAACGACGGTAAGGTACCCCTTATTGCCCGTCCGAATATCCACCCTGAATATTATAAAAGTGTATTTTCCTCAAAATTGCGAAATTAAAACCAAATCCCTATTCATTATTATAAATGCGAATGTGTCTGTCTGTGTCTGTAACCTCTTCAAGCTTAAACCGCTGAACCGATTTAGATGAAGTTGGTATAGAGATAATTTGAGTCCCGAGAAAGGACATAGCCACAGATATAGATCTAGACATAGCATAGTTTTAATCCCGATATTTTATAATACGTTTACTGTCATGAGTTTTCGCAAAATAACGCCTGATTGCACAATTTATCTCACGATATTCTGACTGGATCGTTGAGCGTCCTGTCGTATCTCAATGAATAGTTTCCCTAGTATGTACTCGTGTGCTGTGGCGTGTCAGGTTCGGCGCGATGGAGGCGCCGCTGGAGCGCGGCGCGGTGTCGCCGGGCACGTACTGCACGCGCACCTACGAGGAGTGCCACCGCAAGCCGTGCCGCCTGCAGAGCCCCAACTACCCCGGCATGTACCCCAGGTATCTCGAACGTCCATGCGTTATTTTACACTTTCGTTGTACCGCTATTACATTTCATCGTTCTTGACAGAAACGTCACCTGCTACTGGAGTCTCCGGCAGAAAGATATACCTACGTGTAAACACGCGATGATTTCTGTGCGACAAGAATATTCACACAAGATGCAAATTAAGCGTTCAATATCGATGGCAAGGTGAGTGCTCGCTTCGAAGGTATCGCGCGTCTGGAAGGTTGTCAGCTGAGCACAGTGAGCATGGTTGGTTGTACTTCCGCAGCCTGAACAAGACGGGGCGCGTGGTGCGCGCGTGGCGCGAGTGCACGGGCGAGCGCGACCGGCTCATCTTCTACGACGGCGCGTCCACCGACGACCCCGTGCTGGTGGAGTACTGCGGCGGCGACTGGCTGCCGCGCGTGACGTCACGCGGGCCCGAGATGCTAGTCGCCTTCCACTCGTCGCCCTTCAGCGCGCCCCTGCGCCCACCCGCGCCCGCCGCACCCCTCCGTGGCTTCGAGCTCGATGTCGACGTCGTGTTCGCTGACTCCGACTCTCTCGACTATGCTCGGTAATAAATAAACCTATTGAAGCGTCTGATTGACAGATCCTACAAAAACGTTGGTAAATGTTTAAGGGGTTCCTTAGCAGATACATTATCGCAGTTAATGTTCATGAAAAATCCCTTTTTTTATAAGTGGGTACTACGAGAACAATAACACCTTGATCATTTTTTAATCGTGTTATATTGGGTTCGTTGACAACAGAGAGGCGCGGCGTTGCGAGTTTCATGTGAAGGCGTCGTCGTCCGAGGAGGAGACGAACTCGACCACGTCGGGAAGCGCGCGCGGGCGACGCGGCCGGCTACGGGCGCCCGCACACACGCTGCCGCCCAACACCACCTGCACCTGGACCTTCCACGGACGCCCAGGTGAGCATACTACCGAGAGGAGTGGTGCAGGCGACGATACGAACTACTCACGTCGGTACTCTCTGCAGGAGATCTCGTGTGGATTTACTTCTCGAGCTTCACGCAATACTCGCTAGTCGAGCCTCGTCGCATCGAGAGCGGAGAGCGCGACGAGGAGAACGGCGTGGTACACCTTAGCCAGCGCGCCGCGAGCGAGCCGCGCACGCGCGTCACTCCCGGCGCCTGCGCTGTGGAGCTGCGCATCTGGGACGGGGGCGGCGCGCAGGAGGCGGGCGCGCGCGCGCTGGGCCGCTTCTGTGACGCGGCGCCGGCGCTGTGCGCGCGTGCCGCTCTCGCCAACGCCACGCGCTCGCCGCGCCCGTGTGCGCCGCCGGACGGCTACGTGTCGGCCGCGCCGCTGCTATCGCTGGCCGCCACCTCCTTGCCCGGCACCGCCACTCATCCGCTCGAATTTGCGCTTCACTATGAGTTCGTGGATGCGCGGCTCGAGGGAACACCTCTGCCCGATGACGGTCGACGTCCGCGAGCTGTACCAAACGAGTGCGCTCGGTGGATCACGACGCCGGGCTCGTTTGCGTCGCCGCGGAACGCGCTGTGGTTCGGGCGCGGTGGCGCGCGGCGGCTGCGCTGCGTGTACCGGCTGCAGGCGGACGGCGCGCGCGTGGCACTGGACCTGCTAGCGGCCACGTTTGGCAAGGAGCCACGTTGCACGACGCGCGCGGATCCACTCACTGGGCGGCCGGTTTGCGCGCCAGAATCGCACGACCCGCACGACCCGAGACCTGACGACGCTGACGGTGCCGACGAAACGCTCGTCGACTTCGACGGCGACGACGACGCTCCGCTGCGGGTGCCACATCTGCGAATATATGAGTCTCCGTGGCCCGGATACAGAGTAAGAAGTTAAGAAATGCTCATACGGAAGAATGTACCTATTAACGTTAGAAGCAACCTGTACAGTGAGTGTGTCGCTTGCAGGTGCCGGTGGCGTGTATCTGCGACAACGGCAGCGCGCCGCTGCGGCTGCAGTCGGGCGGGCCGGCGCTGGAGCTGGAGCTGGTGGCGCGCGCGCTGTCGGCGGCCGAGGACCACCGGCACGTGCAGTTCCACGGCACGTGGGCGCGCGCCCCCGGCTCCGCGCCTCCCTGCGCCTCCCGGCGCCGCCTGACGCCGCCCGGCACACGTGTGCATCTGGTCTACCCTTACAGGTTACATTTTATGCTCAACTAAAACTATATTGCACTACTTACCGTTAATTTTAAGTTATTAAATTATGATGTCTTACGAGGCATAGAAGTTGAAAAGTTCAGCTTCAATTTCATAGTTCATCCATAATTCAATAGTTTGAAATTCAGTGGCAACAGAATATCGGAATGCGGTGAGACACCGTTTCTCCTGGAGGCGAGAGGCAACCGGTCAGTGTTCCTGCGCGTGTGGGGCGAGGAGCTGCCCACGGCCGGCGCGGGGGGGGCGGCGGGCGCGCCGGCGGGCGAGCCGCCGCCCTGTGCCACCGCCAACCGCGTGCTGGTATACGAGGCGCACTCGTCGCGCCTGCTGCGTGCCATCTGCCCGGGCGCGGGCGGCGCGGGGCCCGTCGTGCACATGTTCACGGACGAGTGGTGGGGGCGCGGCGCGCGGCCGGGCGCGCTGCTGGTGGTGTGGGCCGCGCGCGAGGCGGGCCACGCGCGCTTTCACTGGATGGAGGTGTGGCGCGCCGGGCCCGCACCGCGCCCGCTGGCCGTGGGCGAGGCGTGGCCCAACGCGACCGCGGCGTGTGCGCATCCGTGCGCCGCGCTGGGCGCGTGCATGGCGGGCGCGCTGTGGTGCGACGGCGAGGCGGACTGCCCGGGCGGCGGCGACGAGGCGGGCGCGTGCGGCGCGGGCGCGCGCCTGCTGGCGGCGCTGGCGGCGCCGGCGACCGCGGGCGCGGCGGCCGGCGCGGCGTGCGGCGCGGCGGCGCTGGCGCTGCTGGTGGCGGCGGCGCTGCGGCGGCGGCGGCGCGCGGGCGCGGACAAGCAGCTGCTGGGCGCGCTGGCGGCGGGGCGGCGCCTGACGGAGGAGCTGCTGTTCGACGCGTCGCGCGCGTCGTCAGCGGCGTCCTCCTGACGGCGCGAGCGCTCCGTCGAGTACATCCACGTGGACCGCGAGACCACGGTGTGACGGAGCGCTCCCCGCCCCCCCCCGCGCCCTCTGCCCGCTCCTCTCCTGTACATAGCGCGGGCGGCGCGGCAGCTCGCTATGTGATACGGTGTGCACTTGTTCTCCTGGTTCGTTGTGTCTCGGTTCGGTTCGTTGCGTTGCTCTCCGCGCGGTCGGTGCGGATAGTTTTGAGTTCGGTGCGCGTCGCGGGAGCTCCGCCCGACTGTTTCAGTTGAAGGTTGCACGAAGAGTCTGGTGTGGACTTTAATGTGTTCAAACTGCGGACATAATTGAGTATCGGTTGTGAGTTGACATTACTGCCGACGTAGTTCATAACTGACTGCGACGCTACTGTTGGCGTCGCACTAGCGGCAAGCGGCAGTACACGAAGGATGCGCATTGTTCTTGTTTATAACAAAATTGTGTTACTAGATCAGTGCCGAGTACAGCGCGGCGGGGCGCTCGCGTGAGCCACATACTGTCTCCTGACCGCGCGGCACTCCGGCTGATACTAAAGTGTTGTTCGTTACGTTGTGTATCTATTGTCCATTACATTCAGTTACGTTTGGTTGTACTGTTGATATTTATTGACGAACTATCCCGTCCCTCGTTTCACTTAAGTTATGAATGCTAAAATAAACACATAGTTCAAATCTAAGAACATAATCCTATCGTTTTATTTGTGTGCCTCTGACTTACCACAGCTAACCCGCGGCTCCTCGAACTCCATGAACTATTAATGGCTTCAGCAATCTTGAAAACTATGAAAACGACACCCATGATGAAAAATTCGAAAATAAGTGTTCGCCTTGCCTCGCCTTCATCTTGGATTTTCATTTTGACCCCAATTTTATTATCAGCGACCTTGAAAACCATGTATGACCCATGTGAAAAAAAAACCAAAAAAGTTAAAAGAAAAATTTTAGGAAATAAGCGGGTTTCTAAATGTAAATATGTCTTATACGAATTATATCTTTTATTTTATTTATTTATTAATAACCAACTTATATTGACAGTTTGCACAACACATAGATACAAGTTATTGGTCAACGTCGTATCCCTATCTATTTTACTGAGTGTACTTCTGTTTGTAACAATTAAAAAAAGATGCAAGAAAAATACTAGGTAAGTATGTATGACTATCACTGATGCATGATTGGACTGTTTACTTCCAGTCTGTCTGTAACTTGAACCTTGAACACAACTGGTGAATTGTGACCGTACCATATACCCCTGCTCTACCCTTTGAAAGAATACATGCGTGATGTTATGAAGAAAACTTATTTCCTCAACTTTGTCGTGCAACTGTCTCTTCGCGCAATTAGATTCGTGCAAGTGTCTTTTGCGCAGGTGGATTCGTGCAAGTGTCCTTCGCGCAAGTGTCTTTCGCGCAAGAGTCTTTCGCGCAAACGTCCATTTGCGCAAAAGACCATTCGCGCAAAAGTCTATTCGCAAAAAAATCCATTCGCGGAAATGTCTTTTCGCGCAAGTGTCCCTTCGTGCAAAAGTCCGTTCACGCAAAAGTCCATTCGCGGAAATGTCTTTCGCGCAAGTGTCCCAGATCCGACATAATATATCCGATATATTATATCGGCTAAATATCAAAAATCGGATATTTTGATATTTATTATAAATTGCTGCGCCCCGCGGTTGCACCCACATAAGTTTCGATCCCGTAAGAATACCGGGATAAAAAGTAGCCTATATGTTAATCCACAGTGTCAGCTACCTTCATACAAAGTTTTATTAAAATTGGTCCAGCCGTTTTTAAGCGTGAAGAAGTAACAAGCATATAAACACACACAAACTTTCGCCTTATAATATTAGTGTAATGTGGTTATTATTTACGATTCATAAATAATTTTAACAAACCCTGATCAGGCAACTACTTCAACCGATCGAATGTGTGTTTAATAAATAATCTCAATTATTCCAAAACCGACCAAACGGGTTAGGCGGGGCTTACAGGACATAAACGCAAGTTTTATAATGCCTAAAAGTGTTTAATCGACTACAGTAAACAGAATCAGAAAAGATATAAGTATGATATTCTTCATGATGTTTAGGGTGGGAGAGAGAGGGGTAAATGGTTCCTGCCACGAGTTGTTTAATTGATTTAGAACTTTTAGATGGACAAAAAAAGAAACGAAGAAGAAAGTAAAGACTATCCGTGTGTCCATATAATTGTGAAATTAGTTAGGTGGATATTCTTTATAGTAGCGAGAATGTAGTCAACTAGCCGGGCTCGACGCGCGCTCGACTACTAGGTACTACTGGACCTGCGGCGACTCTCGACCCAGAGTTGCAAAGTCGATTAATGTACTTAGTCAGTTTGTTTTTCCTTTAACTTATGAATTCTATTATTATCTTATACTAGCTTCAGCCCGCGACTTCGTTCGCGTGAAACTCCTTGTTTCCCCCGAGCCACCCCGTCGTATCGCATAACCCGCCCGCGCTATCACTTAACGTTCTTTTTTACTTTTTTTCTTTTTGCTCGGCTCCTAAGGGTCATAGCGTGATGTTAAATAGCCTATAGCCTTCCTCAAGAATTGGGCTATCAAATGCAAGAAGAATTTTTCAAATCCGACTGGTAGTTCCAGAGATTACCCCCTACATACAAACTTACAAATTTTACCTCTTTATAATATTAGTATAGATATAGATAGATTACAAACATACAAACTTACAAATTTTACCTCTTTATAATATTAGTATCTATAGATTATCTTGATGCGATACATATGTGTTGCGAGAATATGAATATTTTTACATAATGAGCACCGTATTTTTGCTCAAATATGAATACTATATTTGTGTGTAGGTGTATAGGAATGTATCGGCGACGACATGACGCGGGACGCCTCGCACCTCGCGTTTGCTCTGTTGACATATTCAGACGAGGCGGCGGGCGAGTGCGGGGCGTCTGCGGGTAGCGGGGGACGCGGACGGGCCTGTGCCTCGTTGACACTTCGCATTAACAATCAGCGGCGCCGGGTGACGCGCGCGCACCGACGTGCGACGTGTGCTCGAACACGCACAAGCTCTCGCCTGCTTTTAATGAACGAGCATGTTTGCCAATCCTGAAGCCAAATATAAAAAGAGACGACGCGTGATTGCGTCACGGATCACTATTCTACCTGAGCACACCTCGGGGATGCCCCGGCAGTAGCTCTGCCCTCATTACTTGAAACATAATCGTACGCTGAACATGGCAGGCACTTTGATATCGTATTGTGTGGTTGGTAGGTACAAGAATTGATGAGGATGCTTGACATGATTGAAACTAAGTGGTTTGTTTAAACGTCACACTGCGTCATTAAACCTTATAATTATTTTAAAAGGCTGCTGTGTCGCCGCGGGTACGCGACTCAAACTAACTATGTAGTAGTAATGTTTTCAAATGTTATGATATAAGTGGCGAGGTACGAGCCTACGCGACCGCGGCGCGCGGCGGGGCGGACGCGGGGCGGGTGCGGGGCGAGCGCGGCACGAGTGTGGGGCGAGTGCGGCGGGTTATCAGAGCGAGATGATTTAATGAGCGCGATCACCGGACGGTCGGACCAGCCACCGGCGGGTTTTATAACAACGTTCGGCAAAATAATAGTACCCAGAGAAGTACCTCCAAGTTTAATATCAAATTCAAAATATTTATTTGCCCGAAAATGCATTATTCAACAAGGGAAGACCTAAAAAACTAAAAGTTATTGTATTCTGCCTGCAAGCAAGCGTGCGAATTACATTCAATAATAAAGTCACTCATTTTCACATAATAATTAAATAAATATATTATAATTAGCACAAGCCTTCAAAACTTGTGTGGCGACGCCGCGCGCCGTCATATCCTATATGTTAGGAAAATAGTATTAAGATTTTTGTTATTTTGATTAAGCTTAATATTATTACAATTAATTAGTAGATTAGATGTCAAATTAATAAAATTGTCGTAAAATATTGCAAATGTTAGATGGATTATTATATGTTACATTATTACAATTTATTTCATCAACGTATACAAATTATTATTATGTAGGTATCGTTGCGGATATTGCATTCCAAGTAGCTTTAGGTACATTTATTCTTATGTTTTTGTATACTTAGGTACGCCTTGTATTCATAAGTTTCTGAGCTTTCTGTGCGCAACGTTTAAACATCAGATTATAAAGTTTGTAGATTTTCTCATTTTGTTTTTTGTTAATTATACAAGTTTTAGTTTTTAAATAAAGCTGTCTTTTCGTTTTGCTGGATTTTTAAAGCCTTTAGTTATACAATTTTGTGTAACTGGTTAAGGTTAACCTTAATGACCGGAAAGCACAGATCAAAATCAAATCAAAATCAAAATCGTTTATTTGCATAAAATGTGGTACAAAAGATGATAACGTAATATTGTAGTGCTAAGACACATTCCGCCATGTAATGATGGCATGCAAATATTTAATACATGAAGTAGGTATTAACAACATGCAGTAACATAATAATATCGTGCAGTTAGTTAAAATAGCAAATTAACATAAATAATTAAAAAAATATTACAATTCATTTCTGAAGTGGTAGGACTGACAAGATTTTTTGTTGCAGATCGTAATATACTTAATGTGAATGTTTCATAAAATAAATTGAAGGCTTCTGTTAGTGTCCAAGTTAAAGGTTTCCGAAAATGAGAGAGAAGACATACATTCTCGAAATTTCTCAAGAATTTCCGCACAGTAGTCACATTTGCTAATGCTCAAATTGCCCAGCATGTTTGAGAAAATAAAATTGTGTAGCTATACCTGAAGGGGCAGTTAAGTTTTCTGTATCAAATACCTTATTAGTCAGAATAGAAGGTAGACTGGTAGAAAATGCCTAAGGCATTAAGTCCGCCTTTGTACAGTTTTTACTTGTGCATAAAGTTTTAATAAATAAATAAATAAATAAATACAAGTACCCCTCTACATTAATATCTACTAAATACTGCAGCCAATTGAAAATGATCGAGTTTGATGTTAGCTTCCGTACCTTGCTTAGCAAAAGTTTCACTAAAACATACACGATCTACTTCCTTGTTTTTTGCTACTAATTCAGCTAAAGTTACTTCTGTCATGTCTAGTTTGCTGCAGAGGCCGGCTATATTTTGAAGTAGGATTAGTAGATTATTATGTCGGCAATCCTGTTTTGAATTTTTTTTTTTTTTTATTTGAAATGGGCTTGCTCTTGACTCTAGCCTAGGAATTTTAATAAACGGGAACAAAAATTTTATGAATGGGGGATTTAGGAACGAAAAAATGTATTATTGTTTTTACTGTAGCCATGAAGTGAATGTTGTGCAAATAAAACTTGTTTTGTGGTATTTTCGTATTGCGTTAAATCAATCTCTATATTAATTTTATAAGTAATTAATTCTAATTCTGAGAGCCTTTTATAGTAATTCGTATCTGATTGACTCCAATAAACTAACATTCTTACATTTTTTTGTGAACAAATTTGATTTCAATTTTAGTCCATAATAATTAGGTTTTAACATTAAGATACCTGTTTTGTTTTCTGTAACATTTAATATCCAATTGCTTAAACTACACAACAAGTATGGATTTTTGTCGTGCTTTTGTTTGTTACCAACTGAGAGTCAGATGGGTTGCGTAATATGTAGATTAGCTGGATTCCGTAGGATCTCGCACGAAGTAGCACATGGTTGAAGTTTGCCCTCGATCGTAATGTTAAATGACCAGTGTTGGTGTGTATAACTTGTGCTGATAGACCTCTTACTTTTTCGTCTCCAATTATGTAAATATTGCTTTTTGTGTTGGGTTTCAAACTTTAAGTTTCCATGTGGTTGTTTATCTGGGGAGTCCACTGATATGTTGTTAGTTATATCACAGGTTATATTATGGTTGATTTCCTTAGATTCTTGAAGACTGCACGTCGTCCCTTGTTTGTAAGCATTGAGCGTTTGGACTAATTAATTGCTCTGAAAAGTCTAATTTAAATAAAATATCGGAGTCGCGGCTTCTATGGTAATGAAATGAAAGCTCACGCGAACCAATACTACTCGCCATTCGAAGAGACTCCGCCTGATTGCTGACCGCTGCCGTACGACAGCGTTCTACTCGCAGCTCGCCACGACAGTGCTCGGGGCGCTCTCGTGAACTGCTCGCTCGGACACACCTCGACATTCATAACTAATCCCGGATCAATTGACGTGCCAACGAACCGCTACATTACTGAGTAGGTGCATCACATGCACTGCGACGTGCTCGTGCTCACATATTATTATATAATGAATGTACCTATGCCAAATATTGTAAAACATTTTGAAAGAGTAACGGTGGAATTTCTTGCCCATTCTTCTCCATACGAAAACTTTTGGAAGGGGCGACTAGAATCAATTCTATTTTAATGTGAGTTTTGACCTTCAAAAGTGCCTTTTATGTGCCTATTTGAAATAAATGCTTTGACTTTTGACTTTGAATGCGAGCTCATTCCACAACGCACAAGTAAATGATAATATCAACACTGTTTTTCAAAGAATATTTTCCATTCTATTTGGTAACCTATGCAACACCATCTTGTATAATCAAAACCACGTCAGAACTGACACTTAAATGTCAAAAAGCACCCTTACTGCTACGACTGTCAAATAGCTACTCGTACCATGAACGGCGACTGACCGTACCTACGTACCTACCCTTCTATCTTTACTTATTTCCGTCGCGTCGATGCAAAAGGTTTCTTTTTCAATTTCCCCTGGATAGCTGTCACCTCTACTACGCGTTATAATTATATCGTCTTATTATAATTCATAAGACATGCTTTATACGTTGATAATGCGTCAGTGATGCGAGCGGATGATGTAATGAATGCACCTCACAGAGCGACGTGACTGGGTCTCGTCATCTCGTACAGCGGTTCAGTGTCACCGTCAGCGGCGATTGAATTAACGCGTTGTAAGCTGATAAAATTATAATAGCGGCGTGTAATATTGTGGAGCGGCGAGGACGGCCAATTTAACGGCTGAAGTGGCGCGCGGGACGGGATGCGGGGGGGGAGTGGTGGTGCGCGGGCGGAGCTCACCGCCGCCGCCCGGAGCCGCGATATTTAGATAATTTCACGCGCCACTAGAGCGGCTCAAAGAGCGCGCGGCGTCTGTCGGCGACGCGCCACCGCCACAACACACCCTCTTGATAAGGACAGAGGCGGGCATTTACTTACTGATTTCCCTCTAGTTTGAGTTATGCGCGGGTGCGGGCTGTGCGGGTCGCCGAGCTGACCCGCACGACGCCGTGCTGGCTGCGGTCGCGTCGGGTACCCGCACTTGCGCACTTCTGTGTTGTTTTACTCTTAAACTACTGATAAATGGCAAATACCCTGAGTTATAACTGAGGTAGCTACTGAAGGTGAGCAGCGCGACCACGGTGCATTCCTTACGTTGTCACGAACGACTTCGCAGCAGTAATGTGCTTCCTGTACAAATGAACTACTAGCTGTAGGCAAACTCTGCATGATGATTTAATTCCCCATTTGACAGTTTGCCTATCATTTGCTATACTAGCTTCTGCCCGCGACGTGAAAATTCACCCTCTTAGGGGTAGAATTTCGAAAAACCCTTTCTTAGTGGATGCCTACTGTATCGGCTGTTGCCGCTGTGTATGATTATGCTTCGAAATAATAATGGACTGATGCTGGTTTAAAAATCTGTAATGTAGTTTAATTTAATGATGACGTGACATCTGCAATGCGAAGGCGAGACGATGACGACGACTCGCCCCCTGGCGGCGCGAAGTGGAGACGCGGCTTGGCTCCGCAGGCATGGTCGCAGAAAGTCCTGCCGTGCGCCACCTGGCGGTGGCGGGGCCTCGTCCTAAGAGATTACGGAAAGATCTTTCCGTAACTCGCACCCATCTAGACCACCAGACACAAGTAACTCAATGAACATACCAAATTGCTAATTCCATTTTTTTTTTGCAGGATTTCGATATTGCAGGATCCATTCTTAAAATCGCAATTGTACAATGCTAATCTCGAGGACGAGGCTAAAGTATAATTGAAACTATACGCGTTCTAGAGCTGTCAGTGTCATCATTGTTAGGGAATATTAGTAGCTCATGAACACAGTTTAGATAATTATGCTGATGCTGGTACAAGCTCGCACCCGCTCACGGTTCGTTTCCGTCTGACATGCGATTCATTTATTTCGCCTTTTAGATTTCAGCAAATCGTTGAATCAGCGCGATTGAATCAGCGACTGTACGCGGCGTTGGGCCACGAGCGCGCGACTTCTAGCGGTACTAGCGGTTCGTCAGAACATTGTTTATTTCGCTTCCACAATACTTTATGACCATTACTAACACAGTAGCTCGTTGGAAGCTTTTACATACACAAGGAACTCCGCAACAACTACCTACTAACATTTTTCTTGGTCTATGCGTTCAGCGATACTGCTGTTTCTGTGCTTTCAAACGTTGCGATGCCCATGTTGAGCTACACACAGTACGTAAATACAGAGGTGCAGTATAGAAAGCTTTCTGTGATACATCGCTTCAATGAAGATTATCGCGACTTTAATGGCCCGCGCCTTATCCGCGGTGAGAAATGACCGGCGGCTGGATAAATCGCGGCCTCCCCCCTCCAGCCCACCCCGCAGCTCACACCCCCCTGCCCCAGCGCTCGCCGACGTCCGTCACATTTGTCAACGTAAATTATTGTATAGAAATGCACGGCGAGCAGAATAAAGTGAGACGGCGGTGAAGTCGTTTGTCTAACTGATAAGACGCCGCGGGTGAGCCGAGCCGGTGCCGGTGCCGGTGCCGCGCCGGAGCCGGCGGGGGCGCGCTCGGCCCGCGGGCCCGCAGGCTGCCTCACGTCGGATTATGACGTTTATTTCTCGTCGCGTCAGTTGACAATGCCCCGGATTAGTAAAACGTCCCATTTACGCACGGCAGTCGGTAACTATACAAAGTAAAATATCATTTCTTTGTCATAAAACGTGTTTACATACAAATTAACCATGCATTAAGTACATTTTTATTGCCTAGCATAGCGCACAAATTTATAAACTTTACAGGATAAAAAAAACAGTTTCAGTCTAAATTAATTGTCAAAAGAACAAATATTACATAATAATACAAAATTCTTTTGACTATATATTTAATAATAACTATTTACACTTGGTTAATGACTAACTATACAAATTAATACAAAAACGAAGGGAACCTTAGGCGTCGAAGTACATGTCCGTAACTAACTATACACATAGTGTACTTTTAATCCAGGTACTATGCTCTCGTGGGATATTTCCGAAAGATATGCGGTCGAAGCCGCGGGCAGAAGGTAGTATATTATATCATCGTGTGGTGGTATCTTGTGGTAGCTTGCTATAAAATATATTATAGCTACGTCTCTGATGGTCTTTAGTTCAATATAGTAATGGGCCCCATTCAGATACATCGTAGTACGGCGTAGCACAAGCTGCCGCGTAGGACATGCTACGGCGTAGCGCATGCGGCCGCGTAGTACATGCTACGTACTCGTAGCAGTATCGTAGCGGTCTCCGGCGCCGCTATGCTACGTGCTACGTGCGCCTCTCATCGATAATCGTACATTATGCTGGTTTCCATTCATTCTTTATTCGTGGATGATCATTGAGGCTGATCTCATCGCGCAGATATGGAAGTGTTTATTTCAATAATTTAGCTTGACTTAAGAAAGCGGATCAATGTTTACTTGTTTAGATACTGTATTTCTGACTTGCGTTGCGTCGTGGTGGTTATGGTTACATAACATACGTAGCTCTTTTGTAGGTATCTTCATTCGCCAAATAGCTTGTTCAGATCACGAAATACGATATTATAAGCAAAGCGGAAGTCTGAAGCACGCAGTGAAGAGCGGCTCCTCCAGCGACGAACAGATACGCAAACATTTCATAAAGGCATACGCGCGATAAGTGGCGGATAAACAGGGGCATTTTATTGCCCAGTAGGGGGCGCGGGCACCGGGCACGCAATATCTGCGCGGGTGCGCGAGGAACGCGCGTGCGATGCAATATCAAGAATGAAGCGCGAGCGACACTCGGCCCTCCCCCCACACCCCCATGCCCCGCGCACCTCTAGCACCTACAACACAGGACAAGCTCTGTCAATATGTTTGATTAAGTGACACAAGTCGTGAATTGTATCTGTCCATTTATGTAATACTAGCCTCTGCCCGCGACTTCGTTCGCGTGAAATTTCTTGTTCCCCTGACCATGCCCGTCGCATCGCATCACCTACCCGCGCTATCACTTCGCTTTCGCTTAGCGTTCTTTCTGACTTTTTATTCTTTTCGCTCGGCTCCTAAGAGACATAGCGTGATGTTAAATAGCCTATAGCATTCCTCAAGAATTGGGCTGTCAAATGTAAAAAGATTTTTTTTTTTTTTTGAATTTTTTTTTTGTAGTTCCAGAGATTACCTCCACATACAAACTTACAAATTACAAACAAATTTTACCTCTTTATAATATTAGTATAGATAGTACTTATAGAAAAACACACATTTACAAAAAAAAAAAAAAAAAACAACCGACTTCAAAAAAAAAACTACAAACGGTGTCGTTTGTTCCGAATTTTCGTTTTTTGACACTGACTTCCGAAATTAAAGTTCACTCTGTAGTTTTTTTTTGCAGTCGGTTTTTTTTTGGAAAAAGTTTTTACTTTTCACTTTTTTGTTGTACCTACCCCACACAAATTCAATTAACACTAGTGTATTGAAGAATTGAAGACACCGACTAGAAGAATCAACAAAATTCGCATAGGAATGCCGGAGATGCAGTACATTTATGCATATAACTTCGTACATAAGAATAATTACCTAAAACCTTCCTGGCAAATGAATTATCAAAATCGGTTCATTAGTTTTTGAGAAAATCGTGGACATACATACATACGGGTCGAATACAGAACCTCCTTTTTTGAAGTCGATTAACCTTTCGTATGCCGGAACGTAGATCCACGCGAGACACAATGGCTTTTTAATTGTGTCTGTAATTACGGCATTCAACCGGTTAAAAAAGTCTTAGGATATATCTGAAGACGCCGACGGGTACCTTTTAGAACAACATGCAATCCCCATGTTGAGTGTGCCTCGACGAGTTGGTTAGATCAGTGACACTCATCGATACCCGACAGTGAATAGTTGGGTTTGCTCCGTCGTCGGTGGCGCGGTGCGGAGGCGGCGCGGTTCGGCGGTGGCGCGGTGCGGCAGCGGCGCGGTGCGGTGCGGCGGCTGGCCGCGAGCCAACATTCGCCGGCACCAACGCTGGCGGCATCACCACGAGGTGACGACATATGTACAGAATACCCACTTCATACAGCAGCTGACGGAAAACAAAGCACGCATAATAATTAAGCACGGGAATAACCGAACAATGAGTACATGTCTTTAATTATAAGTAGAATTAACTGTCGTTACCGACAGAAATATGAAATGTATAAAGATTGCCAAAGAAAGAGGTATTCCCTTCAGAGCACTGATTTCAACAGCACTTACCGCACCTGAGCACTTCCTCTAGCCGCACTGAAACAACATTTGATAAGTGCGGTTCAATCGATCACTTTGCAGTTAGACCGATTTGGCTATTTTTATTTTTAAAATGTTTGTAATAGTCCGAATTAGATTTTCATGGAAAGAAAAATTGGAAATGTGACCCAGAAAATTGAATGTCCTTTTTCTATGGCATTTTTGTATGAATTAAGTATTGAAATTTGGTCAGTACAACGTCTGTTGGGTAAGCTAGTAAAAGATAAATTACGCGACGATAAGAGTATTTATAATTATATTGTACACCGCGGTGCACGGGTGAACCTTCTGATCCTTCGCAGTACATGTACTGTCGTGTCACGTGCCGTCTCTTTCTTTCGACGACAGTCAGCACCACGACCGTGTTCTCTACCATGTCGGTACATTCTCGTAGCAACTCTCATATTGCTTGCAACTCGCAAACAATATCATACATCGTTCTATACAGTTACAGAGCACGAACACAAATAATAAAGTTGTGAACATGAGCAGGACATGCGGCTCACATTGTGTGGTCGCAGTGCACCTGCGAGATAACGTCATGACGACGGCGCTGCGCCCGCGAGGCGCGCGGCGTATCCGATGGGCGCCCGCGCCGCGCATCTCCGGCGCCAGATAACGCGCCGTATTGTGACGTGCCGTGCCGTGTAGTGTCGTGCTTGTATGACAAGCTTTTACAGATTGTAATGCTGCATGTGCCTGGAACTACATTGTGCTTCTATGACTGGACTGTCGCTCGATTAGCTGCAGCTTGGTATTGGAATCATTTGGAAATAGGAGCAGTAGACAAACGGTGTGAAGCAACGCAGTGTTCGTACAGCGGCAACCTTGCTATAACTTGTAAGTGTAGGTATCAGCAGTGATTTATTGTACAAAGTCTTTTCGTCTCCTTGAGAGGAAGTCGTAACGCGGGCTGTCGGCGTCCCCGAGCGCTCCGGATAATGAGCGGAAACAGATAAAGTTAGCGTCCTAATGACTGCTCTTGAATATTTAAAAGGCGCTGTTAACAAGAGGTCCGCCCTCCGAGATCGCACACAATCAGCCGCTGACTCGGAAGCGCCTCTGCGCTGGATACCGAAGTGCTACGAAGCTGAGCGCGCAGTCATACTTGTCTTATCATAAGAACAACAGAACCAGTTTCCTATTCAAATCGTGGCTACGACGATAGCGCAAGAAACGTGGACCGGTGAGGGAGACACTCTGTATGTTATCGAGGGAACTCTTTTATTTTAAGTAAGTATGTAAAAACATTGAGGCACAGTCGCGCCGGCGCTGGTGTGCGGCGGTGCGCGGCGGTGTGCGGTGGTGTGCGGAGGAGCGCACGGTGTGCAGAGGCGTGCGTGCGACGTGCGGAAATTACGGCCGGTATTACGACTCCAGCCGGCTGTCGAAGTCACAACAGTGTCGGACCCCACTCACCACACACAAATACAAAATAAAGTAAACCAATGCTTCAGCTATTCCGTGTTATTTATTTATTTATCCATTTATTTCAGGCATCACGGCCCATGTAAAAACAAATAAAATACAATATTAATATAACTTAAAAATACTATAAATACATACAACATTATTATCACACTAAGAAACTAACTCACGTCACGTCGTTATTCACGTCATCGCTGTCACGCTGAGTGATACCCGCATACTGTATTAAGACGTCTCGGATCTGCTCGCGGGTAAATTCTTCACAATGAATTTTTCAGTTAGTTTCCGTATGCTTAATGTAAGGTAAAGCGGTCGTAACTCAGGTTTGCATAAACAATTGCGCTGCGACTCGACGTCGCCGCGGGGAACGGGGGCGGGAGGGGAGGGGGGAGGGGGTCGCTGAATCAAAGAATAACTCGCGAGGAACGCTACAAGACGACGGAGAACAACCGGGATATTAAATAAAATACGAGCTCATATTAGACGAGAAACGCAGCACATTGTAATGCGTAACGGGTCTGTCCGAGACTGATCGGTCCACACGCACTGCCTGGCAGTTGTACCTGTCTGTGTGTGAGTCAAGGAGCTCGTATTAGTGGTCACGACCAGCGCGAGTATTAGTTTGAGAGCAGTGGTGGCCAAGTGGTAACGGTCGCGACTTACGAGTTGTTGGTCGTAGGTTCGAATTCAGACAGGCGCTTTACTTTGTGTCAATTATTTCATCACCACTGCTCTCAAAACGGTGAAGGAAAACATCGTGAGGAAACCGGCATGTCCTAGAACCAAAAATTCGAAGACATTTGACATCTGCCAACCCGCACTGGATTACGGCCCACTCCCTCTCATTGAGAGGAGGCCTGTGTCCCAGCAGTGGGAACATTATAGGCTGATTATGTATGTATTAGTTTGCATGTATGCGTGTGTGACACGCGCGCCACGCGCGATCCCGCTCACGTCGCGGCACAAGCTATGTAGATTGGGATCCGAAAGCTGATTACAATGTCAGGTTAAGGCACCCGTAGGCGCGTTCAGGCGCTTTGTATCATTTGGAGCCTGGTGTTGTACGGCACTGTGTGTGGGGGCACTAGAAGCGCAGCCATATACACTACGGTTCCCCGTACCGTCTAGCTGTGCAGGTGTGACGGCGCAGGGTGCCCGTCACGTCGCAGCGTGTATGGCACATTCCGGTATGCCGGAGAGGTCTGCAGTTCGTTTCGCTCGTACAGTACCGACATAACTGATTTTCGATTTAGCTCCGGTCGCCTGCGCAGGTAAAACAAACTGCATAGGTCTACCTGCACCTACCTACCTCTGCAGGTAGACCTCTTCGATGGATTATAGACTGTAGTGTGTGGGAAAGGCCTAAAAACGAACTAGTTATACGTTACGTAATGAATGGTTATCGATGCCATATATGAGATTACAATAGCTATCAGCCGCCGGGGATTCAAATGTGTCCTTCATTAATATAAAATTGCAATTAATATTAAAGTATTTATTCATTTAATTACTATGAGTCATTAAACGGCGTTTGAAAAGCTCACCGCAGCGTGGTTGTGACTGTAGCGTGGAGAGTGCGTAGCTGTGGCGTGGCGACCGCGCGGCAGCGGCGTGGGGGTCGCGTGTTGGTCACGTGGCGCCGCGCGTCGTCGGTGCTTGGCAACAGAACTTTCGTTAATTAGGTTATGGTTACAAGACGACTAACTTACGCTAGACAATGCGATTAGTTAAATGAAGTTTGTTTGAGTAATTCATTATGTTGAGAGAGAGGCTGAAGAGACAGACGGGGTGGAGTCGGGCGGTACGGGGTGGCGGCGGCAGGTGAGCAATCATCATTATTTTAACTGAGGTTTACATACTCAACAAGGTAAGGACAGGAGTGTGGTGTCTGCTTGTTCACAAGAAAGGGCGGCGGTCTGGACGTCCTTCATCGAATCCCTAGCCCTAGTTGCGACCACCGATCTACTAGATAAAAGAATAGAACAACATGCCTTGGCGACCTTGAAGCGTTTCGTGAGTGGCGCTCAGTACCGGACGCGCACCGGACGCGCACCGGACGCGCGCCAGACGCGCACCGGACGCGCACAGCCGCACGTGATAACTCGACTACTACTTAGCGAGAGCGTGTTGTGTGCTGTACAGTCTGCAGTGACGGCGTGTAGTTACATTAAATAGGGCCCGTATTAATAAACGTTCCTCAACGACGTACTCAAGTGCGTAATCATTTGATACGCCATTATTACGATACCAGCATCTCAAGATCATCGCTGATTAATAAACACATGATAGATGATCTATTATTTGTAAGTTTGTACAAACATTTTTACACGTTAATCATATTTTTTTAAACTAGATGAGGTCGGCATTTCCTGAATATTCTGACAAGAAAGGCCGAAACAAACTCAGAGGTCACAGTCTCTTTTTCATCTTGGCCAGTGGTATTTTGAAGAAAGAACCGCACAGATTGAGTGGACCTTTCCAGTCATTGCACGCATTTGTCAAAAATCGTGCAACTCCACTCAGAACTTGATGAGCTCAACGATTCGACGAACAATACCAAAGAAAGGACATTTGGGTAGGCCGCGTAAGTTACTCAAACCGCCAGATCATGACTAACTAACTAAGAAGGAAAACACCCAAATAGTTCTAACATTCACTGAATTCATCGCAACGAAATTGGACGAAAAAAAGAAATGCTTAACCATTTTTCTGGATTTGGCAAAGGCCTTTGACACGGTCTCTTCTGTTAAACTCGTGGCAAAACTTGAAAGCATGGGTATAAGAGGAACGCAACTGCTCCTTTTTAAGGACTACCTGAAAAATCGCACGCAAAGGGTAAGGTTGGGCGAGACGGTAAGTGATGAAAGACCGGTGATCTTCGGAGTCCCTCAAGGCAGTATTTTGGGCCCTTCGCTCTTCTTGTGCTATATAAACAACCTCTGTAAATTGAAAAAACTTAATCTCAAAAATTGCAAAATTATCTCATACGCTGATGATACAACCCTTACCTTTTATGGAGACTCCTGGGACGAAGTCTTTAATTATGCCCAGGAAGGCTTCAACACGGTCTGCCACTGGCTTGCCTCAAACCTTCTTACCTTAAATGCCACTAAAACCTTCTTTCTAACCTTTTCATTACGAAATACTCACATCCCATCTAACAAATTAATCGCACATTCTTGTCCTCAACAAATAGCTTCCACTTGTAACTGTCCCCATATTAATAAAGCTAAATCCGTTAAATACCTGGGTGTAACAATAGATGACAACCTAAACTTCAACGAACATATTAGGAATGTATCCAAGAGAATACGTAAGCTTACCTATATATTTAAAAATCTTCGGCACGTAGCGGACTCTAAAGTCATGCGAACTGTCTACCTGGCGCTCTGTCAATCTGTCTTTACCTACTGCATCTCCTCATGGGGCGAAGCAGCCAAAACGCACCTCCTGGAACTAGAGAGAGCTCAAAGACTTATTCTAAAAGTCAGCCTATTTAAACCTCGACTGTTTTCTACGAAAGAGCTGTACCAACAAGCTGAAGTTTTAACGGTTAGACAATTATACGTTCTCGCTACTATACTTAGGCAACATGCCTGCATGAACTACAGTAGTTTTAATCCAGTCCTAAAGACCAGACGTTTTCATCAAGTCTGTCTTACTCGACCAGCTAGGACGAGTTTCTGCCGATACTTCTTCTTTTTCCAAGGGCCACGCCTGTATAATATTGCAAACAAGCTGCTTACAATTTATCCACTTACTAAAATTGAATGCAGGCGTAAGGTCTCTAAATGGCTCCTAACACTTACCTATGACGATACGGAAAAACTATTATACAGTTACAGAGAAGTATAACACACATATACCACATACACATACACACACACACATACACACACCAACCCAAAGCATCACAAGTACAACTCGTATATCACACTCACATACACACACACACACCCCCACACACATACAATATAATACAACAAATTCACAAACTTACCAAAACACCATTTCTTTTATTCTTATTTACAATTTTATTTTTATTTTATTTTTATTTTGTTATTAGCTGTAAGCGCTCCCTGCTAATGTTATTTATGTCCTTAGTAGAGCTCTCTATAATATATTCGAGATAAGGAGACCAGGAGACCCGTAGCAAAGGTTTTACTTAGTATGGGCTCCTGTCTCCCATCTTCAAACTTTTATGAAATAGAAACTGTGTTCATTTTGAAACTTGTGGGAGAAAATAAATAAATTTATTATTATTATTTTACATATCTCGGGACCATGCGATCCCGGTCCTTTGGAAGGCGTACGAGGGGCCGAAGCCAACCCGCAGAGGCCCCTTAGGAAATTTCAATGAAATGTGGCACCATTATTATTATTATTATTCACAATAATTAAAATAATATCATAATTTATACAGTAAATGTTTATGTCATTGTATATGTAAATAGATATTTAGTGTAGGTAAAATAGAAAAATAAAAAAATATCAACATTCACTGTCTAAACCTATTGGAGCAGCTCAATCCCAAGCTTTTTGTCCGCAATAGAGTCTTTTACTTTAATTTAAAATTAAGGCTTAGTTCTTGAATGTGGCTAGGAAGTTTATTACAAAAACGGTTAGGTACATTGGCATCTAAACGAGCCACCTATTTCCTTGAGCCTTGTTGTAGGAACAAAAACAATATGACAACAGTATCTCAGTTGCCGCAAGACGCTGTACTTGATGCCTTGCTCTCGTGTCCATTACGTCGCATTGACATAAGTTTAGAATAACATTCGTCACATTTCGTTATTGCTGTGTCGCAAGATTTATTGAAATACTTGTATGTTGTGAATCACGTTATCAAGCTGTTTTACATAAGAAAGCCTTAAATTGTTAAAAATGTTGAGTAGGTATTATTTCCCAATATGACAGAAATGCTTGTTGCAATGTAACAACCGACTTCAAAAAAAAAAAAAAACACTACAAAGTGATAAATAACTTTAATTTCAGAAGTCGGTGTTGTTAGTTCCACGTTTTAATTTTTTGACACCGACTGATAAACATCAAACACCCACAGCTACGCGTTTGTGGGCACACAGCGTCGCTCTGGTACGAATACAATAATGACGTAGCCGGATATTAGAAGATGCTGACACGAGCATGTTGCGAAGCACGTCGCGATCCAATAGCGCGCGGGCGGGGGTGACGTCATTAGCACGGCGAGGCAGTGCGGGACGGCGGGCGCGACCGGCGCGCGGCGGCAGCGGCTCGCTAACGATACTTTGGCGCGAGTTGTGCCGCGCGGCGCCGCGCCAGGACGCGCCAGGACGCGCGGGTGCACCTACGTGCCGCATTCGTCGGCAGTGACATTAAACAGATTGTTACAAAAGGATAGTCAAGGAATCGACTTACCGCTAGACCTATTAGTGTATCCATGGCAGCAAGAGGATGAGCACGCGGGTCGATCCAAGCAGCGTGAAAAGCGAGCAGGGAGAATATTAAACCGTACATTGCAGAGCAAACATATTGAGCTTTTTACTTTTGATACAATTATGCGTCAGATGAGCCCATTAGCAACGCAAGTAGTACTTCTGTGGCTTCTCTTTTGTGGATCGGGGCGGCCGGGACGTGTCACGGAGAGCTGTCAGTGTAGGAAGAACTTACAAGTAGGTAATTAGCACTAAGCGCGCCAACTCGCGGCGGCACGCGCGCCAACTCGCGGCGGCACGCGCGCCGTTAGATGTGTCGTGACGTGAGAGTCACATGTCATCATAGTTTCGGCAGGCCTGATGGTTTAGTGGTTAGTGACCCTGACTGCTATGCCGGAGGTCGTGGGTTCGATTCCCACCCAGGACAAATGTTTTTGTGATGAGCACGATCATTTGTTCTGTGTCTGGGTGTAATTTATCTATAATATGTATGTTAGAAATATATAAGTATGTTTATCAGCTGTCTAGTACCCATAACACAAGCTCTGCTTAGCTTGGGACTAGATGGCGTTGTGTGATAGTTGTGGAATATTATATATTATTATAGTGCCCCACTTGATTGGAAACCGTTTAGCTGTTACGACATCGTCAATGTATATTCTCAAGTTAATTTTTTAATTTAAAATAGATAAAGATAAGCAATCGCATTAAATAGACGCTCTGAGTATAGGTTCATTCGCGCACTCCACACAAAGCGCCGCTGCAGTCGGGTATGGCTAGTGGCCTGGACAGAAATGGCCTGCGCCTGGGGACGGGGACCATCACGGGACACTGCTCGCTAGGCAAACACTTCCACACAATAGGCATAATGAAAAGTCCCCTGCGCAGGCCTTGCATGGAGGCTGAGGGAACCGTTGCATATGTGCTCTTTGAGTGCACAGGCGTCACCCAGATTAGGTCAGAAGCCCTCGGGACACCTAGATCTTATACAGATGATCTCAACAGGTCAGAAGAGAGGTGGAGGTTCAGGAGGGAGGTGGCCCGGTTGGAATAACCACCGACGACCGCCTTGGCCCACGCACAATGGTCCACTTGAAGGACTAAGTGCCGAAACCAAACCTAACATAGAACATAAAGAGCTAAGTGGCCAGTAATCATAAACAAATACCTATAACTGAAGGATATGGAGGTACGTGGGCAGCAGGAGTGAAAGTAAACGACATCGACTTGGTAGCACAGCGTATAATCGCAGACTGGCGCGCCTTGACAGGAGTGAAAGTAAACGACATCGACTTGGTAGCACAGCGTATAATCGCAGACTGGCGCGCCTTGACAGGAGTGAAAGTAATCGACATCGACTTGGTAGCACAGCGTATAATCGCAGACTGGCGCGCCTTGACAGGAGTGAAAGTAAACGACATCGACTTGGTAGCACAGCGTATAATCGCAGACTGGCGCGCCTTGACAGGAGTGAAAGTAAACGACATCGACTTGGTAGCACAGCGTATAATCGCAGACTGGCGCGCCTTGACAGGAGTGAAAGTAAACGACATCGACTTGGTAGCACAGCGTATAATCGCAGACTGGCGCGCCTTGACAGGAGTGAAAGTAAACGACATCGACTTGGTAGCACAGCGTATAATCGCAGACTGGCGCGCCTTGACAGGAGTGAAAGTAAACGACATCGACTTGGTAGCACAGCGTATAATCGCAGACTGGCGCGCCTTGACAGGAGTGAAAGTAAACGACATCGACTTGGTAGCACAGCGTATAATCGCAGACTGGCGCGCCTTGACAGGAGTGAAAGTAAACGACATCGACTTGGTAGCACAGCGTATAATCGCAGACTGGCGCGCCTTGACAGGAGTGAAAGTAAACGACATCGACTTGGTAGCACAGCGTATAATCGCAGACTGGCGCGCCTTGACAGGAGTGAAAGTAAACGACATCGACTTGGTAGCACAGCGTATAATCGCAGACTGGCGCGCCTTGACAGGAGTGAAAGTAAACGACATCGACTTGGTAGCACAGCGTATAATCGCAGACTGGCGCGCCTTGACAGGAGTGAAAGTAAACGACATCGACTTGGTAGCACAGCGTATAATCGCAGACTGGCGCGCCTTGACAGGAGTGAAAGTAAACGACATCGACTTGGTAGCACAGCGTATAATCGCAGACTGGCGCGCCTTGACAGGAGTGAAAGTAAACGACATCGACTTGGTAGCACAGCGTATAATCGCAGACTGGCGCGCCTTGACAGGAGTGAAAGTAAACGACATCGACTTGGTAGCACAGCGTATAATCGCAGACTGGCGCGCCTTGACAATCATGAACAGTGTCTATTATATTTTGTTTTCCTATCCACTATGTACTAATTGTTAATACCTACATCACAATAACAACATAAAATAATTCACAATTTGGAAACTACCGCCGTCGCTGCCCGCCGACATAGGGCCCTCTCTCCTTCATTTAATTCGCCAACTCTTTGCCCGTTATTCGTTTTAATTTCATTTTTATTTATTACATTACATCAGCCTATAAAGTTCCCACTGCTGGGACACAGGCCTCCTGTCTGTGAGAGGGAGTGGGCCGTAATCCACCACGCGGGCCCAGTGCGGGTTGATAGATGTCACATGTCTTCGAATTTTTGGTTCTAGGATATGTCGGTTTCCTCACGATGTTTTCCTTCACCGTTTTGAGAGCAGTGGTGATGAAATAATTTACACAAAATAAAGCGCCTGTCTGGCTTCGAACCTACCCCTACAACTCGTAAGTCGCGGCCGATACCCAGTGGGCCACCACTGCTCTCGATTAATTTCATTTCATTCTATTTCATTGATGCGTTGTTATGATGCGTGTCTCCGGCAAATGACCCTTGCGCTACAGTTTTTTAAGTACAGGTTGCTCCAAGATGCTATTTTAGAAAATTATAAATAAATAATAACTTTCAATGAAATGAAAATATGCTCATAAAACGAGAACGCGAAACCGTATACGTGTGTTTTAATGTCGCCATTAAAGCGCACGCTGTATAAAGCGAAGCATTCGTAGGTGAAGGATTGCACACAAGTAGAGTGTGCTTCCATTGATTTCCTCAAGGACGTCCGCCACCGTCGGTAGCTGCGACCTACTGAGTCGCATGGCTTTGTTTGTAAATTCTGGCGACGGGTCCGGAGTCGTCGCGTGCGCACGCGCGTCTCCATATATTATGTAGTTACTCTACTAATAGAACAACTAATTCTCATCAACCGCCAAATACGTGCGTTAATGTGGCGGGTGTACATGGGTAACTACAAGCTACCTCACCGTAGGCTTGATTAAAGGCTTACGAGTACTGCTGCCTATTAGCGGCAATTAAACGGTACTCAACAAGATTTCCTTACCGATCGTAGCTATATGACGGTAATGTTTACACGGACGCTGGCAATATTGTATTTTTTCTTTACTACTTACTAAGTTTCAATTCTAACTAGTTTGAAATGCTCTCTATGGTCAGTTCGGCTGCTGAGACTCGAACACATCGTGGTCGCTAACAAGACAGCCCAGCGGCGCGCGGCGCGCACAGACGCACCCGTGAATATGAATGGCGTGTTACATCATACAGTGATATTAACACAATGAGCGGCGAGCCCGGCCGCTCGTATATTGTGTAAATAGGCCGCAGTTCCATTTGATGTAACAACGAGGGGCAATTTATAAACACGGCGATGTGAGCGTGGAACGCTAACAATGGCGGCGCGGCGTATTAATCAGAGGCAAAATATGGCGCGGGGTGCCTTCCACGAGCGGCCGCGCGCGCGGGGGCCTCGCAGCGCGCCTCAAACAGAATGCGCAACCTACACGCGCGCCTCGGGCTTATTCCACAAATCCCCCCTAAAATCCCCCCTGAGGGGGATAAGTGGAATCTATAAAGAAAAGTCTATAATTCCCCCCTGAGAATCCCCCTTAGGGGGGAAAAGTGGAATCGAAAAAAATACTTATTCCACAAATCCCCCCCAAAAATGCCCCTCGAGGGGGAAAACTGGAATGTAAAAAAACAAAGTCCAGAATTCCCCCCTGATAATCCCCCTTAGGGGGGAAAACTGGACTCAAAAAAAACAACGTCCAGAAATCCCCCCTGAGGTCTTAAAATTGGCGCCGATTTGTTTGCCGGTGCTGGTTGCCAAAATATTTACCGCGGGCCCCGCCAGATATTTTACCTAGATAACCTAGAATGCAGGAGCGGGCGTAACAAACTCACTTTCGCATATATAATATTCAGCGACTCGCGGTTTCACCCGCCCAAGTAGCGATCCCGTGGGAATATCGGGATTAAAAGTATCCTATGTCCTTTCCCGGGACTCAAACTCCAAATTTCATCTAAATCGGTTCAGCGTTTTAAGCGTGAAGAGGTAACAGACCGACAGACATACTTTCGGATTTATAATATATAATTATTGTAGTACGAGTATGAATAGCTGACCCCGCAAACGTTTTTTTGCAAAAATATTTAATAAAATAGCCTGCGACCTATTCTCAGACCTACCAAATATACACAAAAAATTTCATAAAAATCGGTCAAGCCGTTTCGGAGGAGTTTCTTCATTGAATTTATTATTGGTGATTAGTGTGTAGTATTTACTATTTAGTATTAGAATTGGGTGTGTAATATTTGGTATAATAACAAATGCACTAATTTCACTTGAAATAACCTTCATATAATATAATTTTCATGTGCTATAATATCAAATAACCTAAACTCATTTGACCTAATGTTTAAAATCATATAATTTTCCTTTAATATAATAACATTTAGTATAACGTCCATTTTATATAATTTTCAATATATATAATATTCTTTTTATATAACGTTCATTTGACCTAATGTTCTTTTGGCCTAATTTTCATGTTTAATGGTCACAGTTCTAGCCTAACTCAAATGGCACCAAAACCAAACCTTAAAATATTCTATGCATGGTCGAGGGTGGGCTTAGTCGACGGAGCCCCGCTTCGCGGGGCTCCTACTTCTGGGTGGCTTATAAAAAAATAACCACGAAGGGGATGGCGGGGTCTATTCGCTCGCTTCGCTCGCTCACACGACCCCGCCATCCCCTTCTAACCTAACCTGTCCGAGTCGGGGTGCCCTAAAGTCCAGATTGCATCCAGTTTCTCCTGGTAACAATAGTTGAGGGTGGCAGGCGTATAGGGTATAAGGCGAAGAAAAACAAACTTAAATTATATTAAAAGTTGCTTAGAGATTATGAATATTATAGTAAATTAATAATATACTAAATGAATATTATGTCAAATGAGCATTATAGGAAAAGTTCATCATATCATAAGAAATTAGGTAAAATGAAATTATATCAACAATTCATTAGTTCAACTAATCATTATATTAAACAAAAGTATATTAACTAAAATTAGGTCAAGTGAACGTTAGATTTTTTGTTATTATATCAACCGTTATACGCCCATTAGAATTATAGTTGAAGTTTGTTTTGTTTATGTGCCTGTGTAGTGAAAATACGTTGAAAATTGGTATTTGGGGTAAGTAGATAGTTATTGAGTTGAAATTACTTATTTAGAGTAAGTTTTTGAAGTGAAACTTCTTTAGGCGCGCTTGACTTGGGGAGTAAACTGGCGAATGCGTTACGAAAACGTGTGATCGGGCGAGTAGTGAAGGTACGTATTTATGCGACCGGGTTTTTACACCAGCTATTTGCTTCCAAGTACGCACACCAGGTACCGACTCAAAATACTTGCAAGACTATAAAGTATCTTATACGGCTACTCGCTCAAATACGTAGGTACTCAACCGCGTTAGTTTTCGCAAATGCGATCATGCTCCTTATCAGTAAGAGTCTACGGAACAATTTCGTATGCAAGTATTTTTGAAGGGAAACTTCTTTACGCGCGCTTGACTTGGGGAGTAAACTGGCGAACGCGTTACGAAAAGTGTGATCGGGCGAGGTGAACGGGAGTTGAGTGGGGGATATAAGCAAGACAAAGCAGTGCGCGCGCACGTTTTCTTTCTCTCTTCCTCTCATAGCCAAATACGTATGAAGTTTTTTTTTCTTTTGCTTATATCTCGAAAATGGTGCGTCCTATCGCAAAAATAATGAAAATTTCGACCCCCTTTATAAAACTCATAAACTCCTAAAACTCAACATGTAGGTAATCATTTTTCATATTTTCCATACAAAAAGTGAAAAATTCCTTAAAAAACACGCCAAGGCCGCCCCCTCCGCGCCTGCGGCTCTAAAAAACAATACACGGAGTTAGGGCAAATAAGTACCACGTGTCGACGAGTCGCGATTGTCAAATTCGATTTTTGTTGTGTCAAAATTATTTACGTGAAACTTCTTTACGCACACTTGACTTGGAGAGTAAGCTGGCGAACGCGTGACGTAAGCGTTACGAAAAGTGTGATCGGGCGAGTAGGGAAGGTACGTATTTACTCGACCAGGTTTTTGCTTCCAAGTACGCACACCAGGTACCGACTCAAAATACTTGCAAGACTATAAAGTGCCATTATATGGCTACTCGCTCAAATACGTAGGTACTCAACCGCGTTAGTTTTCGCAAATGCGATCATGCTCCTTATCAGTAAGAGTCTACGGAACAATTTCGTATGCAAGTATTTTTTACTTTAATGGTTTGCAAGTATTTATTTGTAAACGCGATTTTGCTCCTTATTTATAGGAAGTCATTGATCAATTTCCTATGCTAGTAGTTTTACTTCCAACGGGGCTTTTGAATACGCGATTGTACTTCTTATCTGTATGAAGTTATGGATCAATTTTCTATGCAGATAGAAAATACTTGAAAGTATCTCGCTCCGTCGTGCCTCGACGCTCGAGTACGTAGGTACTCAAATAGTTCAACAACCGCGTTTGTTTTCGCAAATGCGATCATGCTCCTTATCAGTAAGAGCACAGAATACATAATAGTACTACGTACAGAAAGGACACTCCCTTCCTCGCCCTCATATCAGATACCGCACCTCACCCCGAGGTATTCCCTCACTTCGAGGTATTCGTCGCCGACTCTTTAGAAAGGGCGCTCGCGAACCGCAGCGCTGTATTGCTGACACGAACACACAATTATGCGATATAAAAGTTTTATTTGAGTTTTAATCACGACGGTTGGATATTGTGATGCTTTTCCGAATTCGTATTTACATAAACTGTTTGTAAGATTTCGCATTTTTAATAACATGCGATTTAATAATCGATTATTTACAGATAAGCCATTTAAACTAAACTATTTTAGTGTTTTTATTTCATTACGAACCCGACAATTGAACTACATGGTCACTTCATAATAATGCACACGTTCGGGCAGCGCCGCCGCCGTCGTCGTTCGGTTCCCCGACACAAATTGCTTACCGCGCCATTTTTTTTACGCTACTAGATTTCACGCACACATTTGCACGTATACAAACGTCATTTGTTTATGTAGTAGTACTAGGTAATTATTTTGCGAGTAATTATTATGGAGTGTCCGAGGTGTGGTAAGAGTCTTACCACACCTCGGACACTCCATACAACTCCGTAAGAGTCTACGGAACAATGTCGTATGCAAGTATTTTTACTTTAATGGTTTGTAAAAGTATTTATTTGTAAACGCGATTGTGCTCCTTATTTATAGGAATTCACGTGTCAAATTCCTATGCAAGTACTTTTTACTTCCAACAGGGATTTTGTTTGATTACGCGATCGTACTTCTTATTTGTATGAAGTTATGGATCAATTTTCGATGCAGATATAAAATACTTGAAAGTATCTCGAGCCCTGGTTTTAGGCCCTGGTATCTTAAGGTCGACGTACTTGGAAGCCCTGGTACTCGATTTTGCAAGTACGAGCCATGTCTACGGGCTACGGGCGAGTCGAACGGGAGTTGAGTGGGGGATATAAGCAAGAGAAATCAGTGCGCGCGCACATTTTCTTTCTCTCTTCCTCTCATAGCCAAATACGTTTGAAGTTTCACTTCAGTCGTGTGGTCATAAGCACACTCGTTTTTTTAGGATCTTTAGCATGGCATTAATAACAGTTAATTGTTGATTAACGGATTATTTGCTTTGTGAGGAAACATGATTTCAAGGTTATGTTTTGAAAATAAGAAACATACCTACCTAATGAGTTAGGCCGTGCTGTGTTTACTTTTCTCAGATTCTAGTAGTTTATGGAATAAAGGGGGTTTTACAGATATTAATAATCTGACGAATTCATATTATTATAAGCAGTTGTTTAGTATTATATGAATTGGGTACTGTCATTTTTCGCAGATTCGCATGAAGCTTATTAAATACCTTAGAAAAGTAGATCGAAATAGGAACCAATTTCATGAAACGGTTTATTGACTTTTTTTTTTGTTCCGGCTTACCTCAGTCGTAAATACACCCTTCACCACTGGTAAACTGTCTAATTACTAGTCAACCGTATCGTCTACAAGTGATTGTTTTATATTATATTTTCTTTTTATTATCTTTGTACTTCATTTTTACTTTCTGCAAATTGCCGAAAAACTTGAAAATTGTTTTATATCCAGTGAAGTGATGCTTGCTATTAAGGGAAACTTTCAGGGAGATTATTATGCTAAATAATTTAGTATTTCTAGGTAGGTACTTTGTTTAAACTGTTTTAATTATTATTTTGGCTAAAATCAACCGATTTCCCTCATCGCTGTTTGTTTGTGTTTGTTTTTACTCTTCATCACATTTTATTAACAAGGTTCTTTGAAAAAAAAAAGTTTACTCTAAGAGCCGAGCGTAGAAACTAAAATTAAAAATAAGGGGGAAAAGTGGAATAATCAAAAATGAAAAGGGGGATTTGTGGATCTGTTTTACATTAGAGTCCAGTTTTCCCCCCCGAGGCAGATTCTCTCAGGGGGGAAAAGTGGAATAACTCAAAATGTTAAGGGGACTTTCTGAACATTTTTTACATTAGAGTCCACATTTCCCCCCTGAGGGGGATTCTCTCAGGGGGGAAAAGTGGAATAAGCCGCGCCTCGGACACCGCGCGGCGATGTGTATCGCGCGACGCTCAGAATGTGTGTCGCGGCCACCGTGCACCGCTACTAATAACTAACACGCGAAATGTACTGCGCTGTGTCCGCACGCGGCGCGAGAACAGAAGACACACTCGCCGTGCGCGCTCACAACCTGGCTGCCTACGAAGCGCTTGTGCCTCACCCGCGCGCGAGCGGGCGGTCGTGTCGGCGAGTCGGTGGCTCTTCTGTATAGTAATATGTAGCGTGACACAGTTTCAATAGGCGGCCCGCTTTGTGTAGTACATACAGTGGCTAAATGAACGGGCATCGGCTCGGTTGTGTGCCGCGACCCAGTACTACAACACACGCACACATGCCGGTGGCGCACACTACACAGCACACGTGCCCCTCGCCTGCGATGTTCATTATAAGCGGTGTTTGCTAACACGAGGCAAACATGATTATGACAAAGCTATTTTATAAGGGTTGTTCCAAATAGCTTTCGATAGAAAAATACAGTCTTTATATATCTATCTTCCTGTCCTGTTTTGAACGTCTATCCATACCTTAAAGAACTGCTACAGTGTGCGTGTCTCACTTCACCATCGCTCTCGACAATCTCCGAGTGTTATTATAAATGCAAAAAGAAGTCAAGGGTCTCGTCTCTGAAGTTATTACGATTCAGAGACAATTAGTGAAGCGCGCACATTACGGCGCGAGCGTAAACTTAACAATGTTTTTGTTTCACGTTTACACCGACCGATTCATTGCATTTCTCCGTATTTCCTGGCAAGTCTCCGCTGGGGGGGGGGGGGGGGTGCGGAAGGATATTTACGATGCTCTGTATGCCTCATCAGCAGATACAGCGGTTCCCGGTTCCGACGCGGACGGCCGGACGAGCGCCGGACGAGCACCGGACGCGCACGATTGTATTTATTCACATGAAAGAACGCGAGATTAACAACGTATCGATTCCGTTCACGCGAGCTCTGCTGACCGCGTCGATTGTGGAGCACATTGCTGTTATTTTATCAAACGGCCGCGTCTTCAACACAACTTTACATTATGCATTTCCTTATCTGATACCATCATGGTATTTAAAAAAATATATTTTGTTGCCCTATTTAAATTAAATAAAAATGTCTTAATTAAATAAAATTTTTTCATACGAAAACATTTTACTTACTACTTGAATACTTTATCGATCTAAATATACATTTAGATCGATAAAGTATTCTCTACTTTTGGCAATTTTTACTTATGCTGAATTTTTCACCTTAGTTAATCATGACTTTAAAATGTGATAAAAAAAAAAGACGGGTTGCACTCCGGGAGTGCCGGCAGAAGTGAAAACTTGAATATTAACGTTGAAATAAATCAATTATTAATTGAATTAATATAACTCATTTTTTTTCACTATTTCTGCGTCACTTTTTTCATTAATAGATGCACTTTGTTCAATTTCCATATTTTAAACACTTTACGAATTTTACGAATACACAGCAGTGTCGCTACTACACAGACTGTCGAGCCATCTGCTGTCCATCCATCCATCCATCCACATCCACGTCCACGTCCACGTCTACCATCACCATCACCACCACCATCACCATCACCATCACCATCATCCATCCATCCATCCATCCATCCATCTATTATCGTGTCTCCCTTGGTTCACTTCGGTTGGCGCCGCCGTAGAAAGAGGGGGGGGGGGGGGGGAATCTCTCCTGACGGTCACTTGTCCTGACGCGATGTCCTGACGCGAGTTTAACATTTTTTACCCATTACAAAAAGTGTGCAACGCCGCTAAAGAAGTTTTCACTTCAATAAAAGTTTTTAAAGGTTTTTATTGCGTAAAATAAACAATTAGTAGTCTGTATTTCCGCTGTTAACGCGTATAACATTCGGCAATTCGGCATACTCAATATTGAGTTCATCCAAATCTCATTGGCCGCCCAAGTTCGTTGCAACAGGCGAAAAAGATTTTATGGTGTGTGTACAGCATCCATATTTGGCAAAGCTTTTCTTTGAAGCATATCCCCTGCGTACTCAATGGGATTCAAGTCTGGATATATATGTGTGCATAAGCAGAAATGATGCATGTCATTCGTGGATCTTTGAAGCATATCCCCTGCGTACTCAATGGGATTCAAGTCTGGATATATATGTGTGCATAAGCAGAAATGATGCATGTCATTCGTGGATCTTTGAAGCATATCCCCTGCGTACTCAATGGGATTCAAGTCTGGATATATATGTGTGCATAAGCAGAAATGATGCATGTCATTCGTGGATCTTTGAAGCATATCCCCTGCGTACTCAATGGGATTCAAGTCTGGATATATATGTGTGCATAAGCAGAAATGATGCATGTCATTCGTGGATCTTTGAAGCATATCCCCTGCGTACTCAATGGGATTCAAGTCTGGATATATATGTGTGCATAAGCAGAAATGATGCATGTCATTCGTGGATCTTTGAAGCATATCCCCTGCGTACTCAATGGGATTCAAGTCTGGATATATATGTGTGCATAAGCAGAAATGATGCATGTCATTCGTGGATCTTTGAAGCATATCCCCTGCGTACTCAATGGGATTCAAGTCTGGATATATATGTGTGCATAAGCAGAAATGATGCATGTCATTCGTGGATCTTTGAAGCATATCCCCTGCGTACTCAATGGGATTCAAGTCTGGATATATATGTGTGCATAAGCAGAAATGATGCATGTCATTCGTGGATCTTTGAAGCATATCCCCTGCGTACTCAATGGGATTCAAGTCTGGATATATATGTGTGCATAAGCAGAAATGATGCATGTCATTCGTGGATCTTTGAAGCATATCCCCTGCGTACTCAATGGGATTCAAGTCTGGATATATATGTGTGCATAAGCAGAAATGATGCATGTCATTCGTGGATCTTTGAAGCATATCCCCTGCGTACTCAATGGGATTCAAGTCTGGATATATATGTGTGCATAAGCAGAAATGATGCATGTCATTCGTGGATCTTTGAAGCATATCCCCTGCGTACTCAATGGGATTCAAGTCTGGATATATATGTGTGCATAAGCAGAAATGATGCATGTCATTCGTGGATCTTTGAAGCATATCCCCTGCGTACTCAATGGGATTCAAGTCTGGATATATATGTGTGCATAAGCAGAAATGATGCATGTCATTCGTGGATCTTTGAAGCATATCCCCTGCGTACTCAATGGGATTCAAGTCTGGATATATATGTGTGCATAAGCAGAAATGATGCATGTCATTCGTGGATCTTTGAAGCATATCCCCTGCGTACTCAATGGGATTCAAGTCTGGATATATATGTGTGCATAAGCAGAAATGATGCATGTCATTCGTGGATCTTTGAAGCATATCCCCTGCGTACTCAATGGGATTCAAGTCTGGATATATATGTGTGCATAAGCAGAAATGATGCATGTCATTCGTGGATCTTTGAAGCATAGCCCCTGCGTACTCAATGGGATTCAAGTCTGGATATATATGTGTGCATAAGCAGAAATGATGCATGTCATTCGTGGATCTTTGAAGCATATCCCCTGCGTACTCAATGGGATTCAAGTCTGGATATATATGTGTGCATAAGCAGAAATGATGCATGTCATTCGTGGATCTTTGAAGCATATCCCCTGCGTACTCAATGGGATTCAAGTCTGGATATATATGTGTGCATAAGCAGAAATGATGCATGTCATTCGTGGATCTTTGAAGCATATCCCCTGCGTACTCAATGGGATTCAAGTCTGGATATATATGTGTGCATAAGCAGAAATGATGCATGTCATTCGTGGATCTTTGACAGTCGTCACGGGTAGTCAAAAGCCCGAAAGTCTTACACCAGTTTTACCAAGTTGTATCGTATTATCCAGCAACTGGGTTGTGGAGGTCAGATAGGCAGTCGCTCCATATAAAATACTAATATTCAACTGCATCCAGTTACACTGGAAGCCGACCCCAATATAGTTGGGAAAAGGCGAGGCAGATGACGATGAAGCAGAAATGATGCACCAAATTGGGTCCGCAAAGGAATGACAACATCTGACACAGTCGATTCAGCGGGTGAGGTTGCCGCTGGTCCGAATCAGTTTCGTTCTTACGTCTACCCGAATACCCGCCTGTCATGATTGTGCCACCACTGGACGCATTTTAAGCGTGTTGGCGTCCAGGGGTCCTCCAACACTTTATACGTCTATTCTGGCCTCATACCAAAGCGAGATTCGTCAGGAAAACACAAAAGACGCCACTCTTCTACTGCCCTATTTCTGAGTTCACGAGCCCATTGTAAACGGGCTCTGCGATAGCGGGGCTCAATAGGTGGTACACACAGATATAGATCTAATATCTGTGGTGGTACACTTAGCGGCCTTCGGGAACGGAGATTGACTTCATGCAAGCGATTTCTTATGATTAGATTGCTTATCCCTGAAGAGCCATGAAGCTGAAGCCTCGTAAGTTCGTAACCAACATCAGGCCAGTCATTTTACGATTTCGTCGAGAGTAACTTATATGTAACGATTTTGTCTGCGTGTGGTGATGCGAGCCGTCCTCCATGTCGCTCGGTCACGCTGCCGTGACGTAACGTGTCCAAAGTCGACGTACAACACTCTGCGTAGTGCTCATAGCCATTGCCGAGCACGTTGCCGAGAATCAGCTTCCAACATTCCTACGGCTCCGATCATTTCTTCTCGGCTCAAATGACATCTTCTCTCCATTATAAGGAACGTTCTTTTGTATTGTTTCCACTCAGAAGTATCGCAGAAATGTTACACATTTGGCCTCAAACCCGTTGCATGATTGTATAGGAATACGACTTGACAGAAAAATTTCATTTTTTGACCGAAATTCAAAAACTATTCCCTTTCCAAATGACGGAATTTACTAATAAGTATCCATAAGAGTTACAAAAAATATAGTCTAAAAACAAGATTTTTAGTGATTGATCACCATACATTTTTGATGTGTGTACATTACAGGGTCAGAAGTGCATTAGCACTGCAAATATTGTTTTGCTGTGAACACGCGCGGTACAGGCCGTATATACGTGTGTGTATAAGTAGTGTATTAACACAGAACGCACACCTCAGAATTTATACACTGGTGTCGAGCGAAAGTCAGCGAAACAAGAACATGTCGCTTTTTCACACACGCAGCGTACGTAATTAAGTATGACCTTGGTCGGCTCAAACCATTGCTAAAATTGACAACATTGTTATAAGGCCCGATAGCTAACGTAACGATGTAACGCATCGGATTAGCAAACATATAGGCCCAAGTTCCAATCTCGAAATGAGAATTTTTTTCTTTTCATCAATTATCTTCATCTGTTTATTTATTATTCGATAAATTAATAAACGAGAATAATAATGTAATAATTGTTTTTATTATTATATGGTTAGTGAAATATGGGGTCAAGAATAAAAATGTCTTATAAGTGATTACAAAATGTTTATTCGTTATAATTTTATAAAGAACTAGCTACGCCCCGCGGTTTTACCCGCATAAGTCTCGATCCCGTGGGAATATCGGGATAAAAACTATCCTATGTCCTTTTCCGGGACTCAAGCTATCTCTATACCAAATTTCATCAAAATTGGTCCAGCCGTTTGAGCGTGAAGAAGTAACAAACATATAAACACACACACACACACACACTCACAAACTTTCGCCTTTATAATATTAGTGTGAAGTGTGATAAATAAACTTCTAGTTTAGGACTTATTGTGGTTATAGCTTAAGTATTCATTTTCATTACGAAAAGAAGATTGAAACTAAACCTCAAAATAATCCTTATTACGAATATGCTACAATATAATTTTATTATAACTAGGTATACTTAATCAATTTATAATTTAATACTTAGTATAATCCCCATTATTATCAATGCAATCTTGCAAACGCTGGCGCATGGGCCCTACAATATTGCTACATAGGTTTTGAGCTGGTTTTCGTTTGCACGGCGAACGGTTCGTAAAGACGTGTTGAATAATTCGCCAAAATATCTTGTTGGTATATAACCACTTGTTTCATATTCACTGACCAGCTGGGGCATTCCACGCAGCAAGGCTACCCTCTTCCTTATTTAGTGACCCTCCGAGTCACAGTAGGTAAATTCTCTAAAACAAAAAAAAGAGTACTGTTAGTCTACTAGCAAAATACGAATACTATTTAAACAAAATTATGATGAAAATAGAAATGTTACATATAAGGATAATATAATGTTATATTCTTCATTTAAAATCTAGGCCTTCTAAATTATATATTTTCCTTCTATTTAGACCTTATAATACGTTTAAAAAAATAACTACAAGGATCAGCAGTTCTATTTTAATAAAATAAAAGTTTGAAAAAATAATTAAATCATATTCATAATACTCACATTCAGTTCGGTTTCATAAGATATTTGTGTTAAATCGTCTTTTACGCAGCGATATCACATTCGCTTTCATTTCAATATTCTGCATTTTGAAAGGAACTACAACACGGCTAATAGATAGAACACACGTCGCTATCACCCACAATTAACAACCAACAAACAACGTTCTATTTAATCGTGGTGAATGACTCGTAACTTGACTGTGTCTACCTCATAAGTAATTTATTTATTTAGATATCTGTGGGTATAATCATAAAGTTTTACGAATTAAGCGCACAAGACGAACATGACAAGGAAATATATTATGATAGTCAAAGCGTCATTATTCGAAGTAATTATTACAAAAACATTTAAAAAACTATCACCGCGCGTGAGATTCGAACCCACGGCTCGCTACGTGTCGCTACGCAGGACGCGCTTACCCAAACGTGATAACTACTAAGCTATATACCGTAGTGGTTGAATTAATGAAATACAATCAGTTGCAAATGAATGTGAGTGTCTACAGTAGAGAAATGACTAATTAAAAGAAGGTCGTAAGTTAAACCAAAGTGTCAATCTATTGCTTTGTGAAATTGCTACTCCACTTATGACCGTGGCCGTACATATACGCTATACGTAAATTATAACTCATCATCTACCTAGCCTTTTCGGCTTCCAGTCTAACCGGATGCAGTTGAATACCAGTATTTTATGTATATAGACCGCGGTCTGCCTATACTCTACTTCCACAATCCAGTTTCGGGTAACACGGTAGGATACGTGGTAAGACTGATTGTCAGACTTCTGGCCTACTGACTAACCGAACTGACTCAAAAATCTATAAAATGACAGCCGGGATCAACGGTTTACAGACCCTAGCAGCCGTAGTTCATAATCAAATTAGTAGGTACTTAGTTGTTTTGAAAACAATAAGTCGCGTGGAGGGGCGCAACGCGGCTGGAAACCGCGCGGGTGACCCGCGAGCGACGTGACCCGCAAGCGACGAGACCCGCGAGCGTGACCCGCGCGCCACGGCCGCAAGCCGCGTAATTTAATTTACAAGTTTAATTAATTTTAACCTTTTGAGAGTCGCTCAAACGCTGTACATAATAGATGCGGCAGGTAGCGGGTCGCGCCGCGGCCGCGCTCGCGACGCAACGAATTAACTAACAACACTATTTGTACGGAACCAAATGTAATTACACAGGCGTCGTTGCGCTCACAAAAAGTTAAAGTAATTTAGTCCGAGCCGGCGCGTCCGCCGCGCTACCCTCATAACTATTTAATTTGACCGCCGCGCCGCGCCGCGCGCCGGGGGCGTCTTCTTTACGAAATATCTCATTACTATCAAGAGGCTACATTCTCGTTAGATAGCGCGCGCAGCAAATACTTTTGATCAACATTTAATCCTTTGACAATATAAAGAAAGTAATGGTCGCGCGGTGAGGGGTGCGGGGGTGCGAGGTGACTCGCGATGCGGACGTCTCACTAGACCTGAGCGCCCGCAAGCTCGCAAGTCGAGCAACACTTGTGTTTGGCAGGGCTGGCACGAGAACGTAGGTAATCCAATCTAGTATCCCACATTAGGTTCTAGGGCCAGTAGTAATGTATTCAAACAAGTGCGCCTGCCCGGGTAGTGCTCCGTGCTTGGCGAGCGAGCTAATTCAATGATTGGACTAATATTATAAACCCGCCGCATAATTGTGTATGAGTGTGTAGTCCCGCCACCTTCGCCGGCACCGCACCGACCCCCCCCCCCCCCGCTGCCGCGGCCCTACGTCGCCCACATGCGCAACCCATTTGTTAGTGCCCTAAATGAATGGACAACATGTTGACCTTCACATGAATAGTAATCAGGTAGTTATTGTGAATTAACTTTATTAGATTTACATTATTATCTATTCTGTAGTATGGGGGTCTGTGTACCAGTTAGCTGGTGTCAGCGATCGGTTGCGGTGACATACGACTCGTGCTGTGACGTGTGGCGCGTCTGTGGCGCCACTGTTGCGTTACTGTTGCTCGGCGGTTGCGTTGCCAGTTATTGACTTTGCTATATTTAGTTTCTCTGCGGTGGTGGTAACGATGGCTAGCGCTCTTACTGACCGAATAATCTGGCCTTTACTAGTAGATAAAAATAACAAAGACGAACTAAAATAAATAAAATATTGACGTAAGTATATAACGTGTAACGTTAAATGCGCAAAACCTGAGACACCCCAACTGATTTTTAATTCAATTGACCTATTTCAGAGAAAAAAAAATCATTAAACATTTTTTAAAGGTTTTATATGCGGTTTCAGTTTTACTGGCAATTCTAATAATTTCTTGCGTCTGCGACGACGCTCTATCGAGGGAGGAGTCGTCACCGGGCCGCTGCGCCGCCGCGCCGCGCTGACATTATTATTTACTATCTACGCTCCTAAAAAACTTAGGTTATCTTTGAGCAGTGATTTAAATGTTTCCATCACACTTTTCCAGGCTTGGACTGACAACATTAGGCAACCCACATTTTTAGACTAAATAGCTTTTTACCTACAGTAATTAACTTTGTCATGACAAGGCGCCAACATTCTCACCATTTCACATTATTGAATGTTTGTGTACAAAAACGCCAGTCGCGAAATTCGCGCGCACGCGCTGCCTCGCCGGGGTAACGGGATAGAACAAATTACACCTGTGTCGCATGTGCCGGCGGCGCCGCTCAGACTGAAGTAAACACGGCCACTGTCACCGTGTCACGTATTTCGCACGCCCCGCCCCCGTGCAGATCGTCATTTCTCTTTCTAACCCTTAGGTTAAGTTTAAGTTTAAAAAGATAGATATCATTATTGTTTACTTCAAATGGTCTTATTCATGGTACTTACTGTATGGAAGATTCGTATTTACATTGAAATAAGAGCTATTATTACCCCGCGTATGAGAAAATTTAAATTGGTCGACAACAATTTGTGTTTGTTTACCTATTTTGGCGGGTTTGCGCATGTGACGGCTTGACTTATTAATAAATAGACACGGCAACGTTTTTAATGAAGATTTTTTGAAAAATGTGACCTATATTAAAAAGTGGTTCAATTGATTCTGCTCGTTATTCTGATCAAACTATTTTCAGGTTATGCGCATTTAACGTTACACGTTGTATATGGTATTATAACATTTTCGGTATCAAATTCAGCGATACACAATATGTTGTTCTTGGAACTCGAAATGGTAGATATAGGATATGTAAGCCGCTTAGGATCGACGCAAGCCGGTAAGTATTAACTGAAGGAAAAAGTACAAATGCGTGAATTTTGTTGAAATATTTTGCGCTTTCGGTGCAAACAATTTTGCAACTTATTCATGTGGACGTTATATAAAAATGTGCGTCACATAGATAAGTACATCTTTGAAAATTTCTACTTAAGTTTCGTTGAGTCTCAAGGCAGTCGAAAAAGTCGGAGAGTTTGAATCAAGTGCGAGTCATTCTCGACGCGGCGCTGAGCGAAGTTGCGTGTTTTTATCTGTTCAGCTTTACGACTACATTCAAATCTCAACTGGAGCCATTTAACTTAAAACTCGAGTAACATTGCGTTTTTATAAAACAAACGGATTTATTTTCAACGCATGGAAATTCAGATTCAGTCAGAACGGTGGCCATATATTGCAAAGCAAGTTGAAGCAAACTAATTATCGCATTTAGAAGCGCCGTGATGCACCACGACCACCACGCGGCCAACATCTATCTGTGAGGCACCGCATGGTCACCTCCACCACCACGCGGCCAACATCTATCTGTGAGGCACCGCATGGTCACCTCCACCACCACGCGGCCAACATCTATCTGTGAGGCACCGCATGGTCACCTCCACCACCACGCGGCCAACATCTATCTGTGAGGCACCGCATGTTCACCTCCACCACCACGCGGCCAACATCTATCTGTGAGGCACCGCATGGTCACCTCCACCACCACGCGGCCAACATCTATCTGTGAGGCACCGCATGTTCACCTCCACCACCACGCGGCCAACATCTATCTGTGAGGCACCGCATGTTCACCTCCACCACCACGCGGCCAACATCTACCTGTGAGGCACCGCATGGTCACCTCCACCACCACGCGGCCAACATCTATCTGTGAGGCACCGCATGGTCACCTCCACCACCACGCGGCCAACATCTATCTGTGAGGCACCGCATGGTCACCTCCACCACCACGCGGCCAACATCTATCTGTGAGGCACCGCATGGTCACCTCCACCACCACGCGGCCAACATCTATCTGTGAGGCACCGCATGGTCACCTCCACCACCACGCGGCCAACATATATCTGTGAGGCACCGCATGGTCACCTCCAACACCACGCGGCCAACATCTATCTGTGAGGCACCGCATGGTCACCTCCACCACCACGCGGCCAACATCTATCTGTGAGGCACCGCATGGTCACCTCCACCACCACGCGGCCAACATCTATCTGTGAGGCACCGCATGGTCACCTCCACCACCACGCGGCCAACATCTATCTGTGAGGCACCGCATGGTCACCTCCACCACCACGCGGCCAACATCTATCTGTGAGGCACCGCATGGTCACCTCCACCACCACGCGGCCAACATCTACCTGTGAAGCACCGCATGGTCACCTCCACCACCACGCGGCCAACATCTATCTGTGAGGCACCGCATGGTCACCTCCACCACCACGCGGCCAACATCTATCTGTGAGGCACCGCATGGTCACCTCCACCACCACGCGGCCAACATCTATCTGTGAGGCACCGCATGGTCACCTCCACCACCACGCGGCCAACATATATCTGTGAGGCACCGCATGGTCACCTCCACCACCACGCGGCCAACATCCATCTGTGAGGCACCGCATGTTCACCTCCACCACCACGCGGCCAACATCTATCTGTGAGGCACCGCATGGTCACCTCCACCACCACGCGGCCAACATCTATCTGTGAGGCACCGCATGGTCACCTCCACCACCACGCGGCCAACATCTATCTGTGAGGCACCGCATGGTCACCTCCACCACCACGCGGCCAACATCTATCTGTGAGGCACCGCATGGTCACCTCCACCACCACGCGGCCAACATCTATCTGTGAGGCACCGCATGGTCACCTCCACCACCACGCGGCCAACATCTATCTGTGAGGCACCGCATGGTCACCTCCACCACCACGCGGCCAACATCTACCTGTGAAGCACCGCATGGTCACCTCCACCACCACGCGGCCAACATCTATCTGTGAGGCACCGCATGTTCACCTCCACCACCACGCGGCCAACATCTATCTGTGAGGCACCGCATGGTCACCTCCACCACCACGCGGCCAACATCTATCTGTGAGGCACCGCATGGTCACCTCCACCACCACGCGGCCAACATCTATCTGTGAGGCACCGCATGGTCACCTCCACCACCACGCGGCCAACATCTATCTGTGAGGCACCGCATGGTCACCTCCACCACCACGCGGCCAACATCTACCTGTGAGCCCAAGTAGCAAATAATTGTCTTAAAAAGGTATTGTAGATATCTTGAAGACAAGTAGACGAATTCCAGTTGTTGTCTTGGCTAAAACTATTATGTCCCTCAAGATATCTTCTAGATACACTCCAAGAGTCACTTAAGTAAAAGTGGGCACAGTATTTAAGAACTTGTTAAGAAAGAGTTAATACTACTGTTTAGATAAACTTTAACCCTACTTAAGAATATGGTTTTGTAGAACTCTTAAACACTGTCTTCAAGATATCTTGTAGGTTGACTTAAGATAAAGAAATAGACTTAAAGATATCTACAATACCTAATTAAAACTATCAATTTTGAATTGGAGGTATTCGATCTTGTCTTAGTGAAGTATTAATAAAAACTAATTTTGCTTTAAATTGCTTTAAGTAATATTATTTTAGAAAATATGGTGAACTTTTAAAGTATTTTAAGACTTATGAAAATGGCGATTAAACATCATTTTTTTATGTCTAGAAACGCTTTCTTATGTCGTTGAATGCATTGAAAATTTAAAACGCATGATAATTTCTCGTGTAAAATCTATAAATAGTGCTATAAAACAGACGGGCTTTTAAAATACTAGAAAACAAACAAAAACATTTTGTATAATAATATTTCAAATTAAAATGTTTGTGGCATTTAGTGCAGAGTACTACATTTTTAATAAATGTGTAAGTTATTAATGTAATTAGAATGACTATGACAAAAATGTAAGTTCAATCTACTCTAGTTTTTGATGAAGTATTGTCGGAAAATGTTTATATTTTTTTCACTTATAGTGCAAAATGGCGTTAAATCTTATTTTTCCTAACGAAGTAAGATTTTAGACAATACTGATTTGGTAAGGCTAGTTCAGACAAAGTTAAGACAAGTTACACTTGAAGTAGTGCTAGTTAAGAGATATTATACTTAACCTATACTAAAAACAGTATTGGTGAAGTACTATTTAATTTGTTTGGTATTAAGTGATTCTATAGTTTGATTTAGTTAAAACCAGATTACGTCTTAATGTTTTCTTAACTTGTCATTTATTGTTCTTTTGTGGTTCTTGTTTATTTTGTGGTGGAAACAGGTTTATGCAAGATAGTCGAAAGAATATGATTAATTAATATAGGTAGGTAGGTACCTAATGTTTGAATTCGACGAAGCATAACAGAACACAAGGGTTTAAATTCAGCTGTAAGTAGCTTACCAATTAATATATTGCTTAAATAACTTAAGCTATCCAATCCCCATTTCTTTAGAGGCCACCCAAACTCAGGAAAAATAATTAATTAATAACTGTTCTGCTTATTTGATAATCTCGACTCGGCACATTGGTTACGTTTAATTTTTTAACCGACTCCAAAAAAGGAGGTTCTGTATTCGACCCGTATGTATGCATTTATGTATGTATGTATTCAGGGTGAATTTTTCAAGTGGGCGTGGATGGCCAAATCCGAAACTATGAGGACTAGCGAAAAGTACTCAAAGGAGTCGCGGGCTCGATTTTGATGAAAACTAAAACTGCATCATTGGATTTTTGAAACATCAATATTTCTAGCCAGGAATCGACTGTTGATTTTGAAAAAAAAAAAACACACTGTACTATTACACCATTCGATAGTGTCGCTAATAAGGATCGAATTCTGGGAAGTAATGACATACGGCAAACTGAAGGAAAGAGCTCATTTTTAACAAAATACTTTTTTATTTTTCTTATGTTACCTACTTCATCATCATCTAGCTGCCTAGCCTTTTCGCAATATGTTGGGGTCGGCTTCCAGTCTAACCGGATGCAGCTGAATACCAGTATTTTACATGGAGCAGTCGTGATAGGCAGTTGCCTATCTGACCTCCACAACCTAGTTACTGGGTCATACGATACCCCTTCCCCTTAGTAAGACTGGTTGTCAGACCTTCGAGCATCTAACTACCCGTAACGACTGTCAAAGATCCAGGAATGACAGCCGGGACCAACGGCTTAACGTGCTTTCCGAGGCATGGAGGGGTCTCGGTATGTAATGATGGTCACCCATCCACAGACCAACCGCGGCAAGCGTAGCTTAACCTGATGGATTGACCTGTGCGGCTGTTATTATTTAGCCAGGCCCGGGTTATGTTACCTACCTACTAAACCTTAACTGATTAATTGTTCAAAGTGATGAAAATTGTTTTCAATACATAGCAAAATTAAGGTTATTTATCACTTTGTAGTGTTTTTTTTTGAAGTCGGTTTTTTTTTTTTGTAAAAAAGTTTTTTAAATTTTATAACACGCTGACGAAAGCCACCAGCTCTTTTTAATTTGTCCACTTATCTATATTTATACTTGGTTCTATTTGAAGAGAACGTCCCGTTAAATGTATTTTTACTCTAAACTTACTAATTTTAGTCAAAAAGGAATAAAAATATACTCAGGAAAATCTGTTTCTAGAAATTGGTATTACAATTATCTTAATTTTATCTACAAAATCAATTTCTTCTTTGTTTGTCTAAAAAGGTACTTCAATTATTCAATTGAGTTTTAAGTGAGCTTTCAAATATTCTGAGTATAGTAAAAAAATATTTTTAGTTTTAACTGTAGGCATACTTAATTCAAACTAGTTTTGAGAATACTTAACTTGGTTTTTGGTATTCCTAATTTACTTAAGTAGCGGTTGTTTAAAACGATTTAGTATTAAAGAAAGAAAAGACAACGAAATCCTTTTTGATTTAGCTAAATCCAACTTTAGATAAAGTATAGATATTGCAGCATTAGTAGTTACTGCATGATGATTATTTTCGCCATTCGTCCTTCTTCAACATTATAATCAACCTTTTTTTGTACTGGCCCTATCAAAAACCTTTATTTTCATAATAATTTTGAAATAATTTCTTTTACGTGTCATGAGGTTTTTTTCCTGGTGACATACTTCACTTGTCTACGTACTCTCTGATACGACGTCCGGAATTTTTTGAGAACCAACACCCAAATTTAATATTGAAATCAACAAATCTTAATTGGATCGTGCATGTCTATTATTTGATTCGGGGTATGTATTTTTTTATCTTTTTGGCCTTTCATAGCCTTTCGTCATATTTCAATATAATAATCCCATCCGTTCTGTGCTAAAGGTTTCCCCACTTCTTCGACGGAAGACTACGTATATTCCTATTGACTGGATTGAATCCTTTTGACTGGTATGTATAATTGTACGTTTTTTGGGGTTTTAAGAGATCTGCTTGCAACTCGGGATTCTTATGGTGATAATTTTTGCCCCAGATAGAAGTCCGAATTTTCTGCGAGCCGATTTATTCGGCTCCATCCACCCACCTACATACTAACTTTTATCTCCGGCTCCGCGCTGCGCTGCGGACATCCTCTTCATATCTCAGAGGTCAGCAAGTGAGGTATTGGAGCAACTGGCAGAGCTTCTACGTCACCGCGAAGGTTTTGGATAAGATATGGGAGATTTTTAAGTTTTTTTTATTTTCCGTAGTAGATTTGGCCTTTTTTTATTCTTAAAATCTGTTAATTTTAAATATTTTAATACCGCGTTATTTCAATCTTTAGTTAAAAGTTAAAGTTACGTCTTCGTTTTACGGATCTGGTTGCAACCGACTCATAATTCGTTACGTAGCATTTAAAACCTAAATTTAAAATATTATGCAATAGTCTCCTATTAAGTATTTAAATGTGACAAGTTTTCATATTTAGTTTTTCTTTTTTTGTACTTTTATATTTTTTCATATTTGTTTTTTTCGATTTTTTTTACATACAAAAATTAAACGTGTTTGTGAGTGAAGTGTCTATGTTTCATTTCGCTACAAAATGGCGCCCGAAGTAAAAGTAAGCACTTTTATTGATTCTAATTACTAAATTATCTTTTTTTGTTGCTGTCGTGAGGGTGATTGCTCTTTCTGAGCAAATTTAATCTTTCATTTCTGTATTCATGTTTACAGGTACCAGAATAGAGGAATTTTTTTTCTCGTTCCGTCAAACAAGACTGTTGCCATAGTTACCAGGGATTATGCTGTGATTGACAACTTCTGCTAACCCTTCCATTGCTGATTGATTGCTTTATTGTAATGTGCTGTGTTGTGATGCAATATAAAATAATAATAACTTTGTAGAACCTTAAAACATATAAAACGCTTTTATTTCTTCCCTTTAAATACATATTTTTTTCCTGGGTTTTATTCCACTCCTTAGTTAGAAGTAGTTAGCATCCTGTAGTGTGTGATTGGTGTGTGAATGTTGTAGACTTCGTGACTAAGGTAAGCTTTTTTTTGCACGGCTGATTGCTAGATTCTATTTGTCTTTTTTGATTCTAGCCCAGCTGTACGTTGTCTTTTTTGGTACAGTTGGTCCCCTAGTTTCTATTTGTTTTTGCTTTGATTCTAGCCCAGCTGTACGTTGTCTTTGGTGCAGTTGGTTTCCTAGTTTCTATTTGTTTTTGCTTTGATTCTAGCCCAGCTGTTCGTTGTCTTTGGGGCAGTTGGTTTCCTAGTTTCTATCTTTTTTTTTTTTTTTCTTTGAATTCTTAGCTCAGCCGTTCCTGTGATGTCACGTTGTCGTACCATTCCTATATCAGCCATAGTACACGATGCCTAACACTTTCCTATAACGTGGGATGTGACCCGTATATTTGCTGGTTTTTTCTTTACTATGGCAGTTGAAGGTTAGATTTTTTTGGTTGCCTGACTGCCTAGGTTTGCTTTTGATCATGTTTTCAGCCTTGCTATTTGTTTAGTGTTGGTTTGTTAGGGTCTGATGGCTTTTTATTCTCAACATTTTTTTCTCTTTTTCCTATTTGCTGTTATTTTGGCGTTCAGTTTCCCTATCAGACTATTCACTAAATTTCTAACTCTTTCTTAAAACATTCATACTAGCATATTTGCCTATTTAATTTTGGTTTTGTCCTTTTTGCATCCTAACATAGCAGATGAAGGTTATTCCTATCTCTATATACATTAAAAACTTTTTAAAACATTAACTTTCTAAAATCGGTCTTTGGGCATGTTTTCATTTTGCAAAATGCTTTCTAACTCTAAAACCCGTGGACCGATTTACTTAATTCAAACGTGAATATTAGTTTTAAACGTTATCCTTTCATATAACACTAAAATCACGTAAATATTTCTATAAACAAAAAACCTCGTTTTCAAGTTACGTAATTATCCCATCATTTTTATTAATACATTTTCTCAAAATGTCTACTTTGATTATTCCTATCAGATTCTAATACGAAAGACTAATAAAACCATCCTTATTTTGAGTCTGATCCACTTTTTTTAACCGACTTCGAAGAAGGAGGTTCTGACTTTTTTAATTTTCGATTTCCTTTATCTATTCTCAGTGACAACGATAGGGAAGCCCTTATGCGTTCCTACCCGTGCGTATGGTCAGACTCTAAGCGTCAATTTAGCTGAAAGTCGGGCTCAAACACGCGTAGAATCATTCTTCCCTTGTCGAGTTTTATGAGAAAGTTGCTGATAATCTTTCTATGGCTTTCCTCCGTAATTCACGAGCTTATAATATGCATCGTTCAGCCGTCACGCTGAATGTTGGTGATACTGTATGGAGAAGAAATTTTTCCAGATCTTCAGGTGATGATTATTTTTCGGGAAAGCTAGCTCCTCGTTTTATTAAATGCCGTGTGACTAGGGTTATTTCTAGGACCACTTATGAACTTCATGATATTGATTCTGTCCACTCTGGAAGATATCATATCAAAGATATTCTTAAATAATTTCTTGGCAATTTCTAAACTCGTAATCTCGTTAACTTATTCCCATTCGGAATGTTATGTTTACGTTTAGTTTGACCCCTTTAAATTAAATTCCCTTTATATTTACTTAAATAAATAAGCTCATTCATAATTACTAGTTTCAAAAAAACGTTAACAGCGACATCTAGTTGTTCCTGAGCGAAACAATTTGTTAGCTACCTTTTCTTATGTGTCAATGCTTTATAGTTCAGGCTACGCCCGTAGATGTCATTACATGCACATGTCATGTTGTGACGTCTGACATAATAGCTCTAGTGTTGGGAAACGGTCGATTAACACTTATCGATAGTTGTACTTTAGTGTCGGGACACTGTCGACGTATTTTTATCGATAACATCACAATAATATATGGTTTAAAATATTATTTTTTTCCTTTCTGTTGATCGTTATAATTATCGATGACTCTTTTCTATTTATAAAAATCATGCGTAAGTTTCTTATTATTTTTTAAAGTTCTGTCTTTGACTAAAAGCCTTTGTTTGGCTTAAGTCCTTTGGTTGTTTTATGTCGTTTCTTTCATTATTTTAAGTCTTCTCTTTCGTCGTCTTTGTTCTTTATTTAACTTTTGCTCTTTAATTATATTTCTTTGAGGTTCCTCCTTTTTTACTTAGGTCTTAAGTCTTTGATAATAAGTTAGTTAGTCTTATTAGTTTCTAGTTTTCTTATTATTTCCTAGATTTTAGTCGACGTGTCCGGATTTCGCATTTATTCAGTATCTGCTGCACTTCGATTTCGTTCATTTAGGTTTAATTTCGATTACTTATCATTTGGACTTATTGTTTAGGCTAAGTTAGGTTAATTTTTATTGGGTTCTTACTCATCGATTATATTTTTATTTTTTCTCTTCTCTTCCTTACCTATATATTTTTTTTTTTTTCTTGGAAAGGAGGTACTGCAGCATTAGTAGTTACTGCATGATGATTATTTTCGCCATTCGTCCTTCTTCAACATTATAATCAACCTTTTTTTGTACTGGCCCTATCAAAAACCTTTATTTTCATAATAATTTTGAAATAATTTCTTTTACGTGTCATGAGGTTTTTTTCCTGGTGACATACTTCACTTGTCTACATACTCTCTGATACGACGTCCGGAATTTTTTGAGAACCAACACCCAAATTTAATATTGAAATCAACAAATCTTAATTGGATCGTGCATGTCTATTATTTGATTCGGGGTATGTATTTTTTTATCTTTTTGGCCTTTCATAGCCTTTCGTCATATTTCAATATAATAATCCCATCCGTTCTGTGCTAAAGGTTTCCCCACTTCTTCGACGGAAGACTACGTATATTCCTATTGACTGGATTGAATCCTTTTGACTGGTATGTATAATTGTACGTTTTTTGGGGTTTTAAGAGATCTGCTTGCAACTCGGGATTCTTATGGTGATAATTTTTGCCCCAGATAGAAGTCCGAATTTTCTGCGAGCCGATTTATTCGGCTCCATCCACCCACCTACATACTAACTTTTATCTGCGGCTCCGCGCTGCGCTGCGGACATCCTCTTCATATCTCAGAGGTCAGCAAGTGAGGTATTGGAGCAACTGGCAGAGCTTCTACGTCACCGCGAAGGTTTTGGATAAGATATGGGAGATTTTTAAGTTTTTTTTATTTTCCGTAGTAGATTTGGCCTTTTTTTATTCTTAAAATCTGTTAATTTTAAATATTTTAATACCGCGTTATTTCAATCTTTAGTTAAAAGTTAAAGTTACGTCTTCGTTTTACGGATCTGGTTGCAACCGACTCATAATTCGTTACGTAGCATTTAAAACCTAAATTTAAAATATTATGCAATAGTCTCCTATTAAGTATTTAAATGTGACAAGTTTTCATATTTAGTTTTTCTTTTTTTGTACTTTTATATTTTTTCATATTTGTTTTTTTCGATTTTTTTTACATACAAAAATTAAACGTGTTTGTGAGTGAAGTGTCTATGTTTCATTTCGCTACAATATGTAAGATTTAACCACTATTCTTGTTTGCTACTTGGGAGGCACCGCATGGTCACCTCCACCACCACGCGGCCAACATCTATCTGTGAGGCACCGCATGGTCACCTCCACCAGCACGCGGCCAACATCTATCTGTGAGGCACCGCATGTTCACCTCCACCACCACGCGGCCAACATCTATCTGTGAGGCACCGCATGGTCACCTCCACCACCACGCGGCCAACATCTATCTGTGAGGCACCGCATGGTCACCTCCACCACCACGCGGCCAACATCTACCTGTGAGGCACCGCATGGTCACCTCCACCACCACGCGGCCAACATCTATCTGTGAGGCACCGCATGGTCACCTCCACCACCACGCGGCCAACATTTACCTGTGAGGCACCGCATGGTCACCTCCACCACCACGCGGCCAACATCTATCTGTGAGGCACCGCATGTTCACCTCCACCACCACGCGGCCAACATCTATCTGTGAGGCACCGCATGGTCACCTCCACCACCACGCGGCCAACATCTATCTGTGAGGCACCGCATGGTCACCTCCACCACCACGCGGCCAACATCTATCTGTGAGGCACCGCATGTTCACCTCCACCACCACGCGGCCAACATCTATCTGTGAGGCACCGCATGTTCACCTCCACCACCACGCGGCCAACATCTATCTGTGAGGCACCGCATGGTCACCTCCACCACCACGCGGCCAACATCTATCTGTGAGGCACCGCATGGTCACCTCCACCACCACGCGGCCAACATCTATCTGTGAGGCACCGCATGGTCACCTCCACCACCACGCGGCCAACATCTATCTGTGAGGCACCGCATGGTCACCTCCACCACCACGCGGCCAACATCTATCTGTGAGGCACCGCATGGTCACCTCCACCACCACGCGGCCAACATCTATCTGTGAGGCACCGCATGGTCACCTCCACCACCACGCGGCCAACATCTATCTGTGAGGCACCGCATGGTCACCTCCACCACCACGCGGCCAACATCTATCTGTGAGGCACCGCATGGTCACCTCCACCACCACGCGGCCAACATCTATCTGTGAGGCACCGCATGTTCACCTCCACCACCACGCGGCCAACATCTATCTGTGAGGCACCGCATGTTCACCTCCACCACCACGCGGCCAACATCTATCTGTGAGGCACCGCATGGTCACCTCCACCACCACGCGGCCAACATCTATCTGTGAGGCACCGCATGGTCACCTCCACCACCACGCGGCCAACATCTATCTGTGAGGCACCGCATGGTCACCTCCACCACCACGCGGCCAACATCTATCTGTGAGGCACCGCATGTTCACCTCCACCACCACGCGGCCAACATCTATCTGTGAGGCACCGCATGGTCACCTCCACCACCACGCGGCCAACATCTATCTGTGAGGCACCGCATGTTCACCTCCACCACCACGCGGCCAACATCTATCTGTGAGGCACCGCATGGTCACCTCCACCACCACGCGGCCAACATCCATCTGTGAGGCACCGGATGAGGCACCGGATGATATTATGTACGTAAGGAAAAACCTACATCTTTTTAGTAAAAGAGGTGAAAGACACAATTAAATCACTAGAAATAGGGACCAATTAGTTCAACCAGGTTTCAGGCTGGCTAAAGTAGACTCATCTTTCATGGGCTACTGTCTAAAATGTTACAATAAAATACCTACCCATGTACTTGAACTGAATGAAACGAAATTTAAATCTTGTGTAAAACGCACACTATGCAGCCAGGCATATTATAAATTGGGGGATTACATCACTGATAAAAATGCTTGGCTAAATGCTGGTTCTGCTCCATAAGGACGCACAAATAAATTGATTACCATTGGAAAATACCTACTGTTGGAGCTGCTGAAGATTTTAAAATACTATTTTTGCATTATATAAATTCAATCTCCTTGTATTGTATAATTGCATAGCACATGTGTGAGTACTATGTACATACTATAAAGCTACCATTTACTGGGTACGTCTTTCATTGACTTGAATGTGCTCTGGCGGCTGAGAGTATGTCATGCTCACTCAAATGTCTCGCTGATGGTGGCGCATGTGTTGGATCATTTAGCTCCCTTCAAAATGGTTGAGCTGAATGGTGCTAATACATGCGTCATGTTCGTGAACGGGCGCCGTCAGTAGGGACTGGTCATCTCTTTGCTGCCACGGCTTACCTATTTTAACTTAATATTTGAATTGTTTTTTTCTCACCTTCTCATTATGGACGCTTTTAACGTTCTGAATCGTTCTCACATGTATAATTTTTAACATGAATGATGTAACCAAGACTTTGTAACCATATTATTTTGATTTAAAAGAGTGTCCATGGAGTTTCTTGCCCGTTCTTCTCCATAGGTACTCTTGCGATACTCTTTGGAATGGGCAACTAGCTTCATGTTTCTGACTGACCGACCCCTTGACAATTCAAAAGTGCCTGTAATTGGTTTAATTGAAATAAATGCTTTGAGTTTTTTGAGTTTTTTTGAGATGGTCACCTCCACCACCACTCAGAAACAAGCACAAAACACGCAGAAAACAAACAGCTCATTTATCAAATTAAATTTCAGTCGACAACATCCATCGGTTTCTTACTAAACTTCTACTATGTATATCCGACGGCCCTGCATACTTATCTCTTTTGTTGACTGTACGTGTGGCGACGACGATGACGTGATGTTTTAGGAAAGGACATAAGTTAGTTTTTATCTCGATATTCCCACAGGATCGAAACTTACACGGGTGAAGCCGCGGAGCACTGCTATTTTAATTAAGTATAATAAGGAGTTAGTATAATAAGTTAGGATAAGAGTTTAAATAAATGTACACTATCGCAATAGGTTTCCCTGTAAGGATAGATGTAAGTTGGAAAATAAATAAATAAAATAAATGTTTCTGTGAGGCACCGAGAACAACACGCCACGGTAATATTATCTATACAGTATTCTAACTTCATACAAACGGTCGGAACGCGAGCCATACCTACGCGCCTCGAGTTTGGTTTACACTCGGTAAACAAACGGACGCCACGCACCGGAGCGTCTTTCCATTATATACAAGGCCAGAACGCAGCCATAGGGAACTGCTCGCGTATACTTTGTATTGCAATTTTTAAATCTGCGATTACAAAGTATAACTACACGAATTTTACGTACTGCTTGTGTATAGTTTGTAACGTGTACGCGCGCATCCTGGTTCCAAACTATTCTAAGTCCGGCCGCGCTAAATTTGCCAAAGATGTAAACAACAATGGCCGCTCGAAATTGAATAAAATCGATACACAAGAACATTTATTTTAAGTAATGTTTGTTTTCGTCTAAGTCTCCGAGCTAACTAGACTAGATTACTAGAACTAGATTGTGCTTACAATGCATTGTAAGCACAATACGAAAGAGTACATAGACGGCGGACATGTACGAGTCGGTGAGATCAGCCGCGCGGCGTCCGGCCGTCCGTCACGTGAGATACCATCACCACGCGCCGAGTGCGCCGCGGGGTCTCCACTCTCGCCAGCCCCGTAACTGCTAGTCGGTAGATTCGTGCACACCAGCGACGCGTGTGTGAGCCAGCGTCGGACGCGGCTCGTGCGGAGTGCTTCAGGTCTGTAGAAGCTGCTGCGAGCATGCGGCTCGCAACCGTGTGAGTCGCAACGTGCACGTGTCTTTCCCCTGACACGGGCGCGGCGGCGCGGCGGCACGTTCCGCAGCTGTTTGTGTACTCAGTGAGATTGCTTCCCCCTCGTACGAACTCGCACGTACTAATGTGCGCGTTACGTCAAAACTCACACACATACCCGCGAGATAATAACGTTACTCTGCTCGGTTTGGTGTAACACTTAGGTATTAAAAAGATTCCCCAAATTAAGAATTCTTCCGCAAATGCAAGCCCGTTGATAAGCTGTTAAATTACGATACGGCACAGTACCGAGCATGTCACGTCGATGTAACATGCTCGGTAGTATCCACACGGCCAGTTGAACTCTGTTAGCAGAACTCGCTCGGCAAGCAAAGCTGTCGATACGCGAGAATACGTCGCTCCCACCTATTCAAATGAGCTTTGTTAGCAGCACACCGTACTATTGTGGGACACTTCGCCTTTAGGTAGCCATGGCTCAGACACGCATAGGGATTGCGCTCGAAGCATGGATTGATGATCGTGATGTGCTGAACAATGTCACTCGTAGACAGCAGTCGCCGCGAGACCACAGAGAGGTGCAGTTGTAATTACCCGAGTGTAGTACAACTTATCGTCACTTGTTGGGCACAGTTCCAACGCCGGATTAAAACTAGGAATTTTCTAGAAATAAATCTTCTTCAGTTTATCAAGCTACAGATTTAACCGGGGAGCGGCGAGCGGCGAGAGAAGCATATTTTCCTAGCACTAACAAGATGATACTTCATCACTTCGCCACTATTACTGAACTGAGAATATTATTATTGTGTGTGTAAGTTGCAAATTGTGCCACACAAACACACTTAGGTATGTACTCGTACTGCGACGGGCTCGAGCTGTGTTCTGCAGTGTGCAGTCGGTGCAGTCCTCATCAACTTCAGAGTTGACGAGTGAAGCTGTAAATATTTATCGATTTACAAATCAAAACACGTGAATCACGTGTTGATCGTATAGCATGTTTACTAGTAATATAATATTAAAACGTTTAAAAAAAACAAGAAATAAAAGTTAAATAAAAATTTTAAAAAACCCCGACTCAAACAAAAACCTCTGAAAACTAAAATAATACTATATATTGGCCCTTTAAATCTACATTACACTTCTACATCTACACTTCTACACTAATATTATAAAGAGGAAAGATTTGTATTTTTGTATGTTACGAATAAACGTAAAAACTACTGGACCGATTTCAAAAATTCTTTTACCGTTAGAAAGCTACATTATCACTGAGTTACATAGGCTATATTTATTACTAAAAAAAATAGGGATCCTTAGAAATTCCTACTAAAACCAACCCAAGGTGTAAATAAAATAGCCATAAAATGTTAAAATGTCTTTCATCGCATGCGCTGCGGAAAGTATTGGTGATAGAACAAAAACATGTTCTAGAATATTATAGCACATATCAATATCTACAAAAAACTTCGCGATACCATATGTCCAACTATTGTAGTTACGTCACTATAACTACTTTTTTACATTTTAAAAGTTGATAGAAATGCCGATCAAAATCAGACCATGTTATCTATACCTTTGTATTAATTCTTATCCAAATAAATTATTTTGTATTCAAGACTGTATCAATACTTGTTGATTACTTTTTGAATTATTGAAATCGGACATTCCATTCAAAAGATATTACGAAATTAAAAATGTCAGTAGAAAAAAAAAACCGAGTGTGCTTATGACCACACGACTGAAGTGAAACTTTCAAACGTATTTGGCTATGAGAGGAAGAGAGAAAGAAAATGTGCGCGCGCACTGCTTTCTCTTTCTTATATCCCCCACTCAACTCCCGTTCGCCTCGCCCGTAGCCCTTAGACATGGGTCGTACTTGCAAAATCGAGTACCAGGGCTTCCAAGTACGTCCACCTTAAAAAACCAGGGCCTAAAACCAGGGCTCGAGATACTTTCAAGTATTTTCTATCTGCATCGAAAACTGATCCATAACTTCATACAAATAAGAAGTACAATCGCTTAATCAAACAAAAGCCCTGTTGGAAGTAAAAAGTACTTGCATAGGAAATTAATCCGTGAATTCCTATAAATAAGGAGCACAATCGCGTTTACAAATAAATACTTTTACAAACCACTAAAGTAAAAATACTTGCATACGAAATTGTTCCGTAGACTCTTACCACACCTCGGACACTCCATACAACGCTCGCAAAATAATTACCTATTACTACTACATAAACAAATAACGTTTGTATACGTGCAAATGTGTGCGTGAAATCTAGTAGCGTAAAAAAAAAATGGCGCGGAAAGCAATTTGTGTCGGGGAACCGAACGACGTCGGCGGCGGCGCTGCCCGAACGTGTGCATTATTATGAAGTGACCATGTAGTTCAATTGTTTATTTATATAGTCGGGTTCGTAATGAAATAAAAACACTAAAATAGTTTAGTTTAAATGACTTATCTGTAAATAATGGGTTATTAAATCGCATGTTATTAAAAATGCGAAATCATACAAACAGTATATGTAAATACGAATTCGGAAAAGCATCACAATATTTGGATATTGTGATGCCGAATTCGTAAATAATTCGTAATCGTGATTAAAACTCAAATAAAACTTTGAAATCGCATAATTGTGTGTCAGCAATACAGCGCTGCGGTTCGCGAGCGCCCTTGCTAAAGAGTCGGCGACGAATACCTCGAAGTGCGGGGTGAGGTGCGGTATCTGATATGAGGGCGAGGAAGGGAGTGTCCTTTCTGTACGTAGTACTATTAAGTATTCTGTGCTCTTACTGATAAGGAGTATGATCGCATTTGCGAAAACAAACGCGGTTGTTGAACTATTTGAGTACCTACGTACTCGAGCGTCGAGCCACGACGGAGCGAGATACTTTCAAGTATTTTCTATCTGCATAGAAAACTGATCCATAACTTCATACAGATAAGAAATACAATCGCGTATTCAAAAGCCCCGTTGGAAGTAAAACTACTTGCATAGGAAATTGATCAATGACTTCGAATAAATAAGGAGCAAAATCGCGTTTACAAATAAATACTTGCAAACCATTAAAGTAAAAAAAACTTAAAAAAAAAAAAAAAACCGACTTCCAAAAAAAACTTTACAAAGTGAAAAATAACTTTAATTTCGGAAGTCGGTGTCTTTGGATCTTTATTTTAGTTTTTTGCCACCGACTTCCGAAATTAAAGATATTTTTCACTTTGTAGTGTTTTTTTGAAAGTCGGTTTTTTTTTTTTTCTTAAAAAGTTTTTATTTCACGCTTTTTAGTGGGTCTGCTTATAATTTATCTAAGTTACAATAGCCTAGTGATCATCGCCTTTTACAAACAAAATATTGCTTTTCCCGATACAGGGAAGTTAATTGTTGAGGAGTTCTCCAGATCCACCATCAGCTCCGTATCACCATTCACATTGTGACGAGCATAAATTGCTTAGCAACCATATTAAAGTAATCGAATCGCAACCCGTGAAATACTTAGATATTATTGAGTAGTTCCGGTGGCCATCTGTGGTCTTCATCATCAGTTCCACATCACCAAATAGTGCTTTCCGAGAGCAAATGCACGAGTTACTATAAAAAATACCCAAATCGCTATAGGTGTGCCTATAATATTTGAAGAGTTCCTTCGATTTCTCCAGGATCCCATCATCAAATCCTGCCCTGATGTTTTTAGACTAGATGCTGATAATCCTGGCTGCAGCATCAGGCCAGACTTGTCAACATTGCATTGAACTTAAAATTTAGTCCTGTTTAAAATGAGCCCAAACACGACTACGGTGCTGTAATTTCAAGGTTGGTACTTTTTCTAATGCTCCTGGCTTCAGCATCAGGTCTTTATGTACTTCGGTGTTCCTCATTAACAGTACGTTTATCCACAAATCGAGCCCTTCTCAATGAGCCTTAACACGATATATCTGCTGTTAGTTGTTGAGGAGTTAGGTACTCTGCAGACTATCCTGACTGCAGCATCAGGTCATGACTTGATGATCATGAGACCAAATGTGGCAAAGGCCCTATCAAACATCAAAACAATTGACTAAAACAGCCCTTGCCTGTTCGAGTAACTTCTTACTGTTAAGGAGTTGTAACTTCCATCATCAGCCCAGCTACCTGAGATGGTGACAACTATACGCAAATACACAAGATACTTCGTAAAATATGCGAAAAACAATAAGTGAGCCTATAAAATTTAAAGGTTGCCCTCGATTACTCTAAGATCCTATCATCAGATCCTAACTTGGTGACAGGTGGGACCACCTCAGAACTATCTACTTTGGAACAAAAAAAGAATTTTGAAAATCCGTCGACAATTGGCGGAGTATTCGATGAACAAACATACAAAAAAAAAAACATACAAACAGCCGAACATAGTACCTCCTCCTTTTTGTGAAGTCGGTAAAAAATACTTGCATACGAAATTGTTCCAAAAGGAGCATGATCGCATTTGCGAAAACTAACGCGGTTGAGTACCTACGTATTTGAGCGAGTAGCCGTATAAGATACTTAATAGTCTTGCAAGTATTTTGAGTCGGTACCCGGTGTGCGTACTTGGAAGCAAATACCTGGTGTAAAAACCCGGTCGCATATTTATGCGACCGGGACCGGGTTTTTACACCAGGTATTTCCAGCTATTTTTTACGTACCTTCCCTACTCGCGATCACACGTTTTCGTAACGCATTCGCCAGTTTACTCCCCAAGTCAAGCGCGCCTAAAGAAGTTTCACTTCAAAAATATACACGCCGACGACGACGCGCCGGCCGGTGCGTGTTGCTCCACGCATCCACAGAATACGACGTAGCACAGCGATAAAATTCTCTTGTCCACAGTGTTTGTAACAAAACTCCTCTGAAACGGCTTGACCGATTCTTATGAAATTTTGTGTGTATATTCAGTAGGTCCAAGAATAGGACGTAAACTATTTTTGAAGTGAAACTTCTTTAGGCGCGCTTGACTTGGGGAGTAAACTGGCGAATGCGTTACGAAAACGTGTGATCGGGCGAGTAGGGAAGGTACGTAAAAAATTGCTGGAAATACCTGGTGTAAAAACCCAGTCCCGGTCGCATAAACATGCGACCGGGTTTTTACACAAGGTATTTGCTTCCAAGTACGCACACCAGGTACCGACTCAAAATACTTGCAAGACTATTAAGTATCTTTTACGGCTACTCGCTCAAATACGTAGGTACTCAACCGCGTTAGTTTTCGCAAATGCGATCATGCTCCTTATCAGTAAGAGTCTACGGAACAGTTTCGTATGCAAGTAATTTTTACCGACTTCACAAAAAGGAGGAGGTACTATGTTCGGCTGTTTGTATGTTTTTGAAGGAAAACTTCTTTACGCGCGCTTGACTTGGGGAGTAAACTGGCGAACGCGTTACGAAAAGTGTGATCGGGTGAGGTGAACGGGAGTTGAGTGGGGGATATAAGCAAGACAAAGCAGTGCGCGCGTACGTTTTCTTTCTCTCTTCCTCTCATAGCCAAATACGTATTAAGTTTTTTTTCTTTTGCTTATATCTCGAAAATGGTGCGTCCTATCGCAAAAATAATGAAAATTTCGACCCCCTTTATGAAACCCATAAACTCTTAAAACTCAACATGTAGGTAATCATTTTTCATATTTTCCATACAAAAAGTGAAAAATTCCTTAAAAAACACGCCAAGGCCGCCCCCTCCGCGCCTGCGGCTCTAAAAAACAATACACGGGGTTAGGGCAAATAAGTACAGACGCTAGCACATCAACCTACTACAATCTGTCTGATTTCTTTAATAGATTTTCAACTTTATTACTAAAGAATAAGGTTCAAAGTTGATTGGGAAAATTTGACAGTTTCGGGTAGGTTGACGTGCTGGCGTCTGTACCACGTGTCGACGAGTCGCGATTGTCAAATGCGATTTTTGTTGTGTCAAAATTATTTACGTGAAACTTCTTTACGCACACTTGACTTGGAGAGTAAGCTGGCGAACGCGTGACGTAAGCGTTACGAAAAGTGTGATCGGGCAAGTAGGGAAGATACGTATTTACTCGACCAGGTTTTTGCTTCCAAGTACGCACACCAGGTACCGACTCAAAATACTTGCAAGACTATAAAGTACCTTATACGGCTACTCGCTCAAATACGTAGGTACTCAACCGCGTTAGTTTTCGCAAATGCGATCATGCTCCTTATCAGTAAGAGTCTACGGAACAATTTCGTATGCAAGTATATTTTACTTTAATGGTTTGCAAGTATTTATTTGTAAACGCGATTTTGCTCCTTATTTATAGGAAGTCATTGATCAATTTCCTATGCAAGTAGTTTTACTTCCAACGGGGCTTTTGAATACGCGATTGTACTTCTTATCTGTACGAAGTTATGGATCAATTTTCTATGCAGATAGAAAATACTTGAAAGTATCTCGCTCCGTCGTGCCTCGACGCTCGAGTACGTAGGTACTCAAATAGGTTCAACAACCGCGTTTGTTTTCGCAAATGCGATCATGCTCCTTATCAGTAAGAGCACAGAATACTTAATAGTACTACGTACAGAAAGGACACTCCCTTCCTCGCCCTCATATCAGATACCGCACCTCACCCCGCACTTCGAGGTATTCGTCGCCGACTCTTTAGCAAGGGCGCTCGCGAACCGCAGCGCTGTATTGCTGACACGAAAAGTTTTATTTGAGTTTTAATCACGATGGTTGGATATTGTGATGCTTTTCCGAATTCGTATTTACATAAACTGTTTGTAAGATTTCGCATTTTTAATAACATGCGATTTAATAACCGATTATTTACAGACAAGTCATTTAAACTAAACTATTTTAGTGTTTTTATTTCATTACGAACCCGACTATATAAATAAACAATTGAACTACATGGTCACTTCATAATAATGCACACGTTCGGGCAGCGCCGCCGCCGTCGTCGTTCGGTTCCTCGACACAAATTGCTTACCGCGCCATTTTTTTTACGCTACTAGATTTCACGCACACATTTGCACGTATACAAACGTCATTTGTTTATGTAGTAGTACTAGGTAATTATTTTGCGAGCGTTGTATGGAGTGTCCGAGGTGTGGTAAGACTCTTACTACACCTCGGACACTCCATACAACTCCGTAAGAGTCTACGGAACAATTTCGTATGCAAGTATTTTTACTTTAATGGTTTGTAAAAGTATTTATTTGTAAACGCGATTGTGCTCCTTATTTATAGGAAATCACGGGTCAATTTCCTATGCAAGTACTTTTTACTTCCAACAGGGCTTTTGTTTGATTACGCGATTGTACTTCTTATTTGTATGAAGTTATAGATCAATTTTTGATGCAGATAGAAAATACTTGAAAGTATCTCGAGCCCTGGTTTTAGGGCCTGGTTTCTTAAGGTGGACGTACTTGGAAGCCCTGGTACTCGATTTTGCAAGTACGACCCATGTCTACGGGCTACGGGCGAGGCGAAGGGGAGTTGAGTGGGGGATATAAGCAAGAGAAATCAGTGCACGCGCACATTTTCTTTCTCTCTTCCTCTCATAGCCAAATACGTTTGAAGTTTCACTTCAGTCGTGTGGTCATAAGCACACTCGTTTTTTTTATTTTAACTGCTACTATTGTTCGTGTAGGGTAGGGGTAGGGTAGGAGTAGGGTAGGAGTAAGGTCGGGGTAGGGTAGGAGTAGGGAAGGGGTACGGTAGGAGTAGGGTTGGGGTAAGGTAGGAGTAGGGGTAGGGTAAGAGTAGGGTAGGAGTCGGGAAGGGGTAGTGTACAAGAAGGTAGGAGAAGGGTAGGGGTAGGATTAGGGTAGGAGTAAGGTAGGACGCCACGCGAATGAAGTCGCGCCGGGCAACTAGTTTAATATAAGTTGCAGGAAATATTTTGATCCAAGCGTCCTCACGTCGGGGCACGGCTAATGTAAACGCCAATCAGATGTGGCTTAAACCCAGCAATAATGAATGTATGCTAAAGTAGAAATCATAGCTGCTGTTAACTTTCAATTTTCTTTAGCCGTCCCCCGAGTCCCCCGACGTGAGGACACTTGGATCAAAATATTTCCAGCAACTTATATTAAACTTAAAGGCCTAACATATATTATTATTTTAGTTTTTAGAGGTTTTTGTGTGAGTCTGGGGTTTTTTAAATTTTTAATTTAACTTTTTAATATTTGAACCCAAATAATGTGACTTGGCCATATAACTAACTTTTCCAAATAATTTTGAATAATTTCTGACATACAAGTTAAACTCATCTGTGTTAACATACGTCCTTTCATTGTACAGTTCATAAAGCCGTGTTCTTCTTTTATGAATACCAATGGTAGCCCAAACACTGAAAGATGGTTACTATTAACTGAGATAGTCTTGGGAATAAAGGTGGAATCAAATTGCTTACAGTGTACCTATATTAAAAAAAATATCATGTAGTTGATTAGGATCATCATAATTTTAAAATAATGGGATATATTTTAGTAGATTTTTCCGCAAATTAAAGCGGGTGAAACCGCGGGGCATGGTCGATACTATTTACTGATCGTTTTTTGAGGTATTTTTGCAATCCTGTAGGTACATTATAGCTAGTGGCTGCCTCTATTGTCTTAATTCCTTATTTAAATTATTAGCAATGTCATTAATTGTGACCAAATTATTATATTTACTAATAATATTAAATAGAGCGAATATGAACATGTAACGCACGGGTCGCGAGGGCCTCGGTAACCGAATTCTTAAAATCAGTCGTTAAATTGGGTATTTCAATAGAAGTCTGGATTAGTGCCCGTTTAGTGGCAATAGGCACGCTCTCTATTACTTAGGACGAGCATAACTGGCGAACCGAGGTCCCTCCTGCCTGGTGTGTAGTACTCCATTCGGAATACAGACCATGTCATGTGTCGATCGTGTCTGTCGGTGCCTCGCTCCTGTAAGTCGGAGGGCGCAACTTGTCGCGCCACAATGTAACAAGCACTCTGTTATTCCAGATTCATTAACCAGTAGTGGAACACAATGAGCTTGGGAATTATGAAAAGAAACCTGTGAAAAGCTTTCTAATACTTTCAGAGTAGAACTGCGAGTAATTACATTACAAATATAATCACCGGTGATTACCTCCCGACCCATCAGGCGCTGCATGCAGGAGCACGCGCGCGCGCTCGCTGCGGCCGTCCACAAACAAAACGATTGCAACCTCGCACTCGATGATCTGCGGATCGCGTGCGCCGCGCACCACTGCTCTCCACTTGTACTCATGACGAGGAGAATGAACAATATCCACGGTTTCTTATAAAATTCTAAAATTAGTTAAGTTCTAGTTATCTTGAGCATCATGATGATGATGAGAATCAACCACTGGAACAAGCCGGATTTGTAAGCAGTTTCTCTACGTAAAGCGCCTGTCGGGGTTCGAACCTACGACCTTTGAAACGCTTTATATACACGAATTTTACGAATACACACCGTCGCCGTCACCGTCACCGTCACCGTCACCGTCACCGTCACCGTCCGTCCGTCCGTCCGTCCGTCCGTCCGTCCGTCCGTCCGTCCGTCCGTCCGTCCGTCCGTCCGTCCGTCCGTCCGTCCGTCCGTCCGTCCGTCAGTCCGTCTGTCCGTCCATCCATCCATCCATTATCGTGTCTCACTTGGTTCACTTCGGTTGGCGCCGCCGTAGAAAGAGAGGGGGGGGTTTGGTTTTTTACTTGTTACAAGTCTTAAATATAATATGGGTTTCTTAAAAAAGTTACTTTTCAGTTCCATTTATCTAACGAAAATATGGATGTTTGTTTTTTATTTTTTGTCCAAGTAAAAGATATAAATAGTATATTACTCCAGCGGCCAGCAAAAGAGGCATTGATGGATGAACGTGTACATGTGGGCCGAGGCGAAGCCAAGGCACACATACGTAAGTCCATCAATGCCTAGTTGTGGCCAAGGCTTGTATAGTACTTTTCTCAAATAATGCCCGGAAATTAAAACTAAGTAGTACCTAGGCAGAACTTTTTTTTTTCAAATACAAATCAATGACGAACAACAATAATTTTTCCCGCGTTAAAGTGTTCGTTTGTTTGTTTTTAACCGACTTCAAAAAAGGAGGTTCTGTATTTGGCCCGTATGTATGTTTGTATGTCCGCAATTTTCTCAAAAACTAAAACCAATTTTGATAATTCTTTCACTAATGTGATCTACATACTTTCAGGAAGGTTTTAGTATACAGGTTGAAATTGAAAACATGCGACAAATCGAAATGGAGATTATACTCATCATTATGAACAACTTTTAATATGGGACCAAACCTGAACACGCGAAAAAAAAATCAGCTGTTCCCTGCATTTTGACGAGATATGCGAACATAAATGTAGGGAACAGCTGATTTTTTTTTCCGCGATTTTAGGTTTGGTCCCATAGTAAAAGTTGTTCATAATGACGAGTACAATCTCCCATTTCGATATGTCGCATGTTTTCAATTTCACCCTGTATAATACATTAGGTAATTGTTCTTATGTACGAAGTTGTATGCATAAATGTACTGCATCTCCGGCATTTCTACGCGAATTTTGATGATATTCTTCTAGTCGGTGTCTTCAATTCTTCAATGCACAAATTCTTTATTTTTCACTTTTTAGTTGTAACTTACAACTAAAAAGTGAAAAATAAAAACTTTTTTACAAAAAAAAAAAACAACTGACTTCAAAAAAAACACTACAAAATGATAAATAACTTAAATTAAACAACTTTAATAAAGAAGTAACAAACATATAAACACACACACACACACACTCACAAACTTTCGCCTTTATAATATTAGTGTGATTTATTCTGTCTTTTCTATGTATTTTTAACTACTAACCCTAGTAATAAGTTATAATATTGTATACTAACACGCTGGATCATTGTTGTCCGAAAATAAAGAATATTATTATTATTAATTTCGGAAGTCGGTGTCAAAAAACGAAAATGAAACGAAAACCGACTTCCGAAATTAAAGTTATTTATCATTTTGTATTTTTTGAAGTGAAACTTCTTTAGGCGCGCTTGACTTGGGGAGTAAACTGGCGAATGCGTTACGAAAACGTGTGATCGCGAGTAGGGAAGGTACGTAAAAAATAGCTGGAAATACCTGGTGTAAAAACCCGGTCCCGGTCGAATAAATATGCGATCGGGTTTTTACACCAGGTATTTGCTTCCAAGTACGCACACCGGGTACCGACTCAAAATACTTGCAAGACTATTAAGTATCTTATACGGCTACTCGCTCAAATACGTAGGTACTCAACCGCGTTAGTTTTCGCAAATGCGATCATGCTCCTTTTGGAACAATTTCGTATGCAAGTATTTTTTACCGACTTCACAAAAAGGAGGAGGTACTATGTTCGGCTGTTTGTATGTTTTTTTTTTGTATGTTTGTTCATCGAATACTCCGCCAATTGTCGACGGATTTTCAAAATTTTTTTGAAGTGAAACTTCTTTAGGCGCGCTTGACTTGGGGAGTAAACTGGCGAATGCGTTACGAAAACGTGTGATCGTGAGTAGGGAAGGTACGTAAAAAATAGCTGGAAATACCTGGTGTAAAAACCCAGTCCCGGTCGCATAAATATGCGACTGGGTTTTTACACCAGGTATTTGCTTCCAAGTACGCACACCGGGTACCGACTCAAAATACTTGCAAGACTATTAAGTATCTTATACGGCTACTCGCTCAAATACGTAGGTACTCAACCGCGTTAGTTTTCGCAAATGCGATCATGCTCCTTTTGGAACAATTTCGTATGCAAGTATTTTTTACCGACTTCACAAAAAGGAGGAGGTACTATGTTCGGCTGTTTGTATGTTTTTGAAGTGAAACTTCTTTAGGCGCGCTTGACTTGGGGAGTAAACTGGCGAATGCGTTACGAAAACGTGTGATCGGGCGAGTAGGGAAGGTACGTATTTATGCGACCGGGTTGTTACACTGTATTTGCTTCCAAGTACGCACACCAGGTACCGACTCAAAATACTTGCAAGACTATAAAGTATCTTATACGGCTACTCGCTCAAATACGTAGGTACTCAACCGCGTTAGTTTTCGCAAATGCGATCGTGCTCCTTATCAGTAAGAGTCTACGGAACAATTTCGTATGCAAGTATTTCTTTTGAAGGGAAACTTCTTTACGCGCGCTTGACTTGGGGAGTAAACTGGCGAACGCGTTACGAAAAGTGTGATCGGGCGAGGTGAACGGGAGTTTAGTGGGGGATATAAGCAAGAGAAAGCAGTGCGCGCGCACATTTTCTTTCTCTCTTCCTCTCATAACCAAATACGTTTGAAGTTTTTTTTCTTTTGCTTATATCTCGAAAATGGTGCGTCCTATCGCAAAAATAATGAAAATTTCGACCCCCTTTATGGAACCCATAAACTCCTAAAACTCAACATGTAGGTAAGTATTTTTCATATTTTCCATACAAAATGTGAAAAATTCCTTAAAAAACACGCCAAGGCCGCCCCTCCGCGCCTGCGGCTCTAAAAAACAATACACGGGGTAGGGCAAATAAGTACCACGTGTCGACGAGTCGCGATTGTCAAATTCGATTTTTGTTGTGTCAAAATTATTGAAGTGAAACTTCTTCACGCACACTTGACTTGGAGAGTGAGCTGGCGAACGCGTGACGTAAACGTTACGAAAACTGTGATCGGGCGAGTAGGGAAGGTACGTATTTACGCGACCAGGTTTTTACACCAGGTATTTGCTTCCAAGTACGCACACCACTTCCGTAAAGGCTTTTGCACCGTAGACCACATACATACGCTGCGACAGGTTATACAGAAGACCGAAGAGTATAACCTGCCTCTCTGCTTAGCGTTTGTGGACTACGAGAAAGCCTTTGATTCGATCGAGACATGGGCTGTACTGCAGTCTCTTCAACGGTGCCAGATCGACTATCGGTACATCGAGGTGCTGAAGTGTCTGTACGAAAACGCCACTATGTCAGTTCGACTCCAGGACCAGACCTCGAAACCTATCCTTCTGCAGCGAGGTGTGAGACAGGGAGACGTTATCTCTCCGAAACTGTTCACCGCTGCTCTGGAGGATGTCTTCAAGGTTCTGGACTGGAAAGGAGCTGGCATTAACATCAATGGCGAGTACATAACTCACCTTCGGTTTGCCGACGATATAGTAGTCATGGCTGAGACTATGGAGGACCTCAGTACAATGCTCGATGACCTCAGTAGAGCCTCTGAAAGAGTGGGTCTGAAAATGAACACGGACAAAACGAAGGTCATGTCAAATGCCCATGTAACACCCACTCTCATGAAGATCGGAGACGCTACACTCGAAGTCGTGGACGAGTATATTTACCTAGGATGAACTGTCCAGTTAGGTAGGTCCAACTTCGAGAAAGAGGTCAATCGTCGAATCTGACTCGGCTGGGCAGCGTTTGGGAAGCTACGCAATATCTTCTCGTCCCACATACCGCAGTGTCTCAAGACGAAAGTCTTTGACCAGTGCGTGTTGCCTGTGATGACATATGGCACTGAAACGTGGTCGCTCACAATGGGCCTTATTAGAAGGCTAAAAGTCACCCAAAGGGCAATGGAGAGGGCTATGCTTGGAGTTTCCCTGCGGGATCGAATCAGAAATGAAGAGATCCGCAGGAGAACCAAGGTAACCGACATAGCCCGAAGAATTGCCAAACTTAAGTGGCAGTGGGCAGGGCACATTGCTCGCAGAACAGATGGCCGATGGGGCCGAAAGGTTCTGGAGTGGCGGCCGCGTACCGGAAGGCGTAGCGTTGGGAGGCCTCCCACAAGGTGGACCGACGACCTTGTGAAGGCCGCAGGAACTCGTTGGATGCGAGAAGCACAAAACCGGTCGAAGTGGAGGTGCTTGGGGGAGGCCTATGTCCAGCAGTGGACGTCCTTCGGCTGAAATGATGATGATGACGCACACCAGGTACCGACTCAAAATACTTGCAAAACTATAAAGTATCTTATACGGCTACTCGCTCAAATACGTAGGTACTCAACCGCGTTAGTTTTCGCAAATGCGATCATGCTCCTTATCAGTAAGAGTCTACGGAACAATTTCGTATGCAAGTATTTTTTACTTTAATGGTTTGCAAGTATTTATTTGTAAACGCGATTTTGCTCCTTATTTATAGGAATTCACGGGTCAATTTCCTATGCAAGTACTTTTTACTTCCAACAGAGCTTTTGTTTGATTACGTGATTGTACTTCTTATTTGTATGAAGTTATGGATCAATTTTCGATGCAGATAGAAAATACTTGAAAGTATCTCGAGCCCTGGTTTCTTAAGGTGGACGTACTTGGAAGCCCTGGTACTCGATTTTGCAAGTACGACCCATGTCTACGGGCTACGGGCGAGGCGAACGGGAGTTGAGTGTCTATGCAGATAGAAAATACTTGAAAGTATCTCGCTCCGTCGTGACTCGACGCTCGAGTACGTAGGTACTCAAATAGTTCAACAACCGCGTTTGTTTTCACAAATGCGATCATACTCCTTATTAGTAAGAGAGCAGAATATTTAATAGTACTACGTACAGAAAGGACACTCCCTTCCTCGCCTTCATATCATATACCGCACCTCACCCCGCACTTCGAGGTATTCGTCGCCGACCCTTTAGCAAGGGCGCTCGCGAACCGCAGCGCTGTATTGCTGACACGAACACACAATTATGCGATTTAAAAGTTTTATTTGAGTTTTAATCACGATGGTTGGATATTGTGATGCTTTTCCGAATTCGTATTTACATAAACTGTTTGTAAGATTTCGCATTTTTAATAACATGCGATTTAATAACCGATTATTTACAGATAAGTCATTTAAACTAAACTATTTTAGTGTTTTTATTTCATTACGAACCCGACTATATAAATAAACAATTGAACTACATGGTCACTTCATAATAATGCACACGTTCGGGCAGCGCCGCCGCCGTCGTCGTTCGGTTCCCCGACACAAATTGCTTACCGCGCCATTTTTTTTACGCTACTAGATTTCACGCACACATTTGCACGTATACAAACGTCATTTGTTTATGTAGTAGTACTAGGTAATTATTTTGCGAGGGTTGTATGGTGTCCGAGTTGTGGTAAGAGTCTACGGAACAATTTCGTATGCAAGTATTTTTACTTTAATGGTTTGTAAAAGTATTTATTTGTAAACGCGATTGTGCTCCTTATTTATAGGAATTCACGGGTCAATTTCCTATGCAAGTACTTTTTACTTCCAACAGAGCTTTTGTTTGATTACGTGATTGTACTTCTTATTTGTATGAATTTATGGATCAATTTTCGATGCAGATAGAAAATACTTGAAAGTATCTCGAGCCCTGGTTTTAGGCCCTGGTTTCTTAAGGTGGACGTACTTGGAAGCCCTGGTACTCGATTTTGCAAGTACGACCCATGTCTACGGGCTACGGGCGAGGCGAACGGGAGTTGAGTGGGGGATATAAGCAAGAGAAAGCAGTGCGCGCGCACATTTTCTTTCTCTCTTCCTCTCATAGCCAAATACGTTTGAAGTTTCACTTCAGTCGTGTGGTCATAAGCACACTCGTTTTTTTTTTTTTTGAAGTGAAACTTCTTTAGGCGCGCTTGACTTGGGGAGTAAACTGGCGAATGCGTTACGAAAACGTGTGATCGGGCGAGTAGGGAAGGTACTTAAAAAATAGCTGGAAATACCTGGTGTAAAAACCCGGTCCCGGTCGCATAAATATGCGACCGGGTTTTTACACCAGGTATTTGCTTCCAAGTACGCACACCAGGTACCGACTCAAAACACTTGCAAGACTATAAAGTATCTTATACGGCTACTCGCTCAAATACGTAGGTACTCAACCGCGTTAGTTTTCGCAAATGCGATCATGCTCCTTATCAGTAAGAGTCTACGGAACAATTTCGTATGCAAGTATTTTTGAAGGGAAACTTCTTTACGCGCGCTTGACTTGGGGAGTAAACTGGCGAACGCGTTACGAAAAGTGTGATCGGGCGAGGTGAACGGGAGTTGAGTGGGGGATATAAGCAAGACAAAACAGTGCGCGCACACGTTTTCTTTCTCTCTTCCTCTCATAGCCAAATACGTATGAAGTTTTTTTTTCTTTTGCTTATATCTCGAAAATGGTGGGTCCTATCGCAAAAATAATGAAAATTTCGACCCCCTTTATAAAACCCATAAACTCCTAAAACTCAACATGTAGGTAATGATTTTTCATATTTTCCATACAAAAAGTTAAAAATTCCTTAAAAAAACACGCCAAGGCCGCCCCGTCCGCCGCGCTTGCGGCTCTAAAAAACAATACACGGGGTTAGGGCAAATAAGTACCTTGTCAAATTCGATTTTTGTTGTGTCAAAATTATTTACGTGAAACTTCTTTACGCACACTTGACTTGGAGAGGAAGCTGGCGAACGCGTGACGTAAGCGTTACGAAAAGTGTGATCGGGCGAGTAGGGAAGGTACGTATTTACTCGACCAGGTTTTTGCTTCCAAGTACGCACACCAGGTACCGACTCAAAATACTTGCAAGACTATAAAGTACCTTATACGGCTACTCGCTCAAATACGTAGGTACTCAACCGCGTTAGTTTTTGCAAATGCGATCATGCTCCTTATCAGTAAGTTTCTACGGAACAATTTCGTATGCAAGTATAAGTATTTATTTGTAAACGTGATTTTGCTCCTTATTTATAGGAAGTCATTGATCAATTTCCTATGCAACTAGTTTTACTTCCAACGGGGCTTTTGAATACGCGATTGTACTTCTTATCTGTATGAAGTTATGGATCAATTTTCTATACAGATAGAAAATACTTGAAAGTATCTCGCTCCGTCGTGCCTCCACGCTCGAGTACGTAGCTACTCAAATAGTTCAACAAACGCGTTTGTTTTCGCAAATGCGATCATGCTCCTTATCAGTAAGAGCACAGAATACTTAATAGTACTACGTACAGAAAGGACACTCCCTTCCTCGCCCTCATATCAGATACCGCACCTCACCCCGCACTTCGAGGTATTCGTCGCCGACTCTTTAGCAAGGGCGCTCGCGAATCGCAGCGCTGTATTGCTGACACGAACACACAATTATGCGATTTAAAAGTTTTATTTGAGTTTTAATCACGATGGTTGGATATTGTGATGCTTTTCCGAATTCGTATTTACATAAACTGTTTGTAAGATTTCGCATTTTTAATAACATGCGATTTAATAACCAATTATTTACAGATAAGTCATTTAAACTAAAATATTTTAGTGTTTTTATTTCATTACGAACCCGACTATATAAATAAACAATTGAACTACATGGTCACTTCATAATAATGCACACGTTCGGGCAGCGCCACCGCCGTCGTCGTTCGGTTCCCCGACACAAATTGCTTACCGCGCCATTTTTTTTACGCTACTAGATTTCACGCACACATTTGCACGTATACAAACGTCATTTATTTATGTAGTAGTACTAGGTAATTATTTTGCGAGGGTTGTATGGAGTGTCCGAGGTGTGGTAAGAGTTACCACACCTCGGACACTCCATACAACTCCGTAAGAGTCTACGGAACAATTTCGTCTGCAAGTATTTTTACTTTAATGGTTTGTAAAAGTATTTATTTGTAAACGCGATTGTGCTCCTTATTTATAGGAATTCACGGGTCAATTTCCTATGCAAGTACTTTTTACTTCCAACAGGGCTTTTGTTTGATTACGCGATTGTACTTCTTATTTGTATGAAGTTATGGATCAATTTTCGATGCAGATAGAAAATACTTGAAAGTATCTCGAGCCCTGGTTTTAGGCCCTGGTTTCTTACTTGGAAGTCCTGGTACTCGATTTTGCAAGTACGACTCATGTCTACGGGCTACGGGCGAGGCGAACGAGAGTTGAGTGGGGGATAAGCAAGAGAAATCAGTGCGCGCGCACATTTTCTTTCTCTCTTCCTCTCATAGCCGAATACGTTTGAAGTTTCACTTCAGTCGTGTGGTCATAAGCACACTCGTTTTTTTTAAGTCGGTTGTTTTTTTTCAATAAACAGCTTTCTATTTGCAAGCCAGTTCGAAATTTAAATAATACCTTTGATAAGTTACCTCCTTGGTTACCATGTTTGGGAGTTCCATTTTTAAATTACACGACAGATATGAGTTCACTTTGTAATTTATTCGGCCGCTAAACCTCGACAGATATGGATTTTCATACAACTTTTGCGGGCCGCTGCTCGCATGTATTTGGCCAGTACAGCAATTTCGATTTATCTCAAAGAAGGTTGTCAAAATAATGCTCAAACCAAGCATGTTTGAGAAAACATACTAATTGCCGACTTAGGTATATAATATGGAACAAAAAACAATAAAACATCCTATGGTCCACGAAGGAGTTGTAGTTAGTAGTCGTTGGTTATATTTTGCGATGTACTCTATTCTATCCATTTTTCTTATTTCACACTCACAGAATACTTAATAGTATACTACATCACACTAGTACACCTCTATAATAGATAGCTATGTTTGTAGGTACCGAGCTGTATTTGTGTTTCGTCATAATGAAAGAAATTAATAATATTAAACTTCAAACATAACAAATGATTACGCCTGTAATCGTCTAACAGAAAGGCAGAGATAGACACTTCGACTTTCGCAAGTTCGGTATTGAATGATTCCCCACACACATACACATGGAGTACCTACATAACATCACACTAGTGTTTCTCGGAGGGGTAGGCAGCATTATTAGATTTTTAATTTTGATATCAAACTTATTGTCTGGCTAGTGAAAAATATGCAGTTTTCCCTTCAAACCCCATACTTATGACGGTCGCCGTTTTACTAAGAAATGATCAGTAGGACAGTAAGCCAAGATTTTTTAAATGAGATACGTCTCATACGTCTGTTAAAGTTGTACAAGTTACTGCAATAAACTTTTTGTATTTTTTTTTGTCTCAAGTCTGTTGACTAAGTTTCAATTTTGGGGACGCTGAGTCCCATCATCCTTTGTGTTACAGTTTTGGCTCATTCATTTTGTTTGGCTTTGACGTCAATGTATTTATTGAATAGTCTGCCTATTTTATGTATTGCAGGGTTTAAGGTTTAAGTTTCTAAGAATAGAACGAGCAAGTTGAATTGCGGCGGAGGCTTTAATTTAATATGATTCTACATAGAGGGGGCGCCCTGTGTGACGTCACACGATAGTCTACTGCGACGAGGATACCTCGCTGTGCGCCCTGGGACAGCCGCGCGGGTAGAAAAGTCTCTAGTAACATAATGTAAGTAAGTATTTGCGAGCGTCAGTGTACCATGACGACAAGATGATACAAGAAGGTAGATAACGATCATACGAAGCGTTTGGGAACCAATTTGTAGGTTAAAGCTAAGCCGCGCGCGTCATCCTCGAGAACGCGCGGAAAAACTCGCATGACCAGAGCGCAACATAATTAAGGCTCATAACAAACAGCTCCCGGGTGCAGGGCGCGCCTGATGAGCACGCGATCGATCCGCGCCCCCCGCACCGCGTGCGCCCCGCCCGCTCCCGCCGCGCTCTTACGTCACTCGCTCAAAGAAACGTGACGGCATCCGAGATGAGCGTGAGATGAGACGCGCCACTGCACAAGTCATGAAGGCCGAACAGCCACTCGTCGCGACGACTACTGACAAGGGCATGCCCGCTCTCGTGGACGCTGTATAATAAGTGCTGTAATACATCTAGAAGCTGTATTTAAGGCATCCAAGGGATAGCCCGGTCATGTAGCCAACAACTCCCTAGGACCTGAGAGAAGTATTCAGAAAACAAACGCACTGGGACACCGCCGCAGGTTGCTCGCGGCTCACTAGGCGTGCGTGGGGGAGCTGAGTGGCGCGTGTTCGCAGTGCTGCTTCTGCGAGCGTGTGCCGCGCGAGTGGCACTGCAGCACGTCGGGGCGCTCGGAGCACGGAGCGCGCCGCACGCCACGTGCCCACCCATCTGTACGATAGATCCCTGTCCAGCCAATCTATTTTGTAGTCTTGAAAAATGTTATGTCCGATAAAAATGGGCATGGTATCATAATCTACGAGTATAATAGTTCTCAACAAAGGTAACGATGCGCAAGTTAGTCTGCTAAAGTTTTGCTCTTGGTAATTATTCCGCGCGTTCATATTTTCTAATTTACTTCATTAGACAAGTTATTATTCATTATGGCTGAGCACTAAATATAATAGTAGATTGTACAACTAAGGCATAAAAGAAGCTATTTTACCCCGAGACGTTTATATCCACCCGAGCCGCAGGCGAGGGTGGATAGTTAAGTCGAGGGGTAAAATGGCTCGTTTATGCCTGAGTTATACACTCTGCTTTTCACTTCGATTGCGAGAAAATGAAACAGGCATAAAGTGTACAGTACATAATTAATCAAAAATGTTGCATCCATAGCTAATTCCCGCCACCACAGATAATACCGCCACGAAACTTTTTAAAAGTTTTTTTTTTTACTGCCAAAAAATTAAAACGTTTCTTTGCCTTTTTAAATAATAAATGACCACTATTTTATCGGATTTTATTAAATTAACGATAGAAAACACGGAAGTGGTATAAATTAAAGAAAATGAAATAAATCACGACTTTAATCTGCGAAGTTTTATTGTGCGTGTGGCTGTTGGGCCTGATTACTTTAGTCTTAGAAAAAAATTTTACTTTATGCACTAGAACATAAAAAGCGATTTTATGTCGCCTAAGCACAACATAAAGACGGACTTTTAGAGCATGAGAAGTGAAAAATATCTTTGATGCATTATCAAATTAATTAGACTTTCAAACAACAATTAAATATAATTGTAAGCCTCTCTATGCTCGGGAGATCTCAAAGATTCGCTATCTTAGGGTATCATAAATATCGGCGGGTGTTAGAAGTTGGTCTAAGGGTTGGGAGCGGACGGAGCGGTGGGAGCGGTCGGACCGCCTACGGGCGCGCAGGGCGCGATGGCGTTTGTCCTTTAACTTGACTCTGCAAGTTTCGTGCATTCCACTTTCAACAAAATTGTCATCATCATCTTTTCCCAACTATGTTGGGGTCGGGTTCCAGTCTAACCGGATGCAGCTGAATACCAGTATTTTACATGGAGCGACCACCTATCTGACCTCCACAACCCAGTTACTGGGTAATACGATACCCCTTGGTAAGACTGGTTGTCAGATTTTCGGGATTCTGACGACCCGTAACGACTGTCAAAGATCCACTAATGACAGCCAGGACCAACGGCTTAACCTTAACGTGTTTTCCGAGGCACGGAGGGGTCTTGGTATGTAAAGATGGTCACCCATCCACGAACCAACCGCGACAAGCGTAGTTTAACCTGATCGATCGACCCATGCGGCTGATATTAGTTAGCCACAAGCCCCTCAGCACTTTCAACAAAATTGTATGCATATAAATATTTTTTATACTAAACGAAGTAAATTGTATAAAGAGTGGTAACTGCGTCTGTGCTCTCAATACTTTACCCAACTAGCAAAAAGTGGTTTTTATACTATCCTAGAACCATCATTTATCGAGGACTATATGAGACTTATATCCACATATAAGTCGCAAAAAGGGCCCACTTTATAAGTCTACTTTTACTTATAACGTATTTATATTAGACCGCTGAAATGCCATATACGCTTATATTGCTCCTGTAATTGAATTACGTCAATGCAAATACTCCTCTTAATCTCAATATAAGTAAGTTATAGTAAAAAATTAGATGAATACGCGCCTAGAAATGCTTCCATAAGCTCATATATTGTGAACAGTCGAAGTGTGTGTATCGGACATTGTTGTGCTCTGTAAAACAAAATTTTTAACATCTTGAGAGTCGTATTTATATGAAATCAGAATTTATTAGATAATGTCAACCATAGTAAGTAGATAAACAAAATGTTATTGTTGTCAAATTGTTAGTCTTATAGCTTATTCGTATGGGAACATGAATTTTCTGTGAAATCTATCATGGTTTTGATAACAATTTTAAAGCGCCTCTTCAAATTTGCTTATTTACATTTTAGTATTAATTAATATTAAATTATTATTATGAAGGCAGCTGACATTTTCTTAGTAAGCATTTCCAAGTGTGAAATAGTGCTAAAATAAGTATTTTTAGCATTTCCAAGTGTGACATAGTACCAATATAAGTATATTGGTTCTATATTGGGTTATCTCAAAACCTAGGAAGATTCGCCATTGTTACCGATTAGAGTTCCGCAATGCCCAGATGAAAATCGATTGATATTTATAGATAAGTTAAAAAAACATTTTAAGGTTTGTTCTACGTGCTAGGTTAAACATTGACATTTATTTGACTTAATTTTATAACAGGTTGCCGACGATTTAAACAAGACTATGCTGATGTTCCTGGATATCGATCGATTTTTAACCAAAAAAAGATTTCCGATCTTTAAAGAACTTAAAATGGCCTTGGAATGTTACACATTTCTTGTTATCTAAGATCCCGGTTGTCACAGCATGGTGTTTATTAACACTAGAGATTTACATTTCACTAAGAATCAAGAACACATTAGATCATTGCTATACCAAGATTGGTTTTGGTGTGAGAATTGTTCTACTTACGCAATTTTTGATCACTTCCCAGGAGACGAATGTGAAATATGTAACTAGTACCTAACTGAATATGTACCTAACTACGTAACACAATATTTATTGTTACCTACTTCTATTTGAGTAAAAGTGAAAATCCCTATACTTAGTTACCTATATTTAAACTAACTTACTTAGATATCAGTTGGAAAAGATTTAAGTATCTGATGTCTGGGCGATACTACACAAATGTTTATGGATCTCCTACAATAACACAATAGGTACGGGCACAGCCTTCTCTATTTTCTTTCAAGACATGCTGTTAAATCAGGCAACGTTGTCGGTGAACAGATTGGGCAGTCCTGTGAGTATTGTGCTGTCGATTTGAGATGGTCCAAAAGGTACCATAAACTCCTAGTAAGACTTTTTAATTTGTCGTAGTTATTACCATAGACGTAGGTATAGCTAGCATAGACATATAGCCATCTAAAGTAGTACTACAATTATCTTGTCCGGAACCCTCGCCAGAATTCGCGATACGGTCTTCACCAGTTAAATTAAAAAAATCGGTGCTCACTGCGGTTAACATTACTTTATATGTTTTTTTAACTTTTCTTTTATAAGATCCACTTTTTTTAAACCGCTTCCACTTATTTGTAGACAAAAACTATTGTAATCAAAATGGCTGATGTCAAATCCTACAATAGAATTTGCAAAACTATATAAAGCGTGTTTTCGCCTGTACTGGTCGTTACAAGCAAAAGTGGCTTCTTAAGAGTTTTAACCAGGATTGTTTGAGATTACTTAGACAATAAACACTACTGTGGAATGCCTATATAAATATGTCTAGGTTTAAAACAGCATACAATGCAATAAACGATTTGAGATTTGAGATTTGAGATACAATAAATCTAAAAAAAATATATAGGTATAGAAAACATTTTATCCTACCGAGTGCTGTTATAATCTTGGTGATTTATTATTTTTAAAACGTGGATATGAAATTCATTTAACCAGTTACTTCTAAGCTTATGTTAAACCAAACCAGATACATAAATGATTAACAGTAATTTAACTTTAATTTACACAATATATTAGCTTATATGAGGCTATAAGTAAAAATAGCAAGAGTAACTGCTCCTCAGTGCATATCTTCCTGATAAATGCTACTACAGGAGTATTAAGATTTAAATGGCCCGCAGATGTTATCTTATAGGCGCATTTAAGTCTGACTTAACGGAGTAATTACTCTTGAGTGTAATTACTCTTATTTCATGCTTTTAACATTAGATCATTGCTATACCAAGATTGGTTTTGGTGTGAGAATTGTTCTACTTACGCAATTTTTGATCACTTCCCAGGAGACGAATGTGAAATATGTAACTAGTACCTAACTGAATATGTACCTAACTACGTAACACAATATTTATTGTTACCTACTTCTATTTGAGTAAAAGTGAAAATCCCTATACTTAGTTACCTATATTTAAACTAACTTACTTAGATATCAGTTGGAAAAGATTTAAGTATCTGATGTCTGGGCGATACTACACAAATGTTTATGGATCTCCTACAATAACACAATAGGTACGGGCACAGCCTTCTCTATTTTCTTTCAAGACATGCTGTTAAATCAGGCAACGTTGTCGGTGAACAGATTGGGCAGTCCTGTGAGTATTGTGCTGTCGATTTGAGATGGTCCAAAAGGTACCATAAACTCCTAGTAAGACTTTTTAATTTGTCGTAGTTATTACCATAGACGTAGGTATAGCTAGCATAGACATATAGCCATCTAAAGTAGTACTACAATTATCTTGTCCGGAACCCTCGCCAGAATTCGCGATACGGTCTTCACCAGTTAAATTAAAAAAATCGGTGCTCACTGCGGTTAACATTACTTTATATGTTTTTTTAACTTTTCTTTTATAAGATCCACTTTTTTTAAACCGCTTCCACTTATTTGTAGACAAAAACTATTGTAATCAAAATGGCTGATGTCAAATCCTACAATAGAATTTGCAAAACTATATAAAGCGTGTTTTCGCCTGTACTGGTCGTTACAAGCAAAAGTGGCTTCTTAAGAGTTTTAACCAGGATTGTTTGAGATTACTTAGACAATAAACACTACTGTGGAATGCCTATATAAATATGTCTAGGTTTAAAACAGCATACAATGCAATAAACGATTTGAGATTTGAGATTTGAGATTTGAGATACAATAAATCTAAAAAAAATATATAGGTATAGAAAACATTTTATCCTACCGAGTGCTGTTATAATCTTGGTGATTTATTATTTTTAAAACGTGGATATGAAATTCATTTAACCAGTTACTTCTAAGCTTATGTTAAACCAAACCAGATACATAAATGATTAACAGTAATTTAACTTTAATTTACACAATATATTAGCTTATATGAGGCTATAAGTAAAAATAGCAAGAGTAACTGCTCCTCAGTGCATATCTTCCTGATAAATGCTACTACAGGAGTATTAAGATTTAAATGGCCCGCAGATGTTATCTTATAGGCGCATTTAAGTCTGACTTAACGGAGTAATTACTCTTGAGTGTAATTACTCTTATTTCATGCTTTTATAGGAGTCTCGATCCTATATTTGTCAGGAAATATGATCCTATATACGGATATAAGTACAAATTATAGGATACAACGTACTTGAGTAAAAACAGCATGTATTTATGCTGTTAAAAGCGTAGTAGCAACCACCAAAACCTTCATCGGAGCTTTATAAGTCCACGTAGCATTATAAAATCGCATTCCAGGACTATTTTGCTAGTTGGGTAATGTTTTGAACTCAAGTCTCCGGATCTAAAGGAAGTAATTAATGAATGGATCCTTTAAAAACTTAATGACCTTTTAATGACGTAAGCACGCTTTTTTATAAATGAGCCTCTTTTTTATATTTCTGGCATTTTCTCGCAGTTGGTCGCAGTAAGTAAGCTAGGGTATATCGACAAAACCGACTTCCAAAAAAACACTACAAAGTGAAAAATAACTTTAATTTCGGAAGTCGGTGTCTTTGGATCTTTATTTTAGTTTTTTGCCACCGACTTCCGAAATTAAAGTTATTTTTCACTTTGTAGTGTTTTTTTGGAAGTCGGTTTTTTTTTTCTTAAAAAGTTTTTATTTCACGTTTTTTAGTGGGTCTGCTTATAATTTATCTAAGTTAGAATAGCCTAGTGATCATCGCCTTTTATAAACAAAATATTGCTTTTCCCGTTGCAGGGAAGTTCATTGTTGAGGAGTTCTCCAGGTCCACCATCAGCTCCATATCACCATTCACATTGTGACGAGCATGAATTGCTTAGCAACCATATTAAAGTAATCGAATCGCAACCCGTGAAATACTTAGATATTATTGAGTAGTTCCGGTGGCCATCTGTGGTCTTCATCATCAGTTCCACTTCACCAAATGGTGCTTTCCGAGAGCAAGTGCACGAGTTACTATAAAAAATGCCCAAATCGCTATAGGTGTGCCTATAATATTTGAAGAGTTCCTTCGATTTCTCCAGGATCTCATCATCAAATCCTGACCTGATGTTTTTAGACTAGAAGCTGATAACCCTGGCTGCAGCATCAGGCCAGACTTATGTCAACATTGCATTGAACTTAAAATTTAGTCCTGTTTAAAATGAGCCCAAACACGACTACGGTGCTGTTATTTCAAGGTTTGTACTTTTTCTAATGCTCCTGGCTTCAGCATCAGGTCTCTATGTACTTCGGTGTTCCTCATTAACAGTACGTTACATCGAGCCCTTTTCAATGAGCCTAAACACGATATATCTGCTGTTAGTTGTCGAGGAGTTAGGTACGCAGACTATCCTGACTGCAGCATCAGGTCATGACTTGATGATCATGAGACCAAATGTGACAAATACCCTATCAAACATCAAAACAATTTACTAAAACAGTCCTTGCCTGTTTGAGTAACTTCTTACTGTTAAGGAGTTGTACCTTCCATCATCAGCCCAGCTACCTGAGATGGTGACAACCATACGCAAATAAACAAGATACTTCATAAAATATGCGAAAAACAATAAGTGAGCCTATAAAATTTGAGGGTTGCCCTCGATTTCTCTAAGATCCCATCATCAGATCCTAACTTGGTGACAATGGGACCACCTCAGAACTATCTACTTTCGAACAAAAAAAGAATTTTGAAAATCCATCGACAATTGGCGGAGTATTCGATGAACAAACATACAAAATAAAAATAATAAATAATAAAAACAACCGACTTCAAAAAAAACACTACAAAGTGATAAATAAGGTAAACGTACCAATAGTCGTCGGGTTTTGATATTCGCTGACTTTGAAGAACTGCTGCGTGAGAAGTATTTCATTTATAATGAAACTTTTTGCATGACGAAATAGAAAAATTATCCGTTATTCTAAATAAGTTGTTAATTTTTGTAATTTTTAGGGATAATAAATACTTATTTAAGCAAATGTGAAAAAAGGGCGATTTGTACCAGTACTCGCCAGATTTGTACTAATACTCATCAAAAGGACCCAGTAGTCGTCAATTTTTGATGCTAATATGAACTTTCAGGCCTTGAACATAGAGTTCAAAATGATTACACATTAAAACATATTGTGATTGTCTTTCATATGAGTGGCAAGTCTAAGAAACAAAAGGTAGGTAGAAAACCAAATCGCAAGAAATTACTAAAGGTTGTAAGCTGTTAGCAGACTAGGAGTCAATTCCAATATATTTTAGCTTAAAAAATTAAGATATCCAAATCACAGAATCAGTTTTTATCAGAATAAAGGATATCAGTCCATTATATGTATATTAAGTATCTAATGTTTTTTTTCTTATGTTGTGTATTTTTGTGGTGTACAATAAAGCATATAAATAAATAAATAAATCAGCCATATTAGGCCCAAAACCCAACTTGGCCGGCCAACGAAAAAAATTTATTACCTTGGTCGGGGAAGACCTCCCATTTTTACTATTGCGCCGAATCTCTACAACCGTTCCTTCAGCTGTTTTTTTAAGTTGAAAAATAAAGTTTTATACATTAAAAAAAACCTGATTTTAGAACTATATATGCAAAAAATAGTTATAGTAACACACGCAGAGGTTTGTTGTCATAGTAGGTAATACTTGTTTAAGGTCACCTTTCTTTTATTTTCGCCAATCGGTAGTTAATATATTTTATTAAAATTTATGAAACTAGATTTTTTTCGTAGAAATTTCAAATAATAATAAATTTTATTTCGCTTTCACTGTGTTTTGGGCCCAACTCTGTATGAAACGTGACTGGTCTCCTGTTGACGTGAAAACGTCGTTGCACTTTGTGGTAAATTCAATATGTCTGACCGACAATAACATGTAATATTTCAGCCGCTTATGACTACAAGAATGCTTGGGTAATGATTGAGCATAAAATATATAGGTAATAATTGTACCAAATTTGAAGCAGGATCTAATTTGTGTTTGACGTTACATCGCAAGTGCAGTGCGCCCGACCCTCCTTTTTACTATGCGTCGAAATTTCAATTCCCAAAAAAATGTTTAGCTACTACGTGCTATTGTCAAGAATTGACACAGCACTACTAGGGCCTAAAGAGAATCAACAGAAATATTGGCCGAGTTAAAAATGCATTTGAAGTTGACAATAGCAAAATAATTTAAAATGTCGTCTCATATCGGCCGTAAGTCTGGCCAAAAATGAAAAAATCTCACTAAAAGTAAGCTTGCATCATAAGGAATTCAATGAGCCTCAAAAGCCTAGTACCGAGCAAATACAATAGCTACGGCAGTATCAGAAAACGATAGAAAATCTGCAGCAAGTAGAATAAAAGTTAAAGACGTCGTCTCATATCGACCGTAAATCTGCTTAGAACTGAAAAATATCACATACGGTGAAAGGTTGCTTTATATGAAATGCAATGAGCCTTCTTTTTTCGTGGGGAAATCCTCATGGATAAACTCCGTGTGGGAAGAACTGAGGGTTATGTCGGACTCCTACCGACTTAAACCCCACTGTTCCTTCTAGTACCATGAGTCCGGGGCCCGGGAGATACTTGTACATTCGCCGCGCCTCCGACTAGTATTTACCTAATCAAAAGCCAACGAAAGAAAGTTTTAAGTCATAAGAAACACAATAAGCCTACAAAATCTACTTATGAGCGAATTAAAAAGCTAGGCTAATACCTAAAATCATCGCCAATCGCCATGTTATTAATGGACGGCGCCCCGGCCTGTCATCGTGCAAGTATGTGTGAAGATTACGAGAACATTAGGAAGATTCAACGGCAGAAGACTTAGTAAGAAGACACCTCTATATATGTGAGGATTTGATTGGAACTGTAATATCCACGCTCGATCTGAGTGAGGTACTGTTGTTAAACTAGCATCAATTAGCCAAGGCTTATTACAGCTCATTATTATACCTTTCCCAGTAAGGCAGTTTCGGTTAGAACTGAGAATACTTTTTACGGGCCGAGCGAGTGGAGCGCGCTTACGATACAGCGTGCGAAGCGAGCCCTTCCTAGATACAAATAAGCAAAGCACGCTTCATCGCACGATGAGCGCGTTTAATCAAAAGATGGGCTTACTTCTCATGCTGGTCTTAACAGCTTCTTAAACCAGCAGGCGAAGCGAGCCCATCTTCAACACGAGTGAGCTGAACGCACTTACACATGAAAAGAGCGAGCGAAGCGAGCTCTATCACGAGTGAAGCGCGAGCACAGTTTCGTGCCGAGCTAGCGAAGCGAACCCAATGACGCGACGAATAAGCAGAGCACGCATAAGTACTCAAGAAATGAGTGAGTAAAGCGAAAATAGCTTAAGAGAAACCCAGTTTTATCGTCAAATGTAGCCCAAACCTTATTACATGTTTGTAAATACGCCAGCACATCAAGCTACCCGAAACTGTCAAATTTTCCCAATCAACTTTGAACCTTATGCTTTAGCGATAAAGTTGAAAATATTTACAATATGACGAGTTTAGAGGCAAGTATTAAGCGTGTCCCAGTAATCGTCAAAAAAGTACTTAAAATGACGAGATTTGGGTCATTTAGGAATTTTTAGGTACCAATAGATGTCACGTTAAAAAAAAAATACTTTTATGATAAAAGTGTTCTAAATTTCATGTTATATCATTAATAAATTAACTTAACTAATACATCAAACAATCAGACTTAACACATACCCCACTGAAGGTTCGTAAATCAAAACACAAAACTACGTGCTGAGTTTGACATTTAGCAGCTAAACTTGAAAAAATTGTGGGACACACTTTTTAAGTGAGATATCTCAGCCACCATTACAGTTAAAACTCAGTGTTTTATTTTATTTACGCAATATGTTACCAAAAATATGTTGCCATAAAAATGGGCCAGTTAAATGTTTAGTAGAAAAAGATATTGATGTTTTAAGACAATTTGACGACTTCTGGGTCACTGTCGACTTCACCCGCGTTTACCTTAACTTTAATTTCGGAAGTCGGTGTCGTTGATTCCGCATTTTCGTTTTTTGACACCGACTTCCGAAATTAAAGTTATTTATCACTTTGTAGTGTTTTTTTTGAAGTCGGTTGTTTTTTTTTTGTAAAAAAGTTTTTATTTTTCACTTTTTAGTTGTACCTACCCCACAAAAAAAAGTAAACAAAAAGATCGTTAATGTAGACAATGTAGATAATTTTTTTTTAGATTTTTGTTGATTTTTCAAAAACCGCTCATCCGATTTCGATAAAATTTTCATGGGACCATTTGGGAAGTATACCCTTTCTAACAAAAAAAGAATTTTTCAAATCGGTTGGCAAACGACGGAGTTATGCGCGAACAAACATAAAAAAAAAAAAAAAAAAAAAAAAATACAAACATTCGAATTGAGAACCTCCTCCTTTTTTAGAAGTCGGTTAAAAAAACATACAAACAGCCGAACATAGTACCTCCTCCTTTTTGTGAAGTCGGTAAAAATGGGCTAGAGGTTAGATTAGAACTGTTACAGCGCGCGCGAGTCGAGCGAGCGAAGCGAGCGGTGACGCTGTCGCGGCCGGCGAGCACTACATTCATATTGGTCGCAGTTGATATTTAGTATTTTTAACCGACTTCTAAAAAAGGAGGAGGTTCTCAATTCGAACGTTTGTATTTTTTTTTTTTTTATATTTGTTCGCGCATAACTCCGTCGTTTGCCAACCGATTTGAAAAATTCTTTTTTTTTTTGGAAAGGGTATACTTCCCAAATGGTCCCATGAAAATTTTATCGAAATCGGACAAGCGGTTTTTGAAAAATCAACAAAAATCTAAAAATTTATCTACATTGTCTACATTAACGATCTTTTTACCGACTTCACAAAAAGGAGGAGGTACTATGTTCGGCTGTTTGTATGTTTTTTATTATTTATTATTATTTTTTTTATTTTGTATGTTTGTTCATCGAATACTCCGCCAATTGTCGATGGATTTTCAAAATTCTTTTTTTGTTCGAAAGTAGATAGTTCTGAGGTGGTCCCATTGTCACCAAGTTAGGATCTGATGATGGGATCTTAGAGAAATCGAGGGCAACCCTCAAATTTTATAGGCTCACTTATTGTTTTTCGCATATTTTATGAAGTATCTTGTTTATTTGCGTATGGTTGTCACCATCTCAGGTAGCTGGGCTGATGATGGAAGGTACAACTCCTTAACAGTAAGAAGTTACTCAAACAGGCAAGGACTGTTTTAGTAAATTGTTTTGATGTTTGATAGGGTATTTGTCACATTTGGTCTCATGATCATCAAGTCATGACCTGATGCTGCAGTCAGGATAGTCTGCGTACCTAACTCCTCGACAACTAACAGCAGATATATCGTGTTTAGGCTCATTGAAAAGGGCTCGATGTAACGTACTGTTAATGAGGAACACCGAAGTACATAGAGACCTGATGCTGAAGCCAGGAGCATTAGAAAAAGTACAAACCTTGAAATAACAGCACCGTAGTCGTGTTTGGGCTCATTTTAAACAGGACTAAATTTTAAGTTCAATGCAATGTTGACATAAGTCTGGCCTGATGCTGCAGCCAGGGTTATCAGCTTCTAGTCTAAAAACATCAGGTCAGGATTTGATGATGAGATCCTGGAGAAATCGAAGGAACTCTTCAAATATTATAGGCACACCTATAGCGATTTGGGCATTTTTTATAGTAACTCGTGCACTTGCTCTCGGAAAGCACCATTTGGTGAAGTGGAACTGATGATGAAGACCACAGATGGCCACCGGAACTACTCAATAATATCTAAGTATTTCACGGGTTGCGATTCGATTACTTTAATATGGTTGCTAAGCAATTCATGCTCGTCACAATGTGAATGGTGATATGGAGCTGATGGTGGACCTGGAGAACTCCTCAACAATGAACTTCCCTGCAACGGGAAAAGCAATATTTTGTTTATAAAAGGCGATGATCACTAGGCTATTGTAACTTAGATAAATTATAATTATAAATTATAAAAAAGTTTTTTTAGGACCCCAAAACAAGAATTATTTGTGGTTCACAAAAAGAGGCGCATTTACTATATGAAAATGATCAATAATATTTTTAGGAAGGCAACATGGGAAATTATTGAGTTTAGATAAAACTTTTTAAGAAAAAAAAACCGACTTCCAAAAAAACACTACAAAGTGAAAAATAACTTTAATTTCGGAAGTCGGTGTCTTTGGATCTGTATTTTAGTTTTTTGCCACCGACTTCCGAAATTAAAGTTATTTTTCACTTTGTAGTGTTTTTTTGGAAGTCGGTTTTTTTTTTCTTAAAAAGTCTTTATTTCACGCTTTTTAGTGGGTCTGCTTATAATTTATCTAAGTTACAATAGCCTAGTGATCATCGCCTTTTACAAACAAAAAAAATATTGCTTTTCCCGATGCAGTGAAGTTAATTGTTGAGGAGTTCTCCAGGTCCACCATCAGCTCCATATCACCATTCACATTGTGATGAGTATAAATTGCTTAGCAACTATATTAAAGTAATCGAATAGCAACCCGTGAAATACTTAGATATTATTGAGTGGTTCCGGTGGCCATCTGTGGTCTTCATCATCAGTTCCACTTCACCAAATAGTGCTTTCCGATAGCAAATGCACGAGCTACTATAAAAAATACCCAAATCGCTATAGGTGGAGTCCCGTACGGTATATCGAAATACCCTTGAACGATATAACTGTCTACAGAAGCATGGTTCACCGACGAACGGTAATACGAAAAAACTATTAGTCGATACCATTATTTAGCGACAGCACGTTTCGCCGAATAACGCTACATAGAATGAATGGTTGGCCGATACCAAGATTTGCCGATGTCTTGGTTCGCCGGAACACGCTTGAACTAAATAATCCTTTACCGATAGCTATTTGAAAGCACCTTTTCTTACACCGCGGATCAAAAATAATTATCTTTAGTACTGCTATTTTCATGCGTTTATCTTAGTAATAAAAAAAAAGTAAAAGTAAACAGTCATGTTTATTTTTCGAAGATTTCAGTATCTCATTCGGTCGTTTCGTCATTTTCATTCGGACAAAAGTAGTCGGAAAGTTTAGTATTTTAGGCAGTAGATTTGATATTTTAAGTAAGGACAATTCTTATTTTTTTTGTCGGAGCTTTTATTACTGCGCAGCTTTCGTGTTTCTTATGATTGCGCAGTTTGCAACCTTTATTTTTGTTATTTACCATTTAATTACAAAAATAATCAAATTTCTGTTTTATTATTTTCTTTACATTTATTTGTATTGTACTTTTTCTGATGCTCCTGGCTTCAGCATCAGGTCTTTATGTATTTCGGTGTTCCTCATTAACAGTACGTTTATCCACACATCGAGCCCTTTTTAATGAGCCTAAACACGATATATCTGCTGTTAGTTGTCGAGGAGTTAGGTACTCTGCAGACTATCCTGACTGCAGCATCAGGTCATGACTTGATGATCATGAGACCAAATGTGGCAAATGCCCTATCAAACATCAAAACAATTTACTAAAACAGTCCTTGCCTGTTCGAGTAACTTCTTACTGTTAAGGAGTTGTACCTTCCAACATCAGCCCAGCTACCTGAGATGGTGACAACCATACGCAAATACACAAGATACTTCATAAAATATGCGAAAAACAATAAGTGAGCCTATAAAATTTGAGGGTTGCCCTCGATTTCTCTAAGATCCCATCATCAGATATTGAAATGGTGACAATGGGACCACACGGGAAGCACCAGCTTTCAAATAAAAAAGAATCATGAAAATCGGTTCACCCAGTCGCAAGTTATGAGGTAACAAACATAAAAAAAAAAAATTACAGTCGAATTGATAACCTCCTCCTTTTTTTGAAGTCGGTTAAAAATACAGTCATGCCATATCATAATTAGTTAGAAGTGAATAACGTTACACCTCTAGCTCTTACCTAACTACTGGCATCACGTCTATGACTGGCATGAAACTGGGAGACAACATCGGATCGGGCGAGAGTCAAGAACTCAATCTAAACTACAAGAAATACAAGACAGTCTCCGCTCCGCGTGTAAACACGGTGTATTCGCGTCTTTTTACACTATGTTGTAAGACCACTCGCTTAGTAACTCGCCCACTCGCCCGCTCGCCTCGCCCGCTCGCCCGCTCGCCCGCTCTGCGCAGCACCCTGCAGACTGCCTAACCACGCTCGCGGCTCTCCGCACTTTTAACAGATACCACGAACAAAAGTGGCTTTACAAACTATTTTAGAACAAAAGTGGACTCATGCAATCAATCTCTTGTAAATGTGCGGATCAGACTTGTTACCTTCGAATGATCTTAGTAGTTGCGAACGCTGCCATGGGCTGTGAGAAGGTTCTCGCCGCGCATCGTCGTTGTGCGTGGACACTCACAGAGGTGATCACTGCTTAGCGCATGCAGCTACTTCTGTAGCTTCAGCCCGGGTATGCAGATCTATGGTTAGGCGTCTCAATGTACTATATACTGAGAAATAAATGGTAATTATCCAAATATTCCTCTATTCTTGTTTGTAACTCTAGATATACTTACGGCACTTTTGCGTCATTCTTGTCGCAGCGTATTACCTACACTATTACATGTAGGTACCTATAGCTAAATAGATATAGCAGTAAAGTATAAAACACAATGTAGCAGACAGCTTAGCTAGATGATCCTAATGTACATTTCATGCTAGATTTTTATGTTTCGATACATTGTCTTATGATAATGTAATCATAAAACTGTGCAATACATACGATGAGGTAATACGAAGAGAATTACTTAAACTTATGAAATACGACTAAACGAACAATCGATTTATCTCGTATTAGTTTTCAATCTGACAGCTTCAGTTCCGAACAGCTTCGCCTCAGAGAGTGCGGTTGAGCCGAGAGCCAATATCTCTGAGTGGTTGGCGAGCGAGGCCGGCCGCACCGCATCGCTTTGCAATGAGTGCCAGCCGAGGGCTCGCTGCAGCGACTCGTCCGTTCATTGTCGCACGTGAGAACACCACGCCAGTAACAGACACACTCAGAAGGTCCGCTCCGCGCGCCACTACAAGCTTCCGCGCCAGCGGTCTTTCTAAGCTAGCAACACTATTGCGTAGTATATAATGTTCTTACAACACGCACTCAGATTGTACGAGCCACCCCTCGAGTCTCAAGTCCATCTGAACTAGAACGTGCTCGCTCGCTACTGTCCTGAACTCCTGGCTCCTGTGGAGACAGTCTGCAAGCATGCGAGCGCTGCTGTCCACACCGTTCTCGCGCTGGTCAACTGGGGGGTTACCGTCGAGTGTCGAATATAAATAAACGAATGACAACGTCTAGTGGTACTGAGAAACTTGATATGAATGTATGTACAGTCAACAAAAGAGATAAGTATGCACTATGCAGGACCGTCGGATATAGTTGCTGTTTAGTAAGAAACTGATGGATGTTGGCGACTGAAATTTAACTTGATAAAGGAGCCGTTTGTTTTCTATTAATAAAATTAAATTTTATTCGAGAACATCCATCAGTTTCTTAATAAACTGATGGATGTTCTCGAATAAAATTATACATAAGTGCATAGGTACTTATGCTGCACGGCTGTTACTATTTTGTTTCTAATGTGTTTCAGAGTGCCAACAGTGATTGTATTCGACGCGTCCAAAACTTCACACTCAGCTTAGATATGATGGTTTCAGAAGTGAAGTCGTCGGGGCCGCCCGGCCGGTGTCGGGGCCGCCCGGCCGGTGTCGGGGCCGCCCGGCCGGTGTCGGAGCCGCGAGCGGTGTGACGCGGCATCGTCATCGCGTCACGTACTAGCTGCACATTCAGTTTTACAGATTTTCGGTTGCCGAGTATGGCCTGGTACTGGTAGGTTCATATAATATTCTCAAGTATATTTTCGTACCATTTGTTCCAGTCGCGGTGTAACGCATTGCGCCTGTCCACATGCCCAACGGATCCAGTCGCGGTGTAACGCATTGCGCCTGTCCACATGCCCAACGGATCCAGTCGCGGTGTAACGCACTGCGCCTGTCCACATGCCCAACGGATCCAGTCGCGGTGTAACGCATTGCGCCTGTCCACATGCCCAACGGATCCAGTCGCGGTGTAACGCATTGCGCCTGTCCACATGCCCAACGGATCCAGTCGCGGTGTAACGCACTGCGCCTGTCCACATGCCCAACGGATCCAGTCGCGGTGTAACGCATTGCGCCTGTCCACATGCCCAACGGATCCAGCAGCATCTGCTTTGCTTAGTCGTCACGACCCGCGTGTTATCGCGTCTCAACAGTGTCGCGCTCTCTGCTGCTACACTAAACTTATTGTGGCCATCACAACAGCGGCGGCGGCGGCGGCGTGACGGGCGACCTGGCAGGTTGTAGGATCACATGTACACAATTACACACTGCTCATTACTACAGCTCTGTGGCTCTGCCATTGTGACAGAGACGCATCATACCTAGGAACATAGTTGTCATCGTATTCTGGTCTACCTACTACACTGGTCCACGACACTATCAACGTAACTATTTTTGGGACAAAAATATATTTACGTCGATGTTTCTCCAAATGAGCTACATGTAATGTTCAATAAAACAAATGTCTTTTCTTGCTTATTTATTTAATCTTATTTACATAATTTAAAAGCTAACAGTCTAAATTATAACAATAATATGTAAAAGTATTTAAAAAGGAGGGAAAATAATTAAAGGGCATCATAAAATTCGTCCACATCGTTGTCTATAGGAAAGGGCCCAAAAGGCTGGAAGCATTGCCACGTTGTTTGGCAATGCTGATTCTTTGGCCAAAATATAAGCTAGTCCTCTGGTAACGTGAAGAGTCGACCAACCGATTGGCGATGTCTCGAAATACTAACTGGGCACTCGTACAGCATGGCCCTAGTGTTTAACCCCAAACAGCTTGAACTTGGAAGTGCCAAAGAGGTTGGAGTATTCGCGCCGTTTGAGGCCGCACCTGCCTGAATAAATCGCAGCAGGCGCGCCAGCACAGCCCACCGAGGGTGGAAGATAGGATGGCGCGAGGGCGTCGACACACGTTGTATCCCACACTTCTTTCTTACTTAATTGTCCTTATTTATTCTAATATCGTAGGACTATAATATTTCCCAAATTAAGAAATTACATCCCGTCATCCACCGGTCCGTGGACAATTTTGTGTAAAAAGTAGTAAAATTTAATCAATCAGGCGAGGGCGGCGGCGTTTAATTGGCTCGAGATGAGGCGCTCCTTTTGAATTAAAAGATGTTATTAAAGCGCGCGCGAAGAGAGCCGATAACAGCTCGGAAGTGGCACGGCACTGGGCCCGGACTACCCGCCACCGGCGCCGCCGCGCCGTGCCGTGCCGTCATGCACAAGTAGATGCGGACAGAAGGTCCACCGCACTGTACTGTGTGTCTGAGGAAGGAAAAGCTTGAAGTCACGACGGCACGTCAATGTGCGCCGAACGCACTCGTTATTTTAAGTCGCTCACGTTCAGCAATCTGTATACATACGAGTAGGTACATTATTTAATTTTCCTCAAACATGCTTAGAAATTTGAGCTTACTTTAACAACCTTCTTCGAGATAAATCGAAATTGCTGTACTGGCCAAATACATGCGAGCAGCGGCCGTCAAAAGTTGTATGAAAATCCATATCTGTCGTGGTTTTGCGGCCAAATAAATTACATAGTATACTCATATAGTGTCGTGTAATTAAAAAATGGAACAATCTTTTACTCCGAAACATGGAAACCAAGGAGGTAACTTATCAAAGGTTTTATTTAAATTTCGAACTGGCTTGTAAATAGAAAGCTGTTTAAAGAAAAAAAAATGAACACTAAAGTGTTAATTTTTTTTTTTCTACAACGAATAACAATAATTTTTCCCGCGTTAAAACGCGGGAAAAATTATTGTTGTTCTTTGTTCGTCATTGATTTTGAAAAGGAATTGTATTTGACAAAAAAGTTCTGCCCAGGTACCTACTCATCATCATCATCATTTCAGCCGAAAGACGTCCACTGCTGGACATAGGCCTCCCGCAGGCACCTCCACTTCGACCGGTTTTGTGCTTCTCGCATTCAACGAGTTCCTGCGGCCTTCACGAGGTCGTCGGTCCACTTTGTGGGAGGTCTTCCACCGCTAATTCTTCCGGTACGCGCTCGCCACTACAGAGCCTTTCGGCCTTATCGGCCATCTGTTCTGTGAGCAATGTGCCCTGCCTACTGCCACTTAAATTTGGTAATTTCGGGCTATGTCAAGTTACCTTGGTTCTCCTGTGGATCTTTTCAACTAGGTACTACTTAGTTTTTATTTCCGCGCATTATTTGAGAAAAGTACTATACAAGGCTTGGCCACAATTAGGCATTGATGGACTTACGTACGTGTGTGCCTCGGCTTTACCTCGGCCCACATTTACATGTTCGTCGCTACGCTACTGACGCTTCTCTATGTAAGTAAACACCTTGTTCTGTCAATTTACGCAGTTTTGAATAAGATTTCCTTTCATTTCACGTCATTGCTTCTGCTTGTCGACCGAGAGTGGCCACCATCTGAGTTCGCTACTTTAATATCACAGTGCGTGGTGTATGTACCGAGCCCGTCCGTCACCGTCGCAGCCGCGTGAGGACACTTTCTTGAGAGCATTACTCGCGCGGAGCCGCTAATGTGCGTAATAAACGCACTACGAGCGTCAAGTTTAGGCCACTATCCCACTGGCGTTATATGAGCGTCGGCGTCTCTCGAACGTCTGCGCAGCGTCAACGTTGCGCAGACGCGACGTTGACGTCGCGTCGTCGCGTGACAAGCATTAACGTCCGCTGAACGCGACGTCAACGTCGCGTCTGTGCAACGTTAACGTGGCGTTTGTTGGCAACAGTTACAATCACGCCGTGCCTAAATATTGTATGTCACTTTGAATCACTTGTAAAAGTTCGTCAAATGTAGTCTTTGGCATTCACAAATATTTATGAAATTCCGATTCATTCTTTTTAAGATTATTAGAGTACAGTGCGAAATATTCACTTTCTGGTGATCGATTGGACTATAAAGGGTTTTCCCAGAATTGACGATGAGATTTTCTTTTTCTTTTACGTAATTTTCGTCGAAGTAGTAAAGCCAAAGTAGTTATGTTTCTGATTGTACTCCTCAAATAGTATCATGTGCGCGACGTTAACGTCGCGTTCAGCGGACGTTAATGCTTGTCACGCGCAAATGCGACGTCAACGTCGCGTCTGCGCGGCGGCGACGCTGCGCAGACCCGACGTTGACGTCAACGCTCGTAAAACGCCAGTGCCTGCGGGTGCCTGCGGGTGCCTGCGGGCGCCTGGGGGGCCGAGACGAAAACATAAGGAATAGAATAAATATCGCGATCCATTTGTTGCGCTTCCCGCTGATTCATCACGTCATGGCGGACACGTGCGAGCTCTCGCCAACATTTCCGTGCGAGTGTAGGTACTGAAGCAGCTGCACGTTCCAACGCCTTATGTTCAGGCACACTTCTTTTATGTATGTATTTGGGGTTTTTAGATATTTAATATTGTTTCTATTTTTGCAAATTAATTACTTCAGCTAAATAAATGAAAACGTTTGCCTTAATTGGAAAGAGAGTGCTGGACCCCACGGGCCACGACACAGGGAATCCTAAGCGGGGTCCACAGCATTTGTAAAAATGTAACACTTAAGGCTCTATGTAATCTGTTACTAGTTTTTCAATATTTTACCGTGTTTTTTTCTGAACTGAATAAAGTTTTAAACCTAATTTATTTAAAAGTATATTTTCCCCGCGGCTTCGCCCGGTTCATATAGGAAAATATCCCAGGGGAACGTATGTACTACCGGAATTAAAAGTACCATATGTGCACCCAGGTCAAACTATCTGTGTGCCGAATTTAATAGAAATCCGTTCAACCGTTATTACGTCAACTCGGAACATACATCCAGACAAACAGAAAAAACGGACAAAAATGCTAAATAAATAAAATAAAATCCATTTAATTCAGGCAAAACCCTTATTACATAAAAAATAAAAATATCAACATGCCTACTGCCACAGAATAAAATTTCTACAATAAAAACCCTCTGAATAAAATCTCAATACATACAAATAAAATAAATTAACAAATTCAAATAAAAATTAAAGAAAAGTCACAGAATTAAAATAGAAAAATAAATAAAAAGTAGTAGATTGTTTGCCAAGGGAGCAAACAACTATTTTGAAGGCGAGAAGTGTGCGCTCGGGATTTTACTCTAGAATCCTTCGCTCCGCTCTGGATTCAAAGTAGGTACGTCACTCGAGCTTAAAATAGTGTTGCTCCCGAGGTGGACACTTTACTTTTTATCACCCTTTATGAAAAAATAAGTAAGTGCAATTTATGATGATAAATGTCTCACTGATGGTGGCGCGTGTGTTGGATCATTCGGTTCCCTACAAAATGGTTGAGCTGGATGGTGCTGATCCATGCGTCATGTTCGTGAACGGACGCCGTCGGTTGAGACTGGTCATCTCTTAACTGCCAAGGCTTATTTTTAATCTTATTTCTTGCATTGTTTCTTCATTTTTATGTTTTTTTACATTGTTCTCACATATAGAAGCAACAAGAATAATGTACCCAGGATTTTGTAATATCTTGATTTAAGAAGAGTGTCCATGGAGTTTCTTGCCCGTTCTTCTCCATAGAGATCTACGCTTTGGAATGGGCACCTAGCTTCAACTTTCTGACCAACTGACCGACTACTTAATTTTGACAATTCAAAAGTGCCTGTAATGGTTTAATTGAAATAAATGCTTTGAGTTTGAGTTTGAGTTTGAGAATAGTACGTTTATTTATTTACATACAATTACTGGAGGAAAACATACTCATTTTTTATAAAACTAGGTAAAATCCTAATTTGAGTAAACAATTTACAAACGAAGGCAGAATGCTTTTCGCGCGATGTTTAATTTTTCACAATATTTTTTTTTAATTTGGCTCGCGCGTTTCACTTTGTCATACAGCCTGTTACTTGTTCATACAATGTTCGTGATTGATCTCTTTGGTGATTGGAACTTCTACTAACAATATTCACATTGCAAATTCAAATCACTTTTAGTCCCCAGGGATTAAATAGCTATTTTAGTTCCTGTTTAAGAAGAATACACTAGCTCTTTTTGAATAGATGTGATAAAAACTATATTTTCGGCATCAGACTTGTTCTCGCACCTCGTATCAAATACTTTTGTCAAAAATATTCAATGTACAGTTTTGACTTCGTTACTTTTGGTCGCCGCCAACTAGCTTAATCAGCCATTCAATTAATTGCCTAGCTTTTTAACTAAACGGCGCCGTTCAACTAGTGGCCTGAATTATATTCAGCCAATTCGTCTCATACAACATTTAATGAACTAGCTGGCTGATGCTTAGGCCATTTATATAGGGTGTTACGGAAAGGGTATATCAACACAAACAGCTTGAAGAGTGTATCTGGTCTAGAATCTCTGTCAGCTCAAAAGCAGTAACTTTGAAAATGCTTAATATTTTTTTTATTTCGATAGTTTATTAAATTGAAATCATAGCAAACGTGTCACCGCACTACGAGGGTCATTATCCATTATGTAGTGTGTCTGTGCGCCTAGTACACGCACATCACGCCGCCGCGCGCCAGTGCAGCGCCGTGATGTCGAAATAAATTGGTGAAAATGCGAGAAAAAATTTGCATTTAATTTTAATAACTGTTATTTAAACAATAGATAGGTTTTTAAAATTAGGTCCGCAATTAGTTGAAAAAAATAACAAACAGTTATTTAATTTTTCAGCGGTTGTTAAATTTAAACATGAAAGTTATGAAAAAAAGAAAATTGGTCGGTTATTTAATCCTACAATCTCAGTACAAAAATACTCAAGTAGCGTAATAAATGAATGGCCAGTGAAAATGTTGGAATAAGCAATCAGGTAAATAGTTCGGCAGATCATGGGTTACGATGGAACTGTGATCAAGAACGCACGAGCCGAATTGGTCGCAGTAACTATGCCAGGCCACCACGTCCAAATGGGTTAGGTTAGGTTAGAACTATGACCAAACGCGCGCGAGCCGAGCGAGCGCTACTTTCAAGTTTTTCTCACCGATTTATCAACTCATTTTTATTTAGTTTACTGCTCAGGTTTTACTGCCTATCTACTTGACAATAAACAAGAAACATGCATTTTCTAATTTTATTATTTTTCAAAACTACAATAAACGAGGGAGTCGCTTCACGTCCGCTACGCGTAACGTCTACGTATATAATACACTAGGTAATTATTCTTAGGTATGTACGAAGTTATATGCATAAATGTGTAGGTATATCTCCGACATTTCTATGCGAATTTTGATGACTCTTCTAATCGATGTATCCAATTCTTCAATGCACTAGTGTTAATGTTTTTGTGTGGGGTAGGTACCTACAACTAAAAAGTGTAAAATAAAAATTAAAAAAAAAAAACAACCGACTCCAAAAAAAAAACACTACAAAGTGATAAATAACTTTAATTTCGGAAGTGGGTGTCAAAAACGAAAATGCGGAACCATCGACACCGACTTCCGAAATTAAAGTTATTTATCACTTTGTAGTGTTTTTTTACAAAAAGCGTTTTTAGAATTTATTGCATAATTATAACTTCGTACATAAGAATAATTACCTAATGTACTATATACTAAAACCTTCCTGAAAGTATGTAGAGGTAGAAAGAATTATTAAAATTGGTTCATTAGTTTTTGAGAAAATCGCGGGCATACATACATACGTAGGGTCGAATACAGAAGCTCCTTTTTTGTACTCGGTTAATTAATACTGTTTTTGTGCGAGCTGGCGTCATCACACATTGCAAAGCGCCACTGTCAAGTACGACAAGAAGGCCAACTCCTGTATTTAAAAACGAAAGATCGAAAAGGAACGTTCTTAAAAATACGGGAATCGCCTCTTAGTTCGACACTTTCGCTAGCACATTTACGATAGTGACGACGTTATCATCACCTGGCAGTGGCGCTTAATGTATGTAATACATATCTGGGACCTTACGAGAAGGTCCCCAACATGCAATTAGCGATGTGTATATGGATGTCCCTTTACACGACACGGTGAGGCTATCGATCGAACCCGCAGCCCCAGGTACCGGACAGGTGAGCTACTCCATGCAGACCTTGTGCAGACCGACGGGGCCAGAGTGCCCACAGCTCACATGCAGACCAAGATAAGTGTCGATCTCTGCAGATATTAATGTAAACATCCAGCACTTGATAGACAGAATCTAAATTGACCTAAAGCAATATTAGATTAGGTGCTCTCTGCAAATTAAATGGATTTGACCGGCGAGTGGCGCGCGGGCGGTCGAGTCGAGTGGCTAGTTGTACGCCAGCGTTTACCCTGTTAGTTAGTTACAAATAGACCGCTTGCCAGTCGGGGGGACAGGGGGCGTCTGAATTGAATTATAAATTAGAGGCTCGAGGGTGCGAGCTGCGAGGGGGGGGGGGGGGGGCGGGGATGTTTGCTAAGATAATTGTCTAGTTTTGCTCACTGGGCGCGACGTATCGCCGGCGTCGCTCCCGATCCCGACACGCGCGTCTCACACAAGCACTGCGGTGGCACTTACAACCACGTCTGGAGCTCGCCGCAGGAGCCGATGGAACCGCAGCCGCCACGCCACCGCCACGACGCCGTCTCCACGCGCCCGCCACGCGCCTCCACGCTACCGCGACATAATGATTGAGTGCTACAAATGTAAAGGGTAGTATTTAAACGCAAATCAAAAAATATCCTTTTCCTATGCAATAAGATTCCGAATTCCCATCAATATTACTGATTGCACAGCAAAATATTCAACTCAAAATATCACTAAACAATTTTCGCAGCGTACAGCGATTTTTCCTAAAGCAAAAGCTTTTTCATCAATGCACAGCTAATAATCTTAATGCATATTATACTTGTTAACTCTTTTTCTTTTAAATATAGCTTCTATTTTTATATTATTTACAGCAGTTTTTCTAAATAAAACACCATTTTATTAGTCACAGTCGTCTTAATATTTATTAATACCACATAATGAGATCAGCAAAAAAAATATAAAATTAGATACAAAATTGTAATTTATCCTAACCAAACCATACCTCGGGGTGCCCTTCGCTCGCTCTTGCATCCTATGTCGACGGAGCCCCGCTTCGCGGGGCCCCTATTTCTGTGTAAAGGGTTTAAAGTAACCTAACCAAACCGAACCTCGGGGTGCCCTTCGCTCGTTCTTGCATCATATGTCGACGGAGCCCCGCTTCGCGGGGCCCCTATTTCTGTGTAAAGGGTTTAAAGTAACCTGACCAAACCGAACCTTGGGGTGCCCTTTGCTCGTTCTTGCATCCTATGTCGACGGAGCCCCGCTTTCTGTGTAATACACTAACGAAATATTTCTATTTTGCTCTTACGCGCGAGATATACGGCTAACTCCCGAGTCCCGACGACACGACCTAGCGCTATCTCTATCTTACTCGCTCGCGCCACTCTGCACTCCAGTGACGAAAAAGCGCGCGAAGCCGCGAACCCTTTTTCAGTTAATTTGTTCTGCTTTTAGAAATAATGCAATGTAAAAGGATTTTTTTGTTATAATAATCATTAAATTTGCCGAGCATGGCTTCTTGAAAATTAAGACAAATATGATGAACAGGTTTTGTTGTACTTACTGGTTAATATGCGACTGGGATACTTATTTTGCTATGAAATATGGAAAAAATGCTGTGCAGTCAGTATTTATGCTATGTATGTAGTATTTTTGTACAAAAATGAATTTAACTGTATTGCATTATGAGGAAAAAAGTAATGTCATATTGATGTATAATTTCGAATTATCTGCAGTTTGAGTTTTGTTAAACATTTAGTTTATTTGTAGTGAAATAAGTTATTTGATGTAAAAAAGAATATAAATGATGAGTATGTATTGATAGGCGATTATTTATTTGATATGCAATTTATAATATCCCCAAATGTAAATGCTCCAGATGATTGTGACCCCGACTAGCGCTGCCCATTCGAGCGCGCTGTTATTGAACGGTCAATGATTGAATTACAGGGATTTGCCTGCGGAACACAGCTAATGTAACGGTGAGTACCTACTCATGCTACAGCAGATGCCTTCCTACATAAGAGTCTACTGCTCAGGAGATGGACCTTAAATATTGAGAACGGCCCTCCAAAAACTTGAAGCAACACAACTCCAGTGTGACCAATTGCTACTGGAGAATGAGGAAAGTGAGGAGGAAATAAAGAAAATAGTTGACAAAAACTCAAGCCTTAAACGGGAGGTAGTAGACATACATCAACGGTATCTGAATGTGTTAATAAACGCGATCAACTGAAGGGAGTCACGGATGGTTTCAACAACTGTAGTAATTTGTATGACGAGGCTTTAAGTAAAGTTAGGGACCTAGAAGGTGAATTAATTCATGCTAATAGTCGCATCTTCCAGTTAGAAAAATAATGTAATCAGGTTAAAGAAACAAACCATTTATATAATGAGTTATTAAATATTAATTGTAACCCTCATTCCATAACAACTATTGACCTTACTGAAGATTCCTTGCTAAAACAGAATTATAGTTATAAATTTATTCATAACAAAAAGAAAAAATTTGCAAGATTGAATAGAATAATCAAAAAATGTAATCAATTTAGGAAACAACAAAAACACTTTTCCAAAAATATTCCACTGAGGAAAGAACGTGTTGATCTAATTAATAAATTAAATAATTATCAAATCAAATTAGAAGGCAGCAAAAAATATAAGAATTTGATACACAGCGCTTAAAGTCTGACATACAGGTACTTGAGGGCAGACTTAGTTCCCTTTACATTAAATATGTGGGTTCTCAGAACCAAATTAAAGAACATATTCTTGCTGCTAATGAGTTAGTTATGTGTCAGTGTAATTGTCAGAAGGTTTCAAACCCTGTTGCTGTCCAGCCTGAGGCAACGGAGGACCCGTCCCAGACTGAGTGTTTGTCTCAAGAGTGTATCCTTAACCAAGATGCATCTGATATAGTACAGGATCTATCTCCAGTGGTACAGCTTGAGGTAAGTAGTTGTCCATATTTCAGTAGTCATGATTGTTATGATTCAGTTATGTTCTCAGATAGTATAGGAAGAGGTTTACGTAAATTAATTAGTAACAACCTGAGTTATTCTACTCAAAACAATTGTATGCCAGGGTCAACCTACAAACAAATAATGGCATCAGTAACAGGAAATGTATTTAATCCTAAAACCAACATTACTGTATTTGTAGGTAACAGTTCTAAAGTAAAAATATATGAAATAACTGACTGTGTAACTGAGTTTGTGTGCTTTCCCATATTAAAAAAAGACGGGTTGCACTCCGGGAGTGCCGGCAGAAGTGAAAACTTGAATATTAACGTTGAAATAAATCAATTATTAATTGAATTAATATAACTAAGTTTTTTTCACTATTTCTGCGTCACTTTTTTCATTAATTGATGCACTTTGTTCAATTTCCATTTTTTGAAACACTTTATATACAAGAATTTTACGAATACACAGCAGTGTGGCTACTACACAGACGGTCGAGCCATCAGCTGTCCATCCATCCACGTATTCCACGTCCACGTCCACGTCCGCGTCCACCATCACCGTCACCGTCACCATCACCGTCACCGTCACCGTCACCGTCACCTTCACCGTCACCGTCACCGTCACCGTCACCTTCACCGTCACCTTCACCGTCACCGTCACCGTCACCTTCACCGTCACCTTCACCGTCACCGTCACCGTCACCGTCACCGTCACCGTCACCGTCACCGTCACCGTCACCGTCACCGTCACCGCCACCTTCACCGTCACCGTCACCGTCACCGTCACCGTCACCGTCACCGTCACCGTCACCGTCACCGTCACCGTCACCGTCACCGTCACCGCCACCTTCACCGTCACCATCACCGTCACCGTCACCGTCACCGTCACCGTCACCGTCACCGTCACCGTCACCGTCACCGTCACCGTCACCGTCACCGTCACCGTCACCGTCACCGTCACCGTCACCGTCACCTTCACCGTCCGTCCGTCCATCCACCCATCCATCCATCCATCCATCCATCCATCCATCTATCCATCCATCCATTATCGTGTCTCACTTGGTTCACTTCGGTTGGCGCCGCCGTAGAAAGAGAGGGGGGGGGGGGGAATCTCTCCTGACGGTCACGTGTCCTGACGCGATGCCCTGACGCGAGTTTAACATTTTTTACCCATTACAAAAAGTGTGCAACGCCGCTAAAGAAGTTTTCACTTCAAAAAAATTGACAAGTAGACAAACCAATTATATTCATATGCTTAATAAGCATATGCACTTTTTAGTTACTCATTACAGTGACAAGCTTGTCTATTTTGACACCAACAATTTTGTTGAAACTTTAAAGTCGACTAGGGGTACTGTGTATCTGCGTGTTAGTTTTAGACACATACTAGCAAGGCTATTGGCTTTTTATATAAACACAGACATAAGTATTATGTCAAAGTCCTGTATTATTAACACCACAACAATTAGTAATAATACTAATAATAAGGTGCTTTGCCTAAATGAATGTAGCTCAAATGCTATAAATTTTTATACAAATTGTACGAAGGAGGTTCCATTTCCCTCACGCTCTATGAGCTCACTGCCTGGTGATGACATTGAAGTCTTGGGATTAACTCCGGATAAACATTTAAACTAGTTTGTAAGACAACAGAAGGTACCAGTAATAATATTCTAATACCTAATAGCAAAAAGGTATCTTCTTGCTCTAAAATAAGTACTAAATATCCAAAAGGAGATCAGCGGAATACCTTGCAGTTATTTCATCGAAATATTCAAGGCATTATTTTCTTCCAAATTATTAGAAACTGAAATGTTTTTAGAAAAAACAAAGTTTGACATTATTTGTTTTACTGAACATTGGTTAAAGGATTACCAAATGTTAATTAATTATGAGAACTATAGTGTAGGCAGTTGTTTTAATCGTAAATCTATGCTGCGTGGAGGTTCTTTAATCTTGATAAAAAAAAATGACATAGTGGATTTATCAATTGAACATTGCATCGAACTGTCTTGTGTTGAGCTAGATAAGCATGTTGTAGTGTGCGTTTACAGACCCCCTAATTATCAGAACTTTTCTGTATTTGAGTCAATAATGGAAGATGTCCTAGCGAAACTAGCATCCAAAAACAAAGCCGCATTTATTTGTGGTGATTTTAATATTAATATTTTGGAAAATAATTTATATAGCAGTAGATTATTAAGCCTTTTCAAATCGTTCAATTTATCTAATGTTTTTACAGAACCGACTAGAGTAACTCCAACTTCTGCTACTTGTATCGATAATGTCTTGTGCGATTGTGATTATTTAGATAAAGCTATCGTAAATTATCTGCCGTCTGATCATAGTGGACAAACGGTAACTTTTAAGTTTAAAATACCTTTGCATAATACTGCCCAGATAATAACATTCCCATCAAATACTTCACTAAATAAGCCTGCTCCATCGCATTGTTTTATATATGTATAGGAGGAATTATTAGTCAAGAACATATTGATAAATTTAAAGAGTGTCTCTTGAGCCTTACGTTTCAGGATATTTATGACGAAATGGATCCAAATACGGCGTTTAATAAGTTTCATGAAATTTTTTGTCTATTCTATAAATTAAATTTTCCCTTGCAAAAAGTTAAAATAAATGATCAAACACCTACTTTGAAATGGATAACTAAAGGTATTAAAAAATCATGCCTCTCTAAAAGATACCTTAAATTCAAATATCATAAAAATAAATCCCTAAAAAATAAATTAAAATATAATAAATATGCTAAACTGTAAAAAAAAAGACGGGTTGCACTCCGGGAGTGCCGGCAGAAGTGAAAACTTGAATATTAACGTTGAAATAAATCAATTATTAATTTAATTAATATTACTCATTTTTTTTTCAATATTTCTGCGTCACTTTTTTCATTAATAGATGCACTTTTTTTAATTTCCATATTTTAAACACGTTCGGTCTTATTCATAAAAAAAGCCTATTGAAGGTTTAAACCATTCATTAGTTAAAATGCTCAATAGGCCTTTAAAACATTCGATAAAATTTTGTATTCATAAACGCTTCATACCACAAATACATAACTAGAATGTCCTACAACTTCTAAATGTTGCCATTATAATGAAGTCATCCAACCACCATCCAACAAATTGGCCAACACATTAAATCGGCATACGAGAATATTTGTCTACGAACCGAATATTTGTGTCCATAGACATTATTACGTATGAAAAACTAATTTATTGTCTACAAATTCAACAGTTTTGACGCGACAACGTCATGGTCGTCATGGAAACAATATGAATATGTCAATGAATGAATTTGATATTGTATGTGTCAAACTAAAAAATTTTTGAATATTTTTTTTTGTATTTAAAATAAATGAAATTAAGACCGGAGACTAGTTGCAATAAAGGGCAATGAATTGAATATTGGTTGGAGGAGGATAAGGTGTGTACCTACTGTTACAGCTAAAATGTGTTCAAAGTAAGTTATGTTTTGTAAACATTCTCAATTTCTTATACTTATGCTTGCTTTTGCTTCTAATCCTTAGATTTTTTGGAAGAATTGGTCAGGGAGAGGTCTCCATAATAGGAAATAAAAACACAGACACAAGCACTAACGCTAAACAGGGGCAGCCTGGCATGATTTACAAATTAGGTGCCTATCCAATTTACAATTTTACGAAGAAATTCGTTTGCCTGTACAAAACTCATTGTAACAAAATAAAAACCCGCCATAAGAATAAAAATGACTGTTATTTTGATGCCGCTACTGATTAATTAAATCAGTATAAATAAGATAATGAAGAGAAAGAATTTATAACATTAGTTTTATATTTCAGGTCAATAGGACTAGTAAGGATGGTGCTTCACTACGAATAGCAGAAAATGAAACGGCCTACAGAAGAGATGGCACAGATGGCAAATGAAAAGCAAACATTTTAAAAATGTTGTTCTGCTTGAACAAGTTTTAGAAGCCAAATTAGAGTTTAGAGTATTGTTCAGCCGTGAACAGGCAAGAGTTACATACGCCAGCGTCAGCATCAAGAGCGACATACATTCGTTCCACATAAATTAGTAATTAGTAAATTAATAAATTAGTCATCAAGCTGGAGTAGAGTTTGATTCATCTTCCATAATTCCTCTCACTATGGCCAAGACACCTTTAGCCATCACCAGTTCTATGAGTCGGTGGGACCGGCAATGACAAAACTATTTCCTGTGTAGGTACACATTGCACGACGTACACAAACCCCTATTCCTACCCGAATTCTGTCTGTTCCCGTAGGTCTCCCGTAGGCTTGTATGATAGGTTAGGGTGTTAGGATAACTAGGGTGTTAAGTAGTTGCTGTAGGTTTATAATCAGTAGGGTGAGGCACTGCTCTCAAAACGGTGAAGGAAAACATCGTGAGGAAACCGGCATGTCCTAGAACCAAAAATTCGAAGACATGTGACATCTACCAACCCGCACTGGGCCCGCGTGGTAGATTACGGCCCGCTCCCTCTCACAGAGAGGAGGCCTGTGTCCCAGCAGTGGGAACATTATAGGCTGATTATGTAGGGTGAGGTAACCATAGATACCAGGCTCAATTGTTACAAACTTAGCCACACTGTATGCATTTGGAATAACAGCCGTACTAAGCTGTAAGTCCCGGTGCGTACAAGTATTATAAAAAATAAACTGATATTTGTATACAAGCTTTTCATTAATGAACTACTCCCTAAATTTCTTCTCTTTTACTTTAAATCTTGTTGGCTCAAAATATTGCCACTTCCACGTTGTCGTCGGTGGCAGCGCAGAGGTCACTTTGACTGCATGTTTCGGGTAGGACAAATAAGGCAGGATAGGAAGTGGAGCATATTTTGCAACATAGCTTCACAGCCACACCCTACTGGATCATCTCCCTGCAGGGTGTAAACTTCCGTGGTCGACACGGAATCATTGTTTTCCATCGATATATATGTACAACTCTATGTTGTTTTCACACAAAAGCAGCAATGTCCCACAGTATTTCTATGTTGTTTTCACACAAAAGCAGCAATGTCCCACAGTATTTCTTGTTGCTATAATGTGCTTCGTTATATTTTTCGTCGCTTCTATTTTGTATTGTAGGTAGGTATATAATAATAAACTAAATTGGTTAAACAGAAGTTCAAAATAAATTAAATACAACTGCGGCTCCTCGAAGTACTTGTTTACGAAACTGACTTTTCAAACATTTGTACGTCAAATGTCATTTTCTTCGGCCATCTTTGTCGTGTCTCACTTGGTTCACTTCGGTTGGCGCCGCCGTAGAAAGAGATGGGGGGGGGGGGGAATCTCTCCTGACGGTAACGTGTCCTGACGCGATGCCCTGACGCGAGTTTAACATTTTTTACCCATTACAAAAAGTGTTCAACGCCGCTAAAGAAGTTTTCACTTCAAAAGTGCATTAATTTATCTAGGAAACAAACATCCGGCAACTATATTATGAAAGCAAAAAACAAATGTAAAGCAACTTGGAATTTGATTAAAAATAAACCTAACTGTAGAGACTCACAATATATAGAAGCTATTAAAATAAACGATACCTTTATTGATTCTACAAACATTGACATAACAAATAGTAGTAAAAACAGATCCACTTTTAATACTAACAATGAAGGTAATAGTATATATGTAACAAAAACCCTGTCCGATCCTTAAGAGTATTATTCGGCATCGTATTGCGAACACATATACGTAACCATTTAATGGATTTGAGATTATTATTTTTCCCCAGTGAATGTAATTAAATTAAAATAAAAAATAAAAACTGATCGAAGGCAACACTGATCGCTCGACAAAGTTCACCTGTTTTGTGTCAAAGAAGCCGCCTGAGCGAGGCGGTTTGTATGATCCTGTGTCATGAACTCATGACCCTGCTTTGTCGCGTGCCGCCAAACAAACTTATAACGAATGAAATCTACGCTACGTCATACCTACCTACGCGTAGGTATCAGCTGATATTGTTTTGTAGGCATAGTGATTCGGATTTCAGACACACTCTCTGTATTTTGTGTTTCAGACCTTATTCTGTTTATCAAGAAACAATTACCTAATTGAACTAAATGTAGCCCTGATTGGGCTTTTTTTAAATGTGATGTGCTTTTAGCAACCAAAGGTACTAACCGACTGCAGGTATCAGTTTATTAAAACGTTCGCTTGTTGTTGTTGCATACTTCGGCGATCCACATGTCCACGTCCAACACTAATACACATTCGACACCTTTTCACTAAAGCACGTACTCGTTTGCCAAGCAGCGCACTTGTGTCCGATTTAAGTGAGTCGAAAGCTGCCAATTTCCACATTGCGCTCTCGTGGTCTTCCAGCATCAGTGGCCTGCGACTCGTGCCCATGAACACTGCCTGTGGTATACACGCGGCGTTGGAACGCACGCTCCGACGGTACTGTCACACCTGGTCTATTAGCGAAACGCACCTCATACATTCTACGCGCAGCTGCATAATTACAGTCGGTCTTGCCTAAACACATTAACATATTAAAATATTCTTGATTGGAATACGACATTGTTCGCGAAACGATAGCGCGTGATACGTACGGACGTCCGATCGAAAGCTATCTCCACGAAAGACTGGCAACAAGTAGCGCGCCGGTAGGCAACTAGTCGGCGACAACAAAGAGTCGGCGACTAGTTGGAAGAGTGCCTACTACGCGGTAGTGTCGGGCGGTGTTCTTTGAAATAAAAATAGGTAAAAATAAAAAGATTCTGCCGGCGGGTGGAGTGTTGTCAACTTATGAAAATTTGCCATATTCAGTGTTAAATTTCGCATGGATTATAAAAATAAAAAATCAATAACTTATGGTTTCTATGAGTTAATTTTTTATAACAATTTTTTCTAGTACGTATGTTGAACCAGGAATACAGGGTTTTTGTTACATATTGTATAGAACCCTGTACGCCAAATGAAATAAGCAAAATAATAGCATCATTAAATAATACCAACGCTGTGGGATATGATGAGATCTCGACAAATATGATAAAATCTTGTGTTGATATACTGTCACCTATTTTAGCTCATCTGATTAATTTAAGTTTCTTTGAAGAAAAGTATCCTGACCTGACAAACTGAAGTTTTCAGTAGTAAAGCCTTTGTACAAAAAAAATAACAAATATGATGTTAATAATTACCGACCAGTTACCTTAATTCCGGTGATTTCAAAAATATATGAAAAAGCTATGTGTAATTGGATTGTCTCATTTATATATAGACATAGTATAATAAGTCCGGAACAAAATGGCTTTCAAAGAGGGAAGTCAACTACACTAGCTTGCTATCAACTAATTAAATTAATTACCGAGAACATAGATAAGAAAGTACCGGTCACTGCTATATTTTTTGACATGAGCAAAGCGTTTGACTGAGTAAAACATGACATACTGTTAAGAAAATGTGAAAGTTACGGAATAAGAGGTAAAGCGTTAAATTGGCTTAAAGACTACCTAAGTAACAGACAACAACGTGTTGAAGTCTTAGGTATGAACAAAGAAAGAGAAGCGTCAAATTATAAATCTCAGTTTAGGACAAATACATATGGCGTGCCTCAAGGTAGCATTTTGGGGCCATTGCTCTTTCTTCTGTATGTGAACGATTCGCCTAAAGTAACACAGGATAAATGCGTGTTATTTGCAGATTACATCTCTTTAGGAATAAGTAACGAAAATAAAAATGAACAGCATGAGGACAAAATAAATACTGCCATAGAAAGCATACTAGATTGGTTCGAACAAAATAATTTATGTGTAAATATTTCCAAAACAAAAGATATTAATTTCTGTAATTACAAGATGACAAATAAAACAATGAAAATTATTGGACGTGATAATGACATTGATGAAGTTAACGATACAAATTTCTTAGGCATTACAATTGATAAGAATTGCAATTGGAAAAAACATATAGATAACATATGCAACAGGCTAAATAGCTTTGCATTTGCACTAAGAAACCTAAGGAAAACTGTTGGAGTAAAAGCCGCTCTACTCGCTTACCACGGTTACGTCTCATCTGTGCTTAGATACGGCATAATTATACAGATCGGACTAACTTACCTAGTGACGTCCGATCCTTAATTATGTGAAGTAATCCAATCCTCATTGAATACTATGTAGTCGCACCATTTCGTGCGCACACGTCACAATATTTAAAGATGAAATTCAAATTTTTTCATCCTAAAGAAAAACAAATGTTGTCTGTGGTCCAGTCGTTGGCGCGGTCTCCTGACATCTGTCAATCATTCTTTCAAAGCATAAGAACGGGACTTCACGATGACCTACATGGGCATCGTATAGTCCCGGCATACAGCACAACACAACTTCTAGAAGGGGTTTAATAAGGCAATCCAATATACCTAAAGTATAGGATGATTATCTGGGAAGGGTTGGGATACAATGAGGATTGGATTACTTCACATAATTAAGGATCGGACGTCACTAGGTAAGTTAGTCCGATCTGTATAATTATGCTTCGTAATCCAATCCTCATTGAATATTATGTAGATGTTCAAAGAATAAAGTTGTGTTGGTCATCATAGGTACATAAAATGAGCATTGTTCAATAATCGAACATTGTAACTTAACATGCTATTCTATGTTTGTTAGGTACTTACTAATTGTAATGCATTTCTATTAAGAATCAGTGTACCATTAAGGTAAATAGTTACCTAACTTAATTTATAATTCTCTAATTACTATTAGATTCTGGAAATATAATCAGTTTTGAATCAACTAGTTTAATTAATAATCCCATATGGCACACATCAATTTCTTATAATCAGACAATTAACATTGACATGTAATAAGTTCTATGTAAAACCACTCTATAGAGCACACAGCTGGTGCAAAAGCATTAGAATCACTAATAAAAAGGTCTCTTATAAAACCGAGTAAGGGTTGAGAAATTTGTGGTCCAACCAGCATAATGACACCTTCTTCAGAGCCCTTTGAAGTAGAGGCATGTCTGTATATGTGAATTTAGAAATAATAATATCTATTCCACTCTTACTTGAAATTTGTTTTATCCATCTATTATTGGTTACAGTAGAGGTTGCATCATAAGGCTTTCTTATAGTTATAATTAATGATTTACAATTTTGTCTTATACTCTTACCTAGTAAAATCTAGATAGGACAATTTAGGGGTTGTGGCAGTACAGAAAGATAAATTATCTTTAAAAAATGGTAGAATCAAGTTGAGTTCGGATCTACCAGGTTTTAATTATATCTGGATTTTTATGTTAATATTGTCCTCATTATAAGAAGTGTACTAATGAGTGACCAGGTTTGAATTTTGTGTGCAGTTACAAGAGCTAATTATCGTTACTAATTATTTGGTTAGAAATTCTAAACCAAGGGTTTGATTGGGAAATAAATTAATCTGTCGAACTCCGCTAATGAGACACAATTGATTTTCCATTGTCTCGTCGCCAACAGGCGACGCGCGGTGCTTGGCCGGTTAAATAATGCAAAACGATACTAGGGTCCCACTAACTTCATATTTGGGATTCTTTGGTCTTTATATAAATATATCCGTGAGAAACCTTGTCGCTCTGTTATTTTTGTGTCAATGTGGCGGCCAAAAACTACAGAATTTGCTGATTATTATATAGCTCACTCAATACCATTAGGATATCATACATCATTAAACTTAGTGGTAAAAATTATATGACTATCATGACTGAGCCTAGGGGTCAATGTCTTGTGTCTAACAGAAGAGAGTCTACTGATCTAGAGCAAAGCTAACACTATATTAATTGAGGGATCAGTCCTTCTCCCATCAGGAAAGCGTCCCTGATAATATGGCAGCAAACAGTGACTCCTGTGCATTGGGTGTCGAGATCCCATTTGACAGTGAATAGATCTACAGAACATACTTGGATCAGGGAGCCATGATATGTTGATATTTAGTATTAGACCTGATTGTAAACAGGTCAATCGGGGGCTGGTCCAGTACAGCACACCCCCCCCCTGCTTGCATAGGTATATCTTTACTTAGAAGTTGGTCCCTATGTAGGGTTTCATAGTTGTACAAGTTGCTGCAATTTTTTTTTTTTTTTTTTTTTTTTTTTTAGCAACAATTGACTTGTAGGCTATATCACATCACTTCCATTTAATTTCTATGTTAGGAAGCCTAGATTCAATTTCCCATACTGTTTTCTTTGGAACTAATATAAAATGCATAAACCCGTATTTGTCATTCCTTGCACCGTTGCCAAGATTGTTAAGCCGAGCTATTCAGATGAGTAAAATGAGTACCACCCATCTTACTGACACAGGATATGGCCGTTGTGATATCTTTTCTAAGTCCTCACAGTAACTGAGTTTGCTTGCAAATGTTTTGAGCCCCATAAATGCTGCTAATAGTTCAAGGTAAGGTAAGGAACTTTTCAACATTAACTGTCCAGTGCCTGTGGATGTTGATATTATTACATACCAGACCCCAGTCAGTTTGGGACAATATTTCGAGAACAAAATCAATTTGTTTAATTCTATTGTGGTTTGTTGAAATGTAAGGTAACCAACAATCTCTGCAAATAAATGATTTTTAATTTGTTTCCAGTTCTGTTGTATTTGTAAATCAGTGATTTTTAACCTAGTTTGGTATAAAGTTAACCATATTCATATACAGATGCAGCTACTAGAATACCTAGTAATTAGACACACTCTATTATTTATATCTCATTTCAGACTTAATATTCTTTATGGACTACAGGGTAAAGTCTATATTTTCCTGAGGAAGTGAAATGGCAAACTGGACTGAACCCAACTAATATCCTAGACATTGGCAGCACTGTCTGGGCACTCTTTTCAGTTTTAATAATAAATCCTAGATATTTAGCACAGTTTGAGTATCAGACATATTTTCTAAACACTGCATATGGATCGGCAGGGCACAGAATATAATTGTCAAGATGTATGACAAAAAGCAACCCTAGTGACCTCCGGTGACAGACAACTGGCTTTATGATGTTTGTGAATACATATGGAGCGGTGCTAAGTCCAAATACGAGGCATGTAAACTGTTATAACTTATAACATATCTTGAAATAGAAACTGGGGATATCTCCTGACATATTTTCATATAGATAATTGATATGAATTTTTTAAATCAATGTAATATTGTAGGCAAAAAACTTATATACCTAGTAACATACTACATATTAAGTTTTTATTTAATATGTATCTCCAAGCACCATGCGATTTTGGTACAATTATACCAGATAAAATTACTTATTTGACAGGAGCACATGTTTCTATAGCACCTAATGTAAGAGATTATTCCATGGGGATAGATTGCTTTCTTTCTGAATGAAGTTGTTATTCAGAGGTTTGAATTGGAAACTCAGTAAAAGGTAGTTTATAACCCTTGATCCACTCAGGTATGGTTGGATTAGTAGTAATACCATACTTCAGAGAAATATTGCAATCTACCAGTCTGTACCTGAGCTAGTGATGATGCTGGTTCTGGCAACGGTTGTTGGCATTGGATTTATCTTGAAGCTTATAGATAGCTATTCTGAATTGGTGTGTAGAATAGGTATTTTGATATTGGTGTTTACTCACATCAATTCTTGAATTTCCTCATGGCTAGGTAGGATTAAGGATCTCAGATTATTGCAATTTTCATGATAAATTAATGTCACACTCAGTCTAGCTCAGTAACTTAATGTTTCAATTTGATCCGCACTATACAAACGCTTGGGAGGCTATTAGACTGTTATGAACTTTTCCCAATGAATGTAATAGTGCGGCCATTGTAGTTCGCTGCCCCCTGATTGTGTGGTCCCATTTGATTCCACTTCCATTTACTGCTGTCACCCTTCCTTTTTAAATTTTGGTGGGTTCAATAGGCTACAAATTATGAATGTTTCATACTTCTTTTAAATGTTTAACTTCATCTCCACATTTAGTCCATTATCATAATTGACCACCGTGTGGCCAGACTGCCATGCAGTTCTACAGGTAAAGTAGCTAACTGTACCCCAGCATCTCACAAGTAGATTTTCAATACTTGAACTTAGGACTTCACGTTGGGTATGTATACTGTTCCACTCTCAGCCTCCTTTCGGCTGTATTTTAGTAGAATTGAAGTACTAACATAGCTTATATAAGTTAAATTGTATATTAACACCCTCACTGAGAGGAGGCCTGTGTCCCAGCAGTGGGAACATTATAGGCCGATTATGTGTTATGTATGTATATTAACATCTAGAATATAAAGTATTTTGGAATTAGATTATAATTAACGGCATTGAGTATGGGTATTCCCAATCCGGCTGCGTTGGCTTCGGTCACATAACACACAGTCCAACTGTAGTCTTCCATGGAAGAGGGCTCCGTACTCATCTACGAAGACTAATTAGAGTTAGGTCCCAGACTGCTTAGATCTAAATCCATGGCTAACCTCACGTGATAGCTCTAGGAATGCAGGAGGGATGTGTTTTTAACACTGGACGTATAGACTGGTTTATATCTGATTTTATTTGATTTAACCTGAAATAAATGGATTATTATTATAGAACATTGACTAACCTCTCGTGAGTCTGTGTGGAGTTGATGGCACAGTTGAATGTTCTCATGGTTCACCTCGCGTGAGAACACTTAGAGACGGCCAAAGATCCTCAGAACACTGAACATATATACCATCGGCTACCATCGCGTGATAGCTCATGTGGTGTCGTTCTTATGTAAGTATACAGCACAGTTACGTTCTCATGGTTGACCTCACAGTGAAAACTAGAGACTGCTGTGTGTATTACGGCATCCTATGTCGGCCAAAGATCCTCCGAACACTGAACGTATATACCATCGGCTACCATCGCGTGGTGGCTCATGTGGTATCGTTCTTGTGTAAGTATACGGCACAGTTACGTTCTCATGGTTGACCTCACAGTGAAAACTCTAGAGACTGCTGTGCGTATAACGGCATCCCTTTAATAGGGAGCATGATTTCAATAGTCTTTGATTTCAATTGCCGACAACTGAGTTTCGATGACGGCTCCGCTTTGCTTTTTCAAGCGATTTTCCAGTTCTCGCAGGCGTACGGTCAGCTCCCACATTCCATCGTCTCGTTTTCTTCTGTTTTCCCATCTTGTTAAAACTTTTCTGAACTTTTATATACGAAAACGTGATCAGTGCGCGGCACAAAAAAGTACAATGATTGACAGATGTCAGGAGACCGCGCCAACGACTGGACCACAGACAACATTTGTTTTTCTTTAGGATGAAAAAATTTGAATTTCATCTTTAAATATTGTGACGTGTGCGCACGAAATGGTGCGACTACATAGTATTCAATGAGGATTGGATTACGAAGCATAATAATATGGGGCAATTCTACAGACAGTGATAGGGCTTTTATTGTTCAAAAAAAGTGCTTACGAGCTGTGTTTGGTGCAGGTCCATTGGAATCATGCAGACCCATATTAAAATAGCATAAATTATTATCACTGGCATGCTTATACATATTGGAAATGGGCGTGTTTGTAAAAAAACACCCTAACCTATTTACTAAAAGCCGATATTGTAAACATATATAAAATAGGTAAACACTCAAGGGATCCAACCAGATTGGCTATGCCTATGTGTAGAACAGCTTTTTGCCATAAGAACTCAAGTCGAATGGCAGTGAAGATATTTAATAAGATACCTAAGATAATTAGAGAACTGCCATCGAATCTATTTCAAAGAAGACTCCGAACATGGCTTATTGAAAACTGTTTCTATTCTAGTAATGAATTTATGAATTTTAATACAAAGAATAATTTATTACAGACATGAATAATGTAATTAAATTAACTTTGCCATTCCTCTAAGCTTATCTTGAACATTGTAATTTTTATAGTTTTAACATTAGTATTTTTATTGTTTGACATTTGTATTTTTCGTACTTTGACATTTGTAATTTTTATAGTTTGACATTTGTAATTTTTCATAGTTTGACATTTGTATTTTAATTTCATGATATTTTCCCATTGTGACATATTTAAATGCAATTTATTATTTAATTAATTAAAATTATGGAACATCCTAAATTTGCATGCTGAATTTAGTAGGCGGAATATGAAGTAATATGTATTGTATTATGAGATCTGTAAGCACCATATTTCATGCAAATAAACGATATTATTATATTATTATTAAAAAGTACAAATACAATTTAGACCAATAACGACGGGTAAACTTAAAAGATTCAATAGTACTCTAAATAATAAGTTAAATGATCTGGGCCATGATATATGGATGATGCAAATAAATTGTACGAGGATTTCTTTTCAGTAGTGCAGACTCAATTCAATAAAACTTTAGAAAAGAAAACAAAAAACATTTGCCCTAATTTTATATTTAGTGACTGAGAGGTATTAGGATAAGTAGGGAAAGACTGTTCGAACTGTATGGTCTTAAGCCTTACATCAATACTGAAACTTTCAGCAAGTATGTTGCTACATATTCCAAAATTTTTAGAAATACTTGCAGAATAGCCAAAGCACTGATTAGCAACAAAATCAAATCAGCAGAAAATAAAATAAAAACAGTTTGGAAAATTATAAATAACGAAACTAGTAGGAATAAAAAACGAAACACTGACTACACATTGGAGACTTCACGTGGTGCCATAAGCTCTAACTTAGACGTAGCTCAAGAATTTGGTAAATTTATTTACTAATATACAATCGAAAACGACGGAAGCCTTAAATTCCTCACCCGACGTATCAATTGATTTATTACGAGCGAACGTGCAAGCCTGCCCGGTTGAATTTCAAATTAAACATATTAACCCCGCAGTAGTAATAAAAGCTTTTAAGCAAATTAAGATCAAATTGACCGAAGATCTTTGGGGAATGTCGATTAAAGTGTGTACCTCCATAATTGAGTCTATGGCGCCTTACTTAGCCTTAGTATTTAATTCGTGTGTTGATCAAGGAGTCTTCCCCGATTTAATGAAATACAGTAAGGTAATACCACTTTACAAATCCGGGGACAGTAAAGACACTAATAATTATTATAGACCCTCATCCGTGTTGCCGGTTTTCAGCAAGGTGTTTGAAAAGATAATGCTTAATCAAATGCTCAATCATTTTAACACGAATAAAATCCTTAACAGTATGGTTTTACCAAAGGACGTTGTACGACCGACGCCGGTGTAACCTTATTAAAACACATTTTTAACGCGTGGGAAGAGGCCCAAGACGCCATAGGAATCTTTTGTGACCTCTCCAAAGCATTTGATTGCGTCGATCACGAAACCTTGCTTTTGAAACTTGAGCATTACGGACTTGGAAAACTTGCGCTCAGTTTAGTTAGTTCTTATTTAAATGATAGACAACAGCAAGTTCAAATAAATGGTGTCAAGTCGGTGCTCGGGACCTAGTCGGTGGTCGGCACGTAGTCGTTGGTCGGCACCTAGTTGGTGGTCGGCACCTAGTCGGTGGTCGGCACCTAGGCGGTGGTCGGTACATAGTTGCTGCTCGGGACCTAGTCGGTGTTCGGCACGTAGTCGTTGGTCGGCACCTAGTCGTTGGTCGGCACCTAGTTGGTGGTCGGCACCTAGTCGGTGGTCGGCACCTAGTCGGTGGTCGGCACCTAGGCGGTGGTCGGTACAGTGGCGTTCATAAGTCGATTACCAATCTCACAAAGCAATAGATTGACGCTTTGGTTTGACTTACGACCTTATTCTATAAGTTGTTTCTATACTATAGACACGCACACACACTCACTTTATCTGGAACTGATACTAGTTCATAATTTCAACTGTTTTACTATATGTTATCCTAGCGTAATGGTTAACGCGCTCTGACTAGTGCAATTTTATCTCGAGCGGAGGGTTCGAATCTCACATTTGGTTTTTATTAGATACTATAAATAATAATTAGGTAATAACTATAATATAATTTGTGTTACTTTTTAATAATTACTATTTATTTATTTTGTTATTTTTTCTAGTAGTAGTTCGATAATTACATAGATGTGATAAATTTTTATAATTACTAGTAGTAGGTAGTTTGATAAATAATCATTATTTTTTTGTCTCGTTCGTCTTGTTCACACAAATAATGAAGTTAGTAGGTAACCACAGAAAACCAACTAATTTATTTCGATTTCTGTGAGGTAGGCAGATTAATGCTCTTCGTTACGAGTGACTAGAACGTTGTTGGTTCGTGGATATTGTTGGTTAGTGACAAGGTGTTTTTATTAGCGGTGTTTAAGTAGTTATTATATTCAAAATGCAGTCTAATATAAATATTGAAGCGAGGGCAGATATAATTGCGCTGCATAAAATTGGATATAACAAAACCCAAATAGCGAATGAAACCGGACTAAGTGTGAGTGTATCATTTAAATATTTCTTAGTTTACTAAACATAAATCTACTTTAATATAAAGTATTGTTAATCGTTTTACTCAGAAGATGCCTTATTAAATAAAGTTTTAAATTCATTATGAGGTTTAAATAAAAGAAAAGAAAAATATAAATCATTTTAAAGATAATTTATTTAGATTATCAATTCACAGGGCGAGCACTGTGCGTGAGTGGTTTACCAGACACCCGGAGATAGCAGTCGTTCCATGGCCAGCGCGATCTCCTGACCTCAACCCCATAGAAAATCTATGGGGTTTGATGGTGCAAAGGTGGGAAGCCCGGAATGAGAGATGTCTTGAGCAGTTGAAGTCGCATTGTATGGAGATATGGGAAAATATAAGGGGAACAGAAATATGTTCTAATCTAGTAGGCTCCATGCGTCAACGTCTACTAGACTGTATCGAGAATAACGGCGGTTATACAAAATATAGGTAACCGTAATAAACAACAGATTCGTTGTTGCACGAATTTTTGGTTACGTATTTTTTAAGCACGTATTCAACATGGTGTTCGTCTCTTTTCTTTTAGATAGACCGAAAATGTTTACATTACTTCAGTAGGTAATATTATTATACTCATCCTCTATATTATGCCTTAATTTGAGGTTTAGTTTCAATCTTCTTTTCGTAAAGAAAATGAATACTTAAGCTATAACCTCAATAACTTATTTATATTTAATAAAGCCAAATAAAATGTGAAATACTTAATGAACTGCCCATAGTTAACCTTAAAATCACTTATTTTGTAAGTAGGTAGTAGAATCTAATTTAATATTCTTATTTATAGCTTACTTCGATCATGAACGAAGCTTAATGTTTATGGTGAAATAAATCTATTTAAAATTTAAAACATTTCATATGTCAAAATAATACAAATTGCTTATAAGTTTCTTATGATTGATTTCACATCTAGTTACAATAAATAAATGTAGCGGTTTGTTAACTTTTTGAAATAAATCTAATAAATATTTTTTTAAATTTTTGTTTGACTTAACATGCATTTTTTTTTTCTAAACCCTTTATTACAATAACAATATTAGTAAAAAGGCAGCAATTTTGTGAATATTATCAATATTGCAAACAAAAATAAATATTGCCAAAAAACCGCACTGCGCTTCGTGAGATTTGAACCTAAGCCAGTTGCATCAAAGTCCAACGCTCAACGATTACTGCTACGAGCTCATATTATAATGGTTTGAATTTTAGCACCGCTATGCGTTTGACCGTGTCTAACAAAAGGGACGGAAATATTTTTTTTTTCGTTTCTTGTGGTGCGACGAGTACACGACGATATGACAGTGTGTAAAGTAAGTAGGTGGTGTGTGTTACCGTGTTGTTTACACATACAGATATACGCTGTACCGCGTCGCGCGTGTCACAGCAATACGACTCGTAAGGTGTGAATGCACTTTTGAATCCTTACTGTACATAGTCGCTGCTTGGGACCTAGTCGGTGGTCGGCACGTAGTCGTTGGTTGGCACCTAGTTGGTGGTCGGCACCTAGTCGGTGGTCGGCACGTAGTCGTTGGTCGGCACCTAGTTGGTGGTCGGCACCTAGTCGGTGGTCGGCACCTAGGCGGTGGTCGGTACATAGTCGCTGCTCGGGACCTAGTCGGTGTTCGGCACGTAGTCGTTGGTCGGCACCTAGGCGGTGGTCGGTACATAGTCGATGCTCGGGACCTAGTCGGTGTTCGGCACGTAGTCGTTGGTCGGCACCTAGTCGGTGGTCGGCACCTAGGCGGTGGTCGGTACATAGTCGGTGCTCGGGACCTAGTCGGTGTTCGGCACGTAGTCGTTGGTCGGCACCTAGGCGGTGGTCGGTACATAGTCGGTGCTCGGGACCTAGTCGGTGTTCGGCACGTAGTCGTTGGTCGGCACCTAGTCGGTGGTCGGCACCTAGGCGGTGGTCGGTACATAGTCGGTGCTCGGGACCTAGTCGGTGTTCGGCACGTAGTCGTTGGTCGGCACCTAGTCGGTGGTCGGCAACTAGGCGGTGGTCGGTACATAGTCGGTGCTCGGGACCTAGTCGGTGTTCGGCACGTAGTCGTTGGTCGGCACCTAGGCGGTGGTCGGTACATAGTCGGTGCTCGGGACCTAGTCGGTGTTCGGCACGTAGTCGTTGGTCGGCACCTAGGCGGTGGTCGGTACATAGTCGGTGCTCGGGACCTAGTCGGTGTTCGGCACGTAGTCGTTGGTCGGCACCTAGGCGGTGGTCGGTACATAGTCGGTGCTCGGGACCTAGTCGGTGTTCGGCACGTAGTCGTTGGTCGGCACCTAGGCGGTGGTCGGTACATAGTCGGTGCTCGGGACCTAGTCGGTGTTCGGCACGTAGTCGTTGGTCGGCACCTAGGCGATGGTCGGTACATAGTCGGTGCTCGGGACCTAGTCGGTGTTCGGCACGTAGTCGTTGGTCGGCACCTAGGCGGTGGTCGGTACATAGTCGGTGCTCGGGACCTAGTCGGTGCTCGGGACCTAGTCGGTGTTCGGCACGTAGTCGTTGGTCGGCACCTAGGCGGTGGTCGGTACATAGTCGGTGCTCGGGACCTAGTCGGTGTTCGGCACGTAGTCGTTGGTCGGCACCTAGGCGGTGGTCGGTACATAGTCGGTGCTCGGGACCTAGTCGGTGTTCGGCACGTAGTCGTTGGTCGGCACCTAGGCGGTGGTCGGTACATAGTCGGTGCTCGGGACCTAGTCGGTGTTCGGCACGTAGTCGTTGGTCGGCACCTAGGCGGTGGTCGGTACATAGTCGGTGCTCGGGACCTAGTCGGTGTTCGGCACGTAGTCGTTGGTCGGCACCTAGGCGGTGGTCGGTACATAGTCGGTGCTCGGGACCTAGTCGGTGTTCGGCACGTAGTCGTTGGTCGGCACCTAGTCGGTGGTCGGCACCTAGTCGGTGCTCGGGACCTAGTCGGTAGTCGGCACCTAGTCGGTGCGGTCGGTACACTGTCGGTGGTCGGTCACCTGAAACTTTTATCAGTCGACAGTTTGCGTGAGTGCCGCGCTATCGTACGGGACAGAAGGTTCGCTCTACCTCGATGTGAAGTCACTTCACTATTTATGTTGGAATGTTCGGCATCAGCGTGTGTACTATGCTGTGTTGGTGCCCACAATAACATCACAGTTGCTTGCCCTTTCAAGACAACGCCTGTTCTTAGAAAGAGTAATACTTAAGACATTAAATCAGTAGAGTGGTAAGCGCAGTAATAAGGCTTGCACTCTTTACAAATAATAACATATTTGGAAGGATATTTAAAATTTCCTTGAAATAATCTTTCGTCAAAAGGTTTGTGACTAAATAAGTAACGTTAAACTATTTGTCATGGTCCTTCTATAAGCGCCTATATGCGGGCCAGTAGGCGGGCGGCGGGCGGCGGGCGGGGCGGGGGTGCTCGGCCGTGCTCATGACACGCGCACTCCGACACACGCGGATTGATTGACGCGGTCGGACCTTCACGCCTCACGCCAGGCTGCCCTCCTAACCACATCAAACCTCGTATCTGCACACTTTTTGTATTACATTTCTATCTTCACCATGAACGTTTGGTTGCTCTTAGTTAAATATGTAAATATTGACACATACAAGGTTAGTTAGTGTAGAACCCTAGACTAACATTGTTTGCGCAAACTATAGGTAGATAATACATTAAGGTGTGCTGAGCAATTGTTACTGAAGATAATATATCCCATTTATTAGGGTTCCGCAGCCAAATGGCAAAAAACGGAACCCTTATGGATTCGTCATGTCTGTCTGTCCGTCCGTCCGTATGTCACAGCCACTTTTTGAAGTGAAACTTCTTTAGGCGCGCTTGACTTGGGGAGTAAACTGGCGAATGCGTTACGAAAACGTGTGATCGCGAGTAGGGAAGGTACGTAAAAAATAGCTGGAAATACCTGGTGTAAAAACCCGGTCCCGGTCGCATAAATATGCGACTGGGTTTTTACACCAGGTAGGTATAGGCTTCCAAGAGTTCCAAGTACGCACACCGGGTACAGACTCAAAATACTTGCAAGACTATTAGGTATCTTATACGGCTACTCGCTCAAATACGTTGGTACTCAACCACGTTAGTTTTCGCAAATGCGATCATGCTCCTTTTGGAACAATTTCGTATGCAAGTATTTTTTACCGACTTCACAAAAAGGAGGAGGTACTATGTTCGGCTGTTTGTATGTTTTTGAAGTGAAACTTCTTTAGGCGCGCTTGACTTGGGGAGTAAACTGGCGAATGCGTTACGAAAACGTGTGATCGGGCGAGTAGGGAAAGTACGTATTTATGCGACCGGGTTTTTACACCAGGTATTTGCTTCCAAGTACGCACACAAGGTACCGACTCAAAATACTTGCAAGACTATAAAGTATCTTATACGGCTACTCGCTCAAATACGTAGTACTCAACCGCGTTAGTTTTCGCAAATGCGATCATGCTCCTTATCAGTAAGAGTCTACGGAACAATTTCGTATGCAAGTATTTTTGAAGTGAAACTTCTTTACGCGCGCTTGACTTGGGGAGTAAACTTGCGAACGCGTTACGAAAAGTGTGATCGGGCGAGGTGAACGGGAGTTGAGTGGGGGATATAAGCAAGAAAAAGCAGTGCGCGTGCACATTTTCTTTCTCTCTTCCTCTCATAGCCAAATACGTTTGAAGTTTTTTTCTTTTGCTTATAATATATCTCGAAAATGGTGCGTCCTATCGCAAAAATAATGAAAATTTCGACCCCCTTTATAAAACCCATTTATACTCCTAAAACTCAACATGTAGGTAATCATTTTTCATATTTTCCATACAAAAAGTGAAAAATTCCTTAAAAACACGCCAAGGACACGTGGTACTTATTTGCCCTACCCCGTGTATTGTTTTTTAGAGCCGCAGGCGCGGAGGGAGCGGCTCCGCGCCTGCGGCGGGCAAATAAGTACCACGTGTCGACGAGTCGCGATTGTCAAATTCGATTTTTGTTGTGTCAAAATTATTGAAGTGAAACTTCTTTACGCACACTTGACTTGGAGAGTAAGCTGGCGAACGCGTGACGTAAGCGTTACGAAAAGTGTGATCGGGCGAGTAGGGAAGGTACGCCGTACGTATTTACGCGACCAGGTTTTTACACCAGGTATTTGCTTCCAAGTACGCACACCAGGTACCGACTCAAAATACTTGCAAGACTATAAAGTATCACACCCCGGACATTCCATACAACGCTCGCAAAATAATGACCTACTACTAGTACATTAACAAATGACGTTTGTATACGTATGAATGTGTGCGTGAAATCTAGTAGGGCTGGCTGGCAGTAGTGCGTAGGCGGCGGCGCTGCCCGAACGTATGCAACAATGGGGCGCCGCGCGCCGCGACAAAATTAGTACTCACAGAAATCTAATTAATTACATTTCTATTGTACTAATTTTCAAGTCGAAGAATGAATAGAAAGTGAAAGAAAGAGACATAACTAAGACAATAAAGAGAGAGAGCAATAATTTAATAGTTGGTACGTTAATATTACGGAAGTTTTAATTGTTCTAAAACGAAGAAAACTTGGAAAATAAATTAATAATAGAGAAAATTATGAAAATAAATTATCACAACACTGGCTTAACTTGTTTGTCTGTAATATACTAGCTTTTATTTTTTTTGGGTTTAAAGGATATTTGAGTTGCTGTTCCTTACCTTCTTTCATGTTTCGGGAACCGAAAGAAACTCCTGTCTTTATCGTTCCTCGATGAAGATAAGCATCCAAATAATGCACAATATACAACCATTAACACAAAATATAAAACTTTAAAAAAATAATGTGTTCGTGTCAGCAGTAGGTAGGTACCTACAGCGCTGCGGTTCTTGTGTTTGCAAGCGCTCTTGGTAAAGAACCGGGGACGAATATGCCGAAGTGCGGGGTGAGGTGCGGTAACTGATGTTAGTGCGGGGAAAGGAGTGTCCTTTCTGTACGTAGTACTTTAAGTATTCTCTGAAAGTATCTTATACGGCTACTCGCTCAAATACGTAGGTACTCAACCGCGTTAGTTTTCGCAAATGCGATCATGCTCCTTATCAGTAAGAGTCTACGGAACAATTTCGTATGCAAGTATTTTTTACTTTAATGGTTTGCAAGTATTTATTTGTAAACGCGATTTTGCTCCTTATTTATAGGAAGTCATTGATCAATTTCCTATGCAAGTAGTTTTACTTCCAACGGGGCTTTTGAATACGCGATTGTACTTCTTATCTGTATGAAGTTATGGATCAATTTTCTATGCAGATAGAAAATACTTGAAACTATCTCGCTCCGTCGTGGCTCGACGCTCGAGTACGTAGGTACTCAAATAGTTCAACAACCGCGTTTGTTTTCGCAAATGCGATCATGCTCCTTATCAGTAAGAGCACAGAATACTTAATAGTACTACGTACAGAAAGGACACTCCTTTCCTCGCCCTCATATCAGTGTTTTTATTTCATTACGAACCCGACTATATAAATAAACAATTGAACTACATGGTCACTTCATAATAATGCACACGTTCGGGCAGCGCCGCCGCCGTCGTCGTTCGGTTCCCCGACACAAATTGCTTACCGCGCCATTTTTTTTACGCTACTAGATTTCGCGCACACATTTGCACGTATACAAACGTCACTTGTTTATGTAGTAGTAATAGGTAATTATTTTGCGAGCGTTGTATGGAGTGTCCGAGGTGTGGTAAGAGTCTACGGAACAATTTCGTATGCAAGTATTTTTACTTTAATGGTTTGTAAAAGTATTTATTTGTAAAGGCGATTGTGCTCCTTATTTATAGGAATTCACGGGTCAATTTCCTATGCAAGTACTTTTTACTTCCAACAGGGCTTTTGTTTGATTACGCGATTGTACTTCTTATTTGTATGAAGTTATGGATCAATTTTCGATGCAGATAGAAAATACTTGAAAGTATCTCGAGCCCTGGTTTTAGGCCCTGGTTTCTTAAGGTGGACGTACTTGGAAGCCCTGGTACTCGATTTTGCAAGTACGACCCATGTCTACGGGCTACGGGCGAGGCGAACGGGAGTTGAGTGGGGGATTAAGCAAGAGAAAGCAGTGCGCGCGGACATTTTCTTTCTCTCTTCCTCTCATAGCCAAATACGTTTGAAGTTTCACTTCAGTCGTGTGGTCATAAGCACACTCGTTTTTTTCCGAAACTATAAGAAATATACTGTTGAAACTTGGTAAGTAGATGTATTCTGTGAACCGCAGTAAGATTTTCACACAAAAATAGAAAAAAAACAATAAATTTTGGGGTTCCCCATACTTACAACTGAAACTCCAAAAATTTTTTTTCATCAAACCTGTACGTGTGGGGTATCTATGGATAGGTCTTCAAAAATGATATTGAGGTTTCTAATATCATTTTTTTCTGAACTGAATAGTTTGCGCGAGAGACACTTCCAAAGTGGTAAAATGTGTGTGTCCCCCCCCTCTAACTTCTAAAATAAGAGAATGATAAAATTAAAAATATATATATATAACAAGCTGACCCGGCGAACTTTGTTCCGCCTTAAAGGCAATAAAAAAGATTTTTTTTTTAATTAGAAAAAATACAAAAAAAATTAAATACCTACATTAATCATTCATAATTATTTATTAATTTTAGTACATAGGTTGCTCTTCATTTAAGTACCTTGTGATACACGACATTTTTTGATTTATTATCAGGCGCAAAAACAAACAACGCAGATGGTCTTCCGACCCGTGAACATGCCACGTATAATTGACCATGGGAAAAACATGAATGTTCTAGATTTAAACCACAAACTTTTAAGGATTGGCCTTGTGATTTGTGGATGGTCATAGCAAATGCAAGACGTATCGGAAATTGAAGTCTTTTAAATTCAAACGGCATATCGGTTGGGATCATCGGTATCCTCGGAATGAGAACTTCCTCACCTTTGAATTTTCCTATCATTATCGTAGCGTAAATTACATTGTTCATTAATTTTCTAACCACTAAACGCGTACCGTTGCACAGTTTTGGTTGGTTTATGTTTCGAAGCATGATTACTACGGAGCCAACCTTTAGGCGTAAATTGTGAGGTGGTAAGCCAGCCACGTCCAAAGAGTTTAAAAATTCAATTGGATAGTTGGTGGCTTCATCTTCATTTGTGACGCAGTCAATAGATTTGAATGAATGCATTGTTCCAATGATCTTATTTTGAATTATGTAGTTTAGGTCATCTACATCTTTATTCTTAGCCGCTAAAATTGCTCGCTCACTCAACCATTCATTATTTTTGTAGTTAGAAATAATTTCTGGAAATACATTGTTGATAAGTTCGTCTTTTGATGAGACAAAATTACAGAAATTATTTGGAAATGATATTAATCCGCTCGATTCATCGACAGGTACTTGACCATTACCGATAGTCAGCAATTGCTCCGAGAAATCTTCAGCAGATGTATCATTAAGCAATGTAACTCTCATGTTTGTTGTCAGTTGCAGTTTCTTCACATAGCGCCATAGATTTGACGATTTGAGGCAAGCGTTTATTTCGTCGGCAGCCGTAGATCTTGGAATTACTGGCAGTATTTGGTGGAAATCGCTAGACAGTAAAATCATTGCTCCTCCAAAACATCTCGAGTCATTGCGTAAATCTTTTAATGTTCGGTTAAGTGCTTCTAATGCACGTTTATGCGCCATTGTGCACTCGTCCCAGATGATGATTTTCGATACCGATAAAAAAAAAAAAAAAAAAAGTATCCTATGTCCTTCTCCTGGCTCTAAACTACCTCCCTGCCAATTTTCAGCTAAATCCGTTCAGCCGTTCTTGAGTTATAAGTGGAGTAACTAACACGACTTTCTTTTATATATGTACATTACCATGTAAACTTCCACCGAAAATTGGTTTGAACGAGATCTAGTAAGTAGTTTTTTTTTAATACGTCATAAATCGAAAACCGCAATTTACCTTTCACAAAGTTACAACGAACTACAAGAACTTTTATATTATGTTACTTGCTGCTACGGAACCGTTCATGGGCGAGTCCGACTCGCACTTGGCCGGTTTTTATACTTCGCTACCTCCAGTACTACATTTGACACAAAGTGTATAGCGTTCAGTCAGTAAGTGTAAAGTTGTATGAAACTGAAATACGTGTGTTACTTAACCGCGAGTAGTTAAATAAACAACAATTGGTTGGAAACAAATTCGTAGTTAAATTCATTCGCGGCTGAATAATGAGAGTGTAAAAGCAACCGCGCGCAGCGGCCGCGCGTCAGCGCGGGTCGCGGGTCGGCGTGTGGGTCGCGGCGCACGGGTCGCGGGTCGGCGCGGTAAACACTAGCAATACTAATGCATAGGCGTATTTAGGAACTATCAAATAAATCCTAACGTTGAAATTAAAAAGTGATTTTTTCTAACATTTTAACACACCCATACACACATATTCACACACATTTGCAACTCCACATGCACACTCCTACACACTCACTCACACCGTACACGTGTCTCAGTGTGTTCGCCTGGAGGAGTCCTTCTCTGATTATTGTAACCTCACTGAGGGTGTTCCTCAGGGTAGCGTTCTCTCTCCTCTTCTTTTTTCAATTTTCATAAACTTTGTTACCAGAGTAATCTCCTCTAGTTTTCATCTCTACGCAGATGACTTGCAGCTTTATCGACATTTTACTGTAGCGAACGCGGATTCTGCAATTGCTGCAATGAATCATGACCTGGCTTGCATCAGCGCTTGGGCTAAGTCATTTGGTTTGCAAATTAACCCAACTAAATCTCAGGCCATGATCATAGGCAGTAGATTCGTTCGCAATGCGGCTGATGTTGCATCTCTGATGCCCTTATATCTCGATGGTGTTCGCATTGACTATACTGAAACCGCTAAAGATCTGGGTGTAGTTATTGACTCCAACCTTTCGTGGCGTGCTCAGGTCAACGAGGTTAGCCGGAAGGTACATTTCTCCTTTCATTCGCTGAAATGCCTTCTGCCCTTGAAGACTAAAATTTCCTTGGCACAAACACTTATTCAGCCGATTATAGATTATGCCGACGCCTGCTACCTGGATGCTACTGAAGAGCTATTAAACAAGCTTGAGCGCTTGCAAAACCTGTGCATTCGCTTTGTTTTCGGTCTTCGAAAGTATGACCATGTTTCTCACCTTCGCAAGGAACTCAAGTGGCTCCCAATCCGCCTTCGCAGGAATACTCGGATTTTATGTCTCCTCTTCAACATCTTACACAACCCGTCTTATCCTTCCTACCTGCGTGAGCGTTTTTCTTACGCTCGCCCTAGCGACGCACCGTGCAGATCACACCTAAGATCCCTCCTTAAATCACATCCTCATAAAACAAGCTACTATTCTTATTCCTTCTCTGTCCATGCTGTGAGATTGTGGAACTCACTTCCGCCTAGCATTCGTGATTTAAAAACTATTTCTCTATTTAAATGTAGATTGAAAGAGCATTACCTTTCCTCTGTACTGTGAGTATTTATATATTTATGTATATATTTTAGCATTATGTATTTATTTAAGTATACTTATGTTATTTTTATTTTTATTTTGCATTATATGTGTAGGTTTATTTAATATTTTAGTTTTAGGCTTCACACATTCATATTTCTCTCTTCTTGTTTTCACACACTATTGTCTACATTTCTTTTTTTACTTCTCCTTTCGCAGGTCTGCTGGAAGAAATTTCTTAAGAAATAAGCAGTACCTTTGTACTCAAATTATAATTTATAACATTTCCTTATGTATTTTACTGTGTGTACATAAATAATAAAATAAAATAAATAAATAAAAAAATAAATAAGTATGTATAATTGTTTGGCACGCTCTGGGGCCTGAACGGCTCGATGAATCTTAGTTTGAGAGGTGTCGTTAGATTCGTTTTTACTGTGAGAGTGATACTGAGTAAGTATATCAAAATAAAAATAAAACAAAATGGCGGATTTTTGGCGCCATATACTCGTATTATGTCTTCAAAAAAATATTTTTCTCAAAACCTTTCGAGTGGGGTTTCAAAATAAAGGGTTTTAAAAGGCGATTACAAAAATATACACAACTTATATGGTTAAAAGTAATTCGAAGTGATTAATCGTAAAAAACACGTACCAAGAACTAAATCATCTGCGAAATCTTTCACTTTCTTTCATTTATAAACCAAAAAGCTGGAAATTAAAAAAAGTAATTAAAAAACTAAAAAACCCGACTGCGGTAAAAAACTTAAGTTAAAAAGACGGGTTGCACTCCGGGAGTGCCGGCAGAAGTGAAAACTTGAATATTAACGTTGAAATAAATCAATTATTAATTGACAATTGATAACTAAGTTTTCGCTTCTCATGCTCTAAAAGTTCGTCTTTATGTTGTGCTTAGGCGACATAAAATCGCTTTTTATGTTCTAGTGCATAAAGTAATATTTTTTTTCTGAGACTAAGGTAATCAGGCCCAACAGCCACACGCGCAATAAAGCTTCGCAGATTAAAGTCGTGATTTATTTCATTTTCTTAAATTTATACCACTTCCGTGTTTTCTATCGTTAATTTAATAAAATCAGGTAAAATAGTTGTCATTTATTATTTAAAAACGCAAAGAAACGTTTTTATGACTTGGCAGTATGAAGTAGGTACCCAAGTCGAATGACAAATGATGAAATTAAAAAAAAAACTTTTAAAAAGTTTCGTGGCGGTATTATCTGTGGTGGCGGGAATTAGCTATGCTTTGCAACATTTTTGATTAATTATGTACTGTATACTTTATGCCTGTTTCATTTTCTCGCAATCGTAGTGAAAAGCAGAGTGTATAACTCAGGCATAAACGAGCCATTTTACCCCTCGACTTAACTATCCACCCTCGCCTGCGGCTCGCGTGGATATAAACGTCTCGGGGTAAAATAGCTTCTTTTATGCCTTAGTTGTACAATCTACTATTTTTTCACTATTTCTGCGTCACTTTTTTCATTAATCGATGCACTTTGTTCAATTTCCATTTTTTGCAACACTTTATATACACGAATTTTACGAATACACAGCAGTTGGCTACTACACAGACGGTCGAGCCATCAGCTGTCCATCCACGTCCGCGTCCGCGTCCGCGTCCACCATCACCATCACATCACATCACATCGCCATCACCATCGCCGTCACCATCACCATCGCCATCGCCATCACCATCGCCATCGCCATCACCACCGCCATCGCCATCGCCATCATCATCACCATCACCATCCATCCATCCATCCATTATCGTGTCTCACTTGGTTCACTTCGGTTGGCGCCGCCGTAGAAAGAGATGGGGGGGGGGGAATCTCTCCTGACGGTCACGTGTCCTGACGCGATGCCCTGACGCGAGTTTAACATTTTTTACCCATTACAAAAAGTGTTCAACGCCGCTAAAGAAGTTTTCACTTCAACAAATTTAAAAAAACAGGTGGGAAATCATAATCCCAGTCCAATTGCCCGCCTCGAGATTGACATTGACTATATGTATATACTTAAACAAAATGAAATTAAAATTATACTTTAAAATTCTTGCATAAATCATTAGAATAACTCCAAAACTACCTACAACATATCAAAAAATTGAACGACTTACCTTTCGTTGTTTCACCATAATTTAAAAAAACGCACTTGTTCAAAAAACACTCAAGCAACGGACAACCACGGACTGACTGGCTATAAAAGCATTATAAAAGTGACATTTACGTTCCGATTCACGTTTTTTTTTACCCGACTGCGCGACGCAAAGGAGTGGTAATGTGTTTATCAGCCTATGTATGTATGTTTGTATGTTCCTTTGAAGCACTATACAGACCAAACGCCTGGGCCGATTTTTATGATTCACACGTCAATCGATCCCTCTTAGTCCGGCGAGTGTCACTAAAGACATGACGTTAATGAAAATTCAATATGGCGACTACTGGACGCCATATTGTGAAAATGAAAAAAACGAAAGTCAACAAACTATGTCAAGTGGGATATCGTTGGATAGGTCTTTCAAAAATATTTGTGGTTTGGGGAGACCGTTTTTTGATTAAGTAAACCGTTCGTGACTTATCAAGATTTAAAGTACCCATTTTCGTTAGAATCAAATGTCCTCCCCGGGTGCGTCTCATATTGTATAAAGTTATTTGGTATATTTTAATTTCAATAACCTTCACAAGATATAATAAACGTGAGAAATACCAACTGTTGATATAATTTCTTTACATATAACATTTATATACTCTAAAACTTACTTCGTATAACGTTATTGGATATAACATTTATTTAATCGAAAATCATTAGGTCTATCGTTTAAAATATATATTGATACCGTCATTATGGTTAACACCCCGATTCAGAGCAATCCGAATCGGACAGCTTAGGTTAGAAAGCCTTCGTGGCTTCCGAATTATTTCCGTTACCGTTACCGCACCCGAACTCAACGAACGCAATAGACGACGTAGGATGCAAGAGCAAGCGAAGGGCACCCCGAGGTTCGGTTTGGTTAGGTTACTTGAAACCTTTTACACAGAAATAGGGGCCCCGCGAAGCGGGGCTCCGTCGACATAGGATGACATAGGATAAAAAAAAGGTTTTTATCATATTAGACTAAATAGGTTTTATGTCTATTGAGTGGTATATTAAACGATTTTATATTAATTGTCTGTTATTCTTATAGAAATTAGTTACACTAAAATTATATCAATCGTTTATTATATTAACTGATAATTATCTAAACTAATATTATAAAGAGGTAAAATTTGTTTGTAAGTTTGTATGTAGGGGGTAATCTCTGGAACTACCAGTCGGATTTGAAAAATTCTTCTTGCATTTGATAGCCCAATTCTTGAGGAAGGCTTTAGGCTATTTAACGTCACACTGTGACCCTTAGGAGCCGAGCAAAAGCGCTATGGGGAAACGAAATGATAGAGCAGGAGACGCGGGCAAGTGATGCAATACGACGAGATGGGTCGAGGGAATAAGAAATTTCACGCGAACGAAGTCAGAAGCAGGAGGGCAGAAGCTAGTATCAAATAAAATTATAGGTTCAGTTGTTATATCTTGTAAATATTAGAGGTTTTGTAATAATAATAATAATAATAATCGTTTATTTCGGAAATCAGGTTCCATTTTGTTAGTATTACAGTCTTAAAAATAATGTTAGTACGTAAAATATTAAACTAGGGCAAATAAGGCCTGAAAGGAGAACTTAAAACGTAATTATATCATATATTACTTACCCGTCCCCCCCCCCTCTACCAACTAAACGGTTGTAGTTAGAAATTTAAATGTTACGGCAGTAGTACCTATATATTACGAAGTTTAAAGGAAAACTATCACATTTAAGTGGGATTTACAACTCATAACTAAAAAGAATAAAATAAAAAAAAAAAATTTTTAAATCAAAAAACCCGACTGCAGTAAAAAACTTAAGTTAAAAAAAACTGAAAAGCTAAAAACAAGCCCATTTTAAATTAAAATAAAAGTCGGAAGCTGGCGGGACCCATACCATTTTTATATTTTCAAACTCAAATGGGTCCCGCCTGCTTCCGACTTTTATTTTAATTTAAAATGGGCTTGTTTTTAGCTTTTCAGTTTTTTTTTTTAACTTAAGTTTTTTACTGCAGTCGGGTTTTTTGATTTTAAAAATTTTTAGTGTGACCATAGGTAATATAATTCTACAGAGTTTTTGACAGTTGTGGGCGGTATATTGCCTAAACCTGTTAACAGCATCGAAAATACAATGTGGGAGGCATGTTCCCTTAACTCTGTACAAATGTGTAGAACATTCAGGTTATAAGTCTGAATGTCTGCATTGTGGCATTATGTGCGACAGCCGGGAGCGCCGGACGGCGGCGCGCGGCGCGGTGCGATTTGTTGGCGCGACAGATGTACAGTACACTGTACAAACACAGCGGATACGCGCCATTGTGCCGCCGTACACCTCCGCCGTCGCCGTGCGCTTTGTACGAACAACACCGCGACCAACTCACACGCCCGGCCGACACCGTGCTTAGTAACACGCAGTAAGGTTTATTATTAAATATCTCAGCTGTTCGGGAGCTTGCAGGTGACAGTAGAAGAGGGACAACAGTGGGCGCAAGTTTTAATTAATCCGTGCGAGTGGCGACAGATCCGAGCCGGCCGCGCCTCCCCTCCCGCGAACAGGCGCGCTACTGCACCGTACACTTGTTACTCAGCAGAACGTGTATCAAACACAAGTACGCAATGTAACGCTGTACAATCGACTGCACGTCAATAGTAATACTTGTGCTACTGCTACAAAATGAAGTCAAACTGTTACCAGGCCTGTGAGGTTGATTGTACGAGAGATGACACTGTCAGCTGTGATCAATTAATCAACTCAGCCAATCGCAGTCCACTGCTGGACATAGGCCTCTGCCAGACTGTGCCACAGCACTCTGTCCTCCGCCTTCCACATCCAGTCTACCCTAGCCACCTTCTTTAGGTGTTCCGTCCATCTAGCTGCGGGACGTCCCACACTACGCTTGCCGATACGCGGTCTCCACTCCAGGACTCGTCTGCTCCACCGGCCATCAGTCCTTCGACAGACATGGCCAGCCCTCTGCTACTTCAGTTTACTTTCTCTGCAAGCTATGTCGGTAACTCCGGTTCTTTTCCGGATAATTTGAATCCTGATTTTATCCTTCAAAGAGACTCCGAGCATAGCTCGCTCCATAGCGCGCTGAGCGACCTTGAATTTGTGGACCAGCCCGACCGTCAGTGTCCACGTTTCACCGTACACAGTCAGCTGTGATACGTTTTTGTTATTTTGAGTAGACTTGATGAAAACGTATCTCTCACTTCTTTGTGGTCTTAAGAGTAGAGAAGAAATTATTTTGGATTGTCTCATAGGTAAAACCATATTCTAACATTGAATGAAAAATCAATGATGTGATCAACTGGACCCGTGGGTCCAGTACGAGTGGGTCCAGTACGAGTGGATCCAGTTGACCAAAGACGCATAGCAAAAAAGACGTCGGTCAATAGTTTTCGGTAAAATGAAAATCGAACAATAGAATTTCGGAAAAGCTGACCATTTTTCATTACCTGTACGTACAGTCACGTCTAAAATATGTATACACTTGGCAATTTTCAATTGCAATTTTTTCGTAAAATAACGAATGCAACGTTGAAATACGACACTTAACATAAACCTATGGGTTCGAAAATACTATTTTCGTAATAACATAAAATTTCATTCAAAACTAAAGGAGAAAATCGCCTTTGAATAAAGCCAAGTGTATACATACTTTTAGACGTGACTGTACTCCGATTCCTCAGTGATTTGTATATAACCGGTCATAAGGTTCTCCGTAATTCTCGAATTTTCTTTAATTAAAAATAATTACTCGCATTTATATATAGTCCTTCAACCGAGCAAGTATTTTTTACAAATTCAACAATGATTCAGTTAATTCCTACGCCACTTTAATATTCGCACTCTGACATTAGCCAGACACAACCATTAGGTTGTTATTGAAGCACAGAATACTTAAACTACTACGTACAGAAAGGACACTCCCTTCCCCGCACTAACAGTTCGTCGCAGTTCTTTAACAAGAGCGCTCGCAAACACAAGTACCTCACGCACACATTCATACGTATACAAACGTCATTTTTTAATGTAGTCATCATCATCAGCCTATAATGTTCCCACTGCTGGGACACAGGCCTCCTCTCTGTGAGAGGGAGTGGGCCGTAATCCACCACGCGGGCCCAGTGCGGGTTGGTAGATGTCACATGTCTTTGAATTTTTTAATGTAGTAGTAGTAGGTAATTATTTTGCGAGCGTTGTATGGAGTGTCCGGGGTGTGATTGAAGTGAAAACTTCTTTAGCGGCGTTGCACACTTTTTGTAATGGGGAAAAAATGTTAAACTCGCGTCAGGACATCGCGTCAGGACACGTGACCGTCAGGAGAGATTTCCCCCCCCCCCCCTCTTTCTACGGCGGCGCCAACCGAAGTGAACCAAGTGAGACACGATAATGGATGGATGGATGGATGGACGGACGGACGGTGACGGTGACGGTGAAGGTGAAGGTGACGGTGACGGTGACGGTGAAGGTGACGGTGACGGTGACGGTGACGGTGACGGTGACGGTGACGGTGACGGTGACGGTGTCGGTGACGGTGATGGTGACGGTGACGGGGACGGTGACGGTGACGGGGACGGTGACGGTGATGGTAGCTTCATCTTTCTGACTGACCGACCCCTTGACAATTCAAAAGTGCCTGTAATTGGTTTAATTGAAATAAATGCTTTGAGTTTGAGTAGACGTGGATGTGGATGGATGGATGGACAGCTGATGGCTCGACCGTCTGTGTAGTAACCACACTGCTGTGTATTCGTAAAATTCGTGTATATAAAGTGTTTAAAATATGGAAATTGAACAAAGTGCTTCGATTAATGAAAAAAGTGACGCAGAAATAGTAAAAAAAAATTAGTTATATTAATCAATTCATAATTGATTTATTTCAACGTTAATATTCAAGTTTTCACTTCTGCCGGCACTCCCGGAGTGCAACCCGTCTTTTTTATTTTTTGTTACACGCCCTTTACTCACACAAATGCATAGTATATTGTCTATAATTGGGCGAAACTAGAAAGGGATGTGGTTTGTCACTAGCTGCGCTCCCGCAGAGATATTAGTCCACTGTACAGTGACGTTCATATGTCGATTAGCAATCTCACAAAGCAATAGATTGACGCCTCGGTTTGACCTACGACCTTATTTTATAAGATGTTTCTATACTATAGACACGCACACACTTTATTAGGTAGTTCGATAAAATACTCATTAGTTTTTCGTCTCGATCGTTCGTGTTGTTCACACAAATAATAAATTTTGTGGGTAGACCACAGAAAACCAACAAAATTATTCCGATTACTTTGAGGTAGACAGAGTATGCTGTTCGTTACAAGTGTTACGATGTGACGTTGCAAAATTAATAGTAGCGACATCTGTCGTGGAATAGCGTTTGTCATGGTGGTTTACGGGACGCAAGATGGCGTTGGTGTTTTGTGTTTAGTAAATTAATTACAGTTTATCAGTTAATTAAATCAAATAAACAAACATACATAATTCTCCATATTTTTAAATAAAAAACAATGTCGAATGTATTAAAAATAAAAATCGATAATAATCTTATATAGTCTGTGGAAGATTATTCGAGAAACTGTCAGATTGGTTTGGAAAAAAACGGTGTTCCGTGTCCGGTCTTTTACGACCAAGAACACGAGCCTGGGGGCTGTTTGAGAGGCACTTTATATCCTGAGAGGAACGGGATGTGCCCAAATAACCCAATGGGGTTTTAGTATAAATTCCAGTAAGAGCAGAATCCTGTGAGTATTAAACCATTTGCTTTATTCTTGCTGGACAGCCTATAGCCCAGGTCTCTTGCATGTGTGTTCTGACACGAGGACGTTGTTACAGGTCTGGCTTGTTATGCTAGCCTTCTTTTGATTGGTGCTATGCGCAGCTAAATTGATGCCTGGATGTTGCGCCGTTGTGTGATGATTTGAAATTCATCAGAGCGCAGGCGGCTTTAAGGTTATCCCTTGCGGTGTGGTCATCCGACGTTCAGGAAGGCCTTACTTAGCCGATTCCCGGTTATGAGGGAAGTTCGCCACTCCAGGTAACGAAAGCGTCACCATCTCGTCCGTAGGCCGCGTTCGCGTGTGCTCACAGTTTTATCCTGTGAGCGAAGCCAAGGACCGACGATCCGTCAACTGACTGAGGTCAGAACTAACTGATTGGTATGAACTGAATGTGGTCAACTGAGAGACTTCAACTGATTGGGTCAACTGAATGTGGTCAACTGAGAGACTTCAACTGATTGAAATCAACTGATTGAGATCAAAACTGAGAGGTTATTGTGTAAGATTATAATTTAACCTATGAGAGAGTTAGGCCTTTTGTAAAAAGGCTAGGTGTTAAGACCAGATGTTGTAAAAATATTGTGTCTCGGGTTTGCTTAGCATATTAGTTATTTTCCCCTTATGAGCACAGTCCAAATAGGTCGACAAATGTACGTGAGCTAGTAGGTTATTGATCTATTCCCTCACGGACTCGCATAGCGACTCTGAGAAACTGCTATTGTCTCATGCAGGTTTTCACCCATACCACTAGGTACGGAGACTAGTTGTGTGGGTGAATGCCGTAGTAGCAGGGAAAGAGGCATTATTTTAGTGGCTCGCCACTTTGTTTGTATGTGTGCCTTTATTTTGTATAATTCCAATAAACTTGTATTGTGTAAGAAGGTACTTGTTTAATTGAATCTTTCCCTAGCAGAATATACCCTATAAATTTACTTTAGCACGGTGGTGAGTAGTATAGTTCAAATAGAATCCATCATCAGCTTGTTTCCAATTAATTTCTGTAAACTACGCACGGGCCGGTGTTACAACGACTATGTTGGTTAGTGACGAGACGAGGTAGACAGAGTATGCTGTTCGTTACAAGTGTTACGACTATGTTGGTTAGTGACGAGACGAGATAGACAGAGTATGCTGTTCGTTACAAGTGTTACGACTATGTTGGTTAGCGACGAGACGAGATAGACAGAGTATGCTGTTCGTTACAAGTGTTACGACTATGTTGGTTAGTGACGAGACGAGATAGACAGAGTATGCTGTTCGTTACAAGTGTTACGACTATGTTGGTTAGTGACGAGACGAGGTAGACAGAGTATGCTGTTCGTTACAAGTGTTACGACTATGTTGGTTAGTGACGAGACGAGATAGACAGAGTATGCTGTTCGTTACAAGTGTTACGACTATGTTGGTTAGTGACGAGACGAGATAGACAGAGTATGCTGTTCGTTACAAGTGTTACGACTATGTTGGTTAGTGACGAGACGAGATAGACAGAGTATGCTGTTCGTTACAAGTGTTACGACTATGTTGGTTAGTGACGAGACGAGGTAGACAGAGTATGCTGTTCGTTACAAGTGTTACGACTATGTTGGTTAGTGACGAGACGAGATAGACAGAGTATGCTGTTCGTTACAAGTGTTACGACTATGTTGGTTAGTGACGAGACGAGGTAGACAGAGTATGCTGTTCGTTACAAGTGTTACGACTATGTTGGTTAGTGACGAGACGAGGTAGACAGAGTATGCTGTTCGTTACAAGTGTTACGACTATGTTGGTTAGTGACGAGACGAGATAGACAGAGTATGCTGTTCGTTACAAGTGTTACGACTATGTTGGTTAGTGACGAGACGAGATAGACAGAGTATGCTGTTCGTTACAAGTGTTACGACTATGTTGGTTAGTGACGAGACGAGATAGACAGAGTATGCTGTTCGTTACAAGTGTTACGACTATGTTGGTTAGTGACGAGACGAGATAGACAGAGTATGCTGTTCGTTACAAGTGTTACGACTATGTTGGTTAGTGACGAGACGAGATAGACAGAGTATGCTGTTCGTTACAAGTGTTACGACTATGTTGGTTAGCGACGAGACGAGATAGACAGAGTATGCTGTTCGTTACAAGTGTTACGACTATGTTGGTTAGTGACGAGACGAGGTAGACAGAGTATGCTGTTCGTTACAAGTGTTACGACTATGTTGGTTAGTGACGAGACGAGATAGACAGAGTATGCTGTTCGTTACAAGTGTTACGACTATGTTGGTTAGTGACGAGACGAGGTAGACAGAGTATGCTGTTCGTTACAAGTGTTACGACTATGTTGGTTAATGACGAGACGAGGTAGACAGAGTATGCTGTTCGTTACAAGTGTTACGACTATGTTGGTTAGTGACGAGACGAGGTAGACAGAGTATGCTGTTCGTTACAAGTGTTACGACTATGTTGGTTAGTGACGAGACGAGGTAGACAGAGTATGCTGTTCGTTACAAGTGTTACGACTATGTTGGTTAGTGACGAGACGAGATAGACAGAGTATGCTGTTCGTTACAAGTGTTACGACTATGTTGGTTAGTGACGAGACGAGGTAGACAGAGTATGCTGTTCGTTACAAGTGTTACGACTATGTTGGTTAGTGACGAGACGAGATAGACAGAGTATGCTGTTCGTTACAAGTGTTACGACTATGTTGGTTAGTGACGAGACGAGATAGACAGAGTATGCTGTTCGTTACAAGTGTTACGACTATGTTGGTTAGTGACGAGACGAGGTAGACAGAGTATGCTGTTCGTTACAAGTGTTACGACTATGTTGGTTAGTGACGAGACGAGATAGACAGAGTATGCTGTTCGTTACAAGTGTTACGACTATGTTGGTTAGTGACGAGACGAGGTAGACAGAGTATGCTGTTCGTTACAAGTGTTACGACTATGTTGGTTAGTGACGAGACGAGGTAGACAGAGTATGCTGTTCGTTACAAGTGTTACGACTATGTTGGTTAGTGACGAGACGAGATAGACAGAGTATGCTGTTCGTTACAAGTGTTACGACTATGTTGGTTAGTGACGAGACGAGGTAGACAGAGTATGCTGTTCGTTACAAGTGTTACGACTATGTTGGTTAGTGACGAGACGAGGTAGACAGAGTATGCTGTTCGTTACAAGTGTTACGACTATGTTGGTTAGTGACGAGACGAGATAGACAGAGTATGCTGTTCGTTACAAGTGTTACGACTATGTTGGTTAGTGACGAGACGAGGTAGACAGAGTATGCTGTTCGTTACAAGTGTTACGACTATGTTGGTTAGTGACGAGACGAGGTAGACAGAGTATGCTGTTCGTTACAAGTGTTACGACTATGTTGGTTAGTGACGAGACGAGATAGACAGAGTATGCTGTTCGTTACAAGTGTTACGACTATGTTGGTTAGTGACGAGACGAGATAGACAGAGTATGCTGTTCGTTACAAGTGTTACGACTATGTTGGTTAGTGACCAGACGAGATAGACAGAGTATGCTGTTCGTTACAAGTGTTACGACTATGTTGGTTAGTGACCAGACGAGATAGACAGAGTATGCTGTTCGTTACAAGTGTTACGACTATGTTGGTTAGTGACGAGACGAGATAGACAGAGTATGCTGTTCGTTACAAGTGTTACGACTATGTTGGTTAGTGACGAGACGAGATAGACAGAGTATGCTGTTCGTTACAAGTGTTACGACTATGTTGGTTAGTGACCAGACGAGATAGACAGAGTATGCTGTTCGTTACAAGTGTTACGACTATGTTGGTTAGTGACGAGACGAGATAGACAGAGTATGCTGTTCGTTACAAGTGTTACGACTATGTTGGTTAGTGACGAGACGAGATAGACATAGTATGCTGTTCGTTACAAGTGTTACGACTAGTTGGTTAGTGACGAGACGAGGTAGACAGAGTATGCTGTTCTTTACAAGTGTTACGACTAGTTGGTTAGTGACGAGACGAGATAGACATAGTATGCTGTTCGTTACAAGTGTTACGACTATGTTGGTTAGTGACGAGACGAGATAGACATAGTATGCTGTTCGTTACAAGTGTTACGACTAGTTGGTTAGTGACGAGACGAGGTAGACAGAGTATGCTGTTCGTTACAAGTGTTACGACTATGTTGGTTAGTGACGAGACGAGATAGACATAGTATGCTGTTCGTTACAAGTGTTACGACTATGTTGGTTAGTGACGAGACGAGATATACATAGTATGCTGTTCGTTACAAGTGTTACGACTAGTTGGTTAGTGACGAGACGAGGTAGACAGAGTATGCTGTTCGTTACAAGTGTTACGACTAGTTGGTTAGTGACGAGGTGTTTCAATCTATTACCTAGCGGTGTTGTAGTTACTATTTTCAAAATGCAGTCAAATATAAATATTGAAGTAAAGGCAAATATTATTGCGCTGCATAAAATTGGATATAACAAAACCCAAATAGCTAATGAAACCGTACTAAGTGTGAGTGTATCATTTAAATATTTCCTAATTTATTAAGCATTGTTAATCGTTTTACTCAGAAGATGCCTTATCAAATAAAGTTTTACATTCATTATGAGGTTTAAGTAAAAGAAAAGAAAAATATAAATAATTTTAAAGATAATTTTATTTTGATTAGTGAATGATGAGTAATTATATTTTTTTTTCGTAGACGTCAAAGTGTTAATTATTGATAGTAAAGTAAACAGTTTTAGTATTTTGCTTATAGACGACTAACAGTATTCCATTCTTTGTTCTAGAGAGATACTGTGAGTCTTTCGGTTAAGCGATACGAGGAAGAGGGTAGCCTTGCAAATCGAGCGCGAAGTGGAAGGCCGGCGCTTATTATAGAAGAACAGGAATTAATGAATATGAAACAAATGGTTTCATACCAACGCGACATTTTTCTGAGTCATTCAACATATCTTTATTAACCGTTCGCCGTGCACTCCATGCTGAAGGCTTGCATCATTGAAGACCAGCTGGTGTTTGTCGCTTTTCTTGTAAATAGACCGAAAATGATTACATTATTTTAGTAGGTAATATTGTTATACTCATTCCATATATTAATTAATTTGAGGTTTAGTTTCAATCTTCTTTTCGTAAAAAAATGAATAATTAAGTTATAACCTCAATAACCTACTTAGCGGTTTTTTAACTGTAACGAATAAATATTTTTTATTGTTGTTAGCACTTAACACGCATTTTTATTCTAAATTCTTTATTGCAATAACAACATTAATAAAAAGGTAGCAATTTTGTGAATATTATTATTATTGCAAACAAAAATAAATATTGCCAAAAAACCGCACTGCGCTTCGTGAGATTCGAACCTAAGCCAACTGCATCACAGTCCTACGCTTGAAGATTACTGCTATGAGCACGTGCTATAACAGTTTCAATTTTAGTAACGCTATGCGTTGGAGCGTGTCTAACAAAAGGGACGGAAATATTTTTTTTCTTAATCGGTGTAGAGCGACGAATACGTGATGACATGGCAGTGTGTGAAGTAGTTAGGTGGTGTGTGTACCGTGTTGTGTACACACATATACATAGATGTACGCTGTACCGCGTGTCACAGCAATACGACTCGTAAGGTGCTCAGATAATTTTGAACGCTTGCTGTACTGTACCATCGCAGCTTTTTCCGCCTGATCACTTAAAAAAATTTTCGCCTAAATCCTGCGGCGGCGCCAAGCACGCCCCCTTAAAATTTTCGCATATTAGGAAAGCGCAGAGCAGTGGTGGCCCAGTGGTAACGGTCGCGACTTACGAGTTGTAGGTCGTAGGTTCGAACCCAGACAGGCGCTTTACTTTGTGTAAATTATTTCATCACCACTGCTCTCAAAACGGTGAAGGAAAACATCGTGAGGAAACCGGCATGTCCTAGAACCAAAAATTCGAAGACATGTGACATCTACCAACCCGCACTGGGCCCGCGTGGTAGATTACGGCCCGCTCCCTCTCACAGAGAGGAGGCCTGTGTCCCAGCAGTGGGAACATTATAGGCTGATTATGAGGAAAGCGATAGCGCAATTAGTTGCAACCTGCACTGCGCAGCTTAGTAACGCATCACGTGTACTTCTTTTGTGAATTTTATAAACGAACTGTTTGATCTTGGCGCGCTTACTAGAGAGCGCTTCTATTTTTTGAGTGCAAGCAAAAATAAACTTAGTGATGGTCAGGCGGGAGTGTCCGCAATAGTACATATCAGGCAAATAACAGTCAACGTGTGTGAAAAACAAGGTCGTATCTATCCCGACAGGTTAAACCTGATTGAGAGGGGTCGGCTGAGCGGCTGCCGGCGCGCGGCGTGCGGAGCAACGTGCAACGACTGAGTGAGAGGGGTCGTCTGAGCGGCTGCCGGCGCGCGGCGTGCGGAGCAACGTGCAACGACTGAGTGAGAGGGGTCGTCTGAGCGGCTGCCGGCGCGCGGAGCAACGTGCAACGACTGAGTGAGAGGGGTCGTCTGAGCGGCTGCCGGCGCGCGGCGTGCGGAGCAACGTGCAACGACTGAGTGAGAGGGGTCGTCTGAGCGGCTGCCGGCGCGCGGCGTGCGGAGCAACGTGCAACGACTGAGTGAGAGGGGTCGTCTGAGCGGCTGCCGGCGCGCGGAGCAACGTGCAACGACTGAGTGAGAGGGGTCGTCTGAGCGGCTGCCGGCGCGCGGAGCAACGTGCAACGACTGAGTGAGAGGGGTCGTCTGAGCGGCTGCCGGCGCGCGGCGTGCGGAGCAACGTGCAACGACTGAGTGAGAGGGGTCGTCTGAGCGGCTGCCGGCGCGCGGCGTGCGGAGCAACGTGCAACGACTGAGTGAGAGGGGTCGTCTGAGCGGCTGCCGGCGCGCGGCGTGCGGAGCAACGTGCAACGACTGAGTGAGAGGGGTCGTCTGAGCGGCTGCCGGCGCGCGGCGTGCGGAGCAACGTGCAACGACTGAGTGAGAGGGGTCGTCTGAGCGGCTGCCGGCGCGCGGCGTGCGGAGCAACGTGCAACGACTGAGTGAGAGGGGTCGTCTGAGCGGCTGCCGGCGCGCGGAGCAACGTGCAACGACTGAGTGAGAGGGGTCGTCTGAGCGGCTGCCGGCGCGCGGCGTGCGGAGCAACGTGCAACGACTGAGTGAGAGGGGTCGTCTGAGCGGCTGCCGGCGCGCGGCGTGCGGAGCAACGTGCAACGACTGAGTGAGAGGGGTCGTCTGAGCGGCTGCCGGCGCGCGGCGTGCGGAGCAACGTGCAACGACTGAGTGAGAGGGGTCGTCTGAGCGGCTGCCGGCGCGCGGAGCAACGTGCAACGACTGAGTGAGAGGGGTCGTCTGAGCGGCTGCCGGCGCGCGGCGTGCGGAGCAACGTGCAACGACTGAGTGAGAGGGGTCGTCTGAGCGGCTGCCGGCGCGCGGAGCAACGTGCAACGACTGAGTGAGAGGGGTCGTCTGAGCGGCTGCCGGCGCGCGGCGTGCGGAGTAACGTGCAACAACTGAGTGAGAGGGGTCGTCTGAGCGGCTGCCGGCGCGCGGCGTACGGAGCAACGTGGAACGACTGAGTGAGAGGGGTCGTCTGAGCGGCTGCCGGCGCGCGGCGTACGGAGCAACGTGGAACGACTGAGTGAGAGGGGTCGTCTGAGCGGCTGCCGGCGCTCGGCGTGCGGAGCAACGTGCAACGACTGAGTGAGAGGGGTCGTCTGAGCGGCTGCCGGCGCGCGGAGCAACGTGCAACGACTGAGTGAGAGGGGTCGTCTGAGCGGCTGCCGGCGCGCGGAGCAACGTGCAACGACTGAGTGAGAGGGGTCGTCTGAGCGGCTGCCGGCGCGCGGCGTGCGGAGCAACGTGCAACGACTGAGTGAGAGGGGTCGTCTGAGTGGCTGCCGGCGCGCGGCGTGCGGAGCAACGTGCAACGACTGAGTGAGAGGGGTCGTCTGAGCGGCTGCCGGCGCGCGGCGTGCGGAGCAACGTGGAACGACTGAGTGAGAGGGGTCGTCTGAGCGGCTGCCGGCGCTCGGCGTGCGGAGCAACGTGCAACGACTGAGTGAGAGGGGTCGTCTGAGCGGCTGCCGGCGCGCGGAGCAACGTGCAACGACTGAGTGAGAGGGGTCGTCTGAGCGGCTGCCGGCGCGCGGCGTGCGGAGCAACGTGCAACGACTGAGTGAGAGGGGTCGTCTGAGCGGCTGCCGGCGCGCGGCGTGCGGAGCAACGTGCAACGACTGAGTGAGAGGGGTCGTCTGAGCGGCTGCCGGCGCGCGGCGTGCGGAGCAACGTGCAACGACTGAGTGAGAGGGGTCGTCTGAGCGGCTGCCGGCGCGCGGCGTGCGGAGCAACGTGCAACGACTGAGTGAGAGGGGTCGTCTGAGCGGCTGCCGGCGCGCGGAGCAACGTGCAACGACTGAGTGAGAGGGGTCGTCTGAGCGGCTGCCGGCGCGCGGAGCAACGTGCAACGACTGAGTGAGAGGGGTCGTCTGAGCGGCTGCCGGCGCGCGGCGTGCGGAGCAACGTGCAACGACTGAGTGAGAGGGGTCGTCTGAGCGGCTGCCGGCGCGCGGCGTGCGGAGCAACGTGCAACGACTGAGTGAGAGGGGTCGTCTGAGCGGCTGCCGGCGCGCGGCGTACGGAGCAACGTGCAACAACTGAGTGAGAGGGGTCGTCTGAGCGGCTGCCGGCGCGCGGCGTGCGGAGCAACGTGCAACGACTGAGTGAGAGGGGTCGTCTGAGCGGCTGCCGGCGCGCGGCGTACGGAGCAACGTGGAACGACTGAGTGAGAGGGGTCGTCTGAGCGGCTGCCGGCGCGCGGCGTACGGAGCAACGTGGAACGACTGAGTGAGAGGGGTCGTCTGAGCGGCTGCCGGCGCTCGGCGTGCGGAGCAACGTGCAACGACTGAGTGAGAGGGGTCGTCTGAGCGGCTGCCGGCGCGCGGAGCAACGTGCAACGACTGAGTGAGAGGGGTCGTCTGAGCGGCTGCCGGCGCGCGGCGTGCGGAGCAACGTGCAACGACTGAGTGAGAGGGGTCGTCTGAGCGGCTGCCGGCGCGCGGCGTGCGGAGCAACGTGCAACGACTGAGTGAGAGGGGTCGTCTGAGCGGCTGCCGGCGCGCGGCGTGCGGAGCAACGTGCAACGACTGAGTGAGAGGGGTCGTCTGAGCGGCTGCCGGCGCGCGGCGTACGGAGCAACGTGCAACGACTGAGTGAGAGGGGTCGTCTGAGCGGCTGCCGGCGCGCGGCGTGCGGAGCAACGTGCAACGACTGAGTGAGAGGGGTCGTCTGAGCGGCTGCCGGCGCGCGGCGTGCGGAGCAACGTGCAACGACTGAGTGAGAGGGGTCGTCTGAGCGGCTGCCGGCGCGCGGCGTGCGGAGCAACGTGCAACGACTGAGTGAGAGGGGTCGTCTGAGCGGCTGCCGGCGCGCGGCGTGCGGAGCAACGTGCAACGACTGAGTGAGAGGGGTCGGCTGAGCGGCTGCCGGCGCGCGGCGTGCGGAGCAACGTGCAACGACTGAGTGAGAGGGGTCGTCTGAGCGGCTGCCGGCGCGCGGCGTGCGGAGCAACGTGCAACGACTGAGTGAGAGGGGTCGTCTGAGCGGCTGCCGGCGCGCGGCGTACGGAGCAACGTGCAACGACTGAGTGAGAGGGGTCGTCTGAGCGGCTGCCGGCGCGCGGCGTGCGGAGCAACGTGCAACAACTGAGTGAGAGGGGTCGTCTGAGCGGCTGCCGGCGCGCGGCGTACGGAGCAACGTGGAACGACTGAGTGAGAGGGGTCGTCTGAGCGGCTGCCGGCGCGCGGCGTACGGAGCAACGTGGAACGACTGAGTGAGAGGGGTCGTCTGAGCGGCTGCCGGCGCTCGGCGTGCGGAGCAACGTGCAACGACTGAGTGAGAGGGGTCGTCTGAGCGGCTGCCGGCGCGCGGAGCAACGTGCAACGACTGAGTGAGAGGGGTCGTCTGAGCGGCTGCCGGCGCGCGGCGTGCGGAGCAACGTGCAACGACTGAGTGAGAGGGGTCGTCTGAGCGGCTGCCGGCGCGCGGCGTGCGGAGCAACGTGCAACGACTGAGTGAGAGGGGTCGTCTGAGCGGCTGCCGGCGCGCGGAGCAACGTGCAACGACTGAGTGAGAGGGGTCGTCTGAGCGGCTGCCGGCGCGCGGAGCAACGTGCAACGACTGAGTGAGGGGGGTCGTCTGAGCGGCTGCCGGCGCGCGGCGTGCGGAGCAACGTGCAACGACTGAGTGAGAGGGGTCGTCTGAGCGGCTGCCGGCGCGCGGAGCAACGTGCAACGACTGAGTGAGAGGGGTCGTCTGAGCGGCTGCCGGCGCGCGGCGTGCGGAGTAACGTGCAACAACTGAGTGAGAGGGGTCGTCTGAGCGGCTGCCGGCGCGCGGCGTACGGAGCAACGTGGAACGACTGAGTGAGAGGGGTCGTCTGAGCGGCTGCCGGCGCGCGGCGTACGGAGCAACGTGGAACGACTGAGTGAGAGGGGTCGTCTGAGCGGCTGCCGGCGCTCGGCGTGCGGAGCAACGTGCAACGACTGAGTGAGAGGGGTCGTCTGAGCGGCTGCCGGCGCGCGGAGCAACGTGCAACGACTGAGTGAGAGGGGTCGTCTGAGCGGCTGCCGGCGCGCGGAGCAACGTGCAACGACTGAGTGAGAGGGGTCGTCTGAGCGGCTGCCGGCGCGCGGCGTGCGGAGCAACGTGCAACGACTGAGTGAGAGGGGTCGTCTGAGCGGCTGCCGGCGCGCGGCGTGCGGAGCAACGTGCAACGACTGAGTGAGAGGGGTCGTCTGAGCGGCTGCCGGCGCGCGGCGTGCGGAGCAACGTGCAACGACTGAGTGAGAGGGGTCGTCTGAGCGGCTGCCGGCGCGCGGCGTACGGAGCAACGTGCAACGACTGAGTGAGAGGGGTCGTCTGAGCGGCTGCCGGCGCGCGGCGTGCGGAGCAACGTGCAACAACTGAGTGAGAGGGGTCGTCTGAGCGGCTGCCGGCGCGCGGCGTACGGAGCAACGTGGAACGACTGAGTGAGAGGGGTCGTCTGAGCGGCTGCCGGCGCGCGGCGTACGGAGCAACGTGGAACGACTGAGTGAGAGGGGTCGTCTGAGCGGCTGCCGGCGCGCGGCGTACGGAGCAACGTGGAACGACTGAGTGAGAGGGGTCGTCTGAGCGGCTGCCGGCGCTCGGCGTGCGGAGCAACGTGCAACGACTGAGTGAGAGGGGTCGTCTGAGCGGCTGCCGGCGCGCGGAGCAACGTGCAACGACTGAGTGAGAGGGGTCGTCTGAGCGGCTGCCGGCGCGCGGAGCAACGTGCAACGACTGAGTGAGAGGGGTCGTCTGAGCGGCTGCCGGCGCGCGGCGTGCGGAGCAACGTGCAACGACTGAGTGAGAGGGGTCGTCTGAGCGGCTGCCGGCGCGCGGCGTGCGGAGCAACGTGCAACGACTGAGTGAGAGGGGTCGTCTGAGCGGCTGCCGGCGCGCGGCGTGCGGAGCAACGTGCAACGACTGAGTGAGAGGGGTCGTCTGAGCGGCTGCCGGCGCGCGGCGTGCGGAGCAACGTGCAACGACTGAGTGAGAGGGGTCGTCTGAGCGGCTGCCGGCGCGCGGCGTGCGGAGCAACGTGCAACGACTGAGTGAGAGGGGTCGTCTGAGCGGCTGCCGGCGCGCGGCGTGCGGAGCAACGTGCAACGACTGAGTGAGAGGGGTCGTCTGAGCGGCTGCCGGCGCGCGGCGTGCGGAGCAACGTGCAACGACTGAGTGAGAGGGGTCGTCTGAGCGGCTGCCGGCGCGCGGCGTGCGAAGCAACGTGCAACGACTGAGTGAGAGGGGTCGTCTGAGCGGCTGCCGGCGCGCGGCGTGCGGAGCAACGTGCAACGACTGAGTGAGAGGGGTCGTCTGAGCGGCTGCCGGCGCGCGGCGTGCGGAGCAACGTGCAACGACTGAGTGAGAGGGGTCGTCTGAGCGGCTGCCGGCGCGCGGCGTGCGGAGCAACGTGCAACGACTGAGTGAGAGGGGTCGTCTGAGCGGCTGCCGGCGCGCGGCGTGCGGAGCAACGTGCAACGACTGAGTGAGAGGGGTCGTCTGAGCGGCTGCCGGCGCGCGGCGTGCGGAGCAACGTGCAACGACTGAGTGAGAGGGGTCGTCTGAGCGGCTGCCGGCGCGCGGCGTGCGAAGCAACGTGCAACGACTGAGTGAGAGGGGTCGTCTGAGCGGCTGCCGGCGCGCGGCGTGCGGAGCAACGTGCAACGACTGAGTGAGAGGGGTCGTCTGAGCGGCTGCCGGCGCGCGGCGTGCGGAGCAACGTGCAACGACTGAGTGAGAGGGGTCGTCTGAGCGGCTGCCGGCGCGCGGCGTGCGGAGCAACGTGCAACGACTGAGTGAGAGGGGTCGTCTGAGCGGCTGCCGGCGCGCGGCGTGCGAAGCAACGTGCAACGACTGAGTGAGAGGGGTCGTCTGAGCGGCTGCCGGCGCGCGGCGTGCGGAGCAACGTGCAACGACTGAGTGAGAGGGGTCGTCTGAGCGGCTGCCGGCGCGCGGCGTGCGGAGCAACGTGCAACGACTGAGTGAGAGGGGTCGTCTGAGCGGCTGCCGGCGCGCGGCGTGCGGAGCAACGTGCAACGACTGAGTGAGAGGGGTCGTCTGAGCGGCTGCCGGCGCGCGGCGTGCGGAGCAACGTGCAACGACTGAGTGAGAGGGGTCGTCTGAGCGGCTGCCGGCGCGCAGCGTGCGGAGTAACGACCCGGTAACCTATTTATTCATTTATAAGGACTGAGCCCAATAGGTGGTAGTTTTAGCGAAAAATACGATAACAAATGTACTCAGTACTAAATAATTCCTACCTATGTACACGCCTGCCAAACGAAAAGTGTCTGCCATTAAAAAGTACTACGCGACGGCTACGGAGAAGCTGACGTCAAGGCTACGGCGTAGCAGATCGTCGATAGGCAACGCGCTAGCTCGGTTGCGCGGCAATTTATTTTATACCCTTTTCACCTTTTCTATGCAAAGAAAATTGGGACTTGTTTTAAAACACCTCTATTGAATGACTGATGTCCTTGTAACAAACAGTAAACAATTTGAAACGCGCGGTGCTTCTTTAAAACATTACACAGCAAAAGCAAAAATTAGCAGGAAAAGGAAATATGCATTTATGCAAGTAATTCAAAACTTTTAAATTATTTAAATATACATTGTAGGAGTCAAAATACAATTTGGCATATTTTTGCGTTTTTTTGGTGAAACCGAACACAAACTCGAATCGCGTCATCCTCGACAATGCCAGAAGCGATAACAACGTATGTGAATAAACATCTATTCTTTGCAAACCACTTGCATCTCACTTTTTATAGTAAGTGCTTGAATAAAGCACAAAAATTATTGGGGCTAATAAAGAGTTGTAAGCTATGCAATATCGTGCGTAGTGACGTCACAAATCATGGCTGCGACAGTAACGGGCGTCTGAACAGTAGTAGAGAACTTGGAGGAGTTTCATTCTAAAATTATTTTATTGCGCGTTATAAGCATTCAATGGATTTAACTTTTAATACATCCTTTTGGTTTCAATGACTATATTTGCTTATCTATTGATTCTTATGTCAAATGAAAATTACATCAATCTTGGAAGTCAGAACAAAAACAGCACTGCATCCAACTGGCTTATAATGAGACATCGTACAGAGTTTCCCACACGAGCTGGCGGCTGTCGACTGTCGGTATAATGTATGCGTGGGGGGGGGGGCGAGTGCGGGAGGGGGAAGGACACGCACTTATTGAATCGCGGTCCACGCGCGCCGCGCGTCTGTGCAACCCTTTATATATTTATTACACGGATCCAGCAAATCTTTCCACGTCGCCCTTCTTCTTTTAACTTTATTTCTTTTATAATTATGTTGGGCTTGACTTATATGGACAATTAGTGTGTCGTCAAAATTGGGTTTACACCGAATGATCTCGGGTTTATGTTCATTATTTATATCGTACACCCGGTTACTAAGTTCAAACATTCATATTTCATAATGTTCGTCCAAAAACAGTCACAACATTTGAAATCGACTTGCGTGGGTAGAATAAATCATAGTACCGCGACCGGACTACCGGAGCACGGTACGGCTTTAAAATCCCGGCCTAGCATTACGGTGCCGCCGGGCAGTTTGACAGGCTCCGCAGACCGCCGGCCGGTCCGGTGGCCGGATAAAGTTTCGTTGAATAAAACATTACATAATTCAATCCATCTCACGTAATGAATGTCAATCGCAGTCAGGATTCGCTCGCTAGTCGCTAGAGGTGGGCCACGCGCGCGCTGTACAAACATTACCGATATGCGAGGCGCGTCCCTCGCGACCCTCTTCGATGTCGATCTGTGGCGCCACACCAACACCTAACTCCTCAATAATTCATCAAGCTTTGCTGGCTATTAGTTATAAAACCGTTTTTCACAGAGATGGGCCGACATTTTGCATTCGTAAGTTCTATTCGCTGGGAGGTACTGCGTGTTGTACGCTCGCTGTTAATTGGATGCTATCAGGCGCAGTATTGAAGCAGCATCAGAGCTGTTCTTGGCTGAGAGTTAACTAAGTTGCGAGTGACGCGCGCTGCGAACTGTGTCACTTGACAAGCGGAGCCGAGTGACGCGCGTTAGTTCGCGAGACGCGGGGACTCATCAGAGCGCACACAGTAATACTACACACGACCACACGATGTGTCACTAAAGTTGCAGAGTTTCAGTGACATTGTGGAGTTATATTGTTCGTCGGCCCTCTGCGTGTGCCTGTGCGGTGGCGCACGACAGCTGTCATCGCGTCGCGCGTCGCCCTCGCCCACACACTATAAGCCCTCCATAAGCCCACGAGAAAGGCCGACATAACAACGATGCTCAGGATGATTATAAGTATTCTAATAGGTACAGATTGTGATATACACGACTATTTTAAACAAGGGCTACTTCGTTCTTCGTCATCCGATAAATTGGGATTCCATCAAGGAAGTGTACATAGATTGAACCGTGTGTAGCTCGATGATATTAGAGCACACGTATGTAGATGCGCAGTGCTCCGCGCCCCCTGGGCCTCTGGGCCCTTGGGCCCCGGGGCGCGATGTGCTCAAACAGCCGGCGCCTATTGGACAGCGTACCCACTACCCACACTATTTAAATGAAAATGAAACTTATCCGACAAGTAAACAGTGGGTGGAAGGCGAACCAGGATCGCGAATATTGAAAACTTTTTGACGAGTCTTTCCTCACTTTTAACCGACTTCAAAAAAGGAGGTTCTGTATTCGACCCGTACACTGACCTCTATTAATTACCACTGGACTGGCGGCTGTCAAAGTGCTTTTGGTGCCTAATTGATAATCGCCATTTTGGCGCTGTTGGCCGTAGCGAGTGTCCGTGGTACTAAAACTAGTGATGTCGATATCAGCGAGCAAATATCGATAACTTTTGATAATATTTTTACATTAATAAACGTATCATCATAATTACTACTTATATTTACAATTTACAGGGAATAATGAATAATAATAATGAATGTATTAAGTAACAGTCGAAAAGGTAAAATAAAACACGTTTTATATATTTAATTTATATTTTTCAAAGTCAAAGCATTTATTATAATTAGTTCCCTGAGAGATTCGCGGCGACGTAGATTATAAATGGCTCTGACAGCTCTCTTTTGCAAAATAAAGATGGATTCAATGTCAGCAGCTCGACCCCATAGTAAAATGCCGTACGTCATAATGCTGTGAAAGTAGCTACACTATTTGCGCTGTAGCATGGTGCGGGTGACAGTTTCAGTAACATTTCGTTTCACTCTTGAAAGTTGCCGCGATTTACAATTTATGACTTAGTATTTCAGTTGTACCACATTCGTAATATATTAAATAATTAATAACTGTAGTAAATTAAATTAAACCCAACCAGAATGTTCTAATCAAGAAATAAAATCAAATTGAATGAAAAATTAAGCAAAGTGTTATGCGTATAACGTAACGCCATAGACGTATTTAGTGATGGGATGTACTGCTACGATGGATAGTCGATATTTTTTATAATAAAAAACGTATATTGTGCGTAGGTCAATTTTTATTTTTAAAAGGTCTAATTATACAACAGAACATTTATAGGGTAAGGTTGCTAAAAAAAAATACATGTTATTCGTCTAAACCCATATCAGAGTCAGGAACATCTGAATTGTCACTCAATTCATCATCTGAATCTGTGACGGATATTATTAACGATGACTCAATTATGTTGTCAATATGTATGTCACGATCCCAATCAGACATAATGTCCCTTTTTGTTTTATTCACGACCTTCGACCAGTCTTCAGGTTGAACATTGTTGATGGCCTCTTGTAATAGGGCCAACATCTTATTTGCCGTAAATGGCGGCGAAGTATTATTTCTTGCGGCGTAACCTAAAAATAAACGAACTTATAAAAAAAAGTATTCAAATAATCATCAATCAGCCTAATCTAGTATCTGGTAATGTTTTTAAACTAGGTACATGCTACGATCGGAAAGCTGATTTTTTTATAAAGCTTCAAAATGGGAATTGAAATTAAAAGCATACCTTTTATTTGGGCCCAAATCAGCTCAATAGCGTTATACTGGCAATGGTAGGGTGGTAGTCGAAGGACCTGGTGGCCTTTTTCTTTTGCCATCTCGTCCAGAGCATAGGTAGGAGTTGGTGGCTTATGGCGTCGGACTAAGGCAATAAGCTCCGTCTTTAACATTTTTATATCTGCTGTAACTCCGTTTTCACTCAGCCACTTCACCAACTCGCTTTTGCGGTTGGATTGGTTTGGGGGTTTATTAACTTGCACCGAATGGTAGGGTGCGTTGTCCATTATTATGGTCATAGGCTCTTTTAAATTGTTTAATAGACCTATGAACCAATCTTTAAATTTTTCGTAATTCATCTCCTCATGATACTCCGTAGTTTTTTTTGACTTAAAAGCCAGCAAACAATCAGGGACGAATCCACTTGCTGTACCTGCGTGACAAATAATAAGGCGTTCGCCTTTGCCTTCCGGCACTTTGGTACACGATTGTGCCGTATCGTCGGTCCAACTTTTACCCACTGTGTGGTTGGCGTTTAGCCACGTTTCATCCAAAAAGACAACTTTGCTCCAATCACTTATGTTTTTGGCCTTCCTTAAAAATCTACATCTTGCTAGGGCAATGTCAGTCCTCTCCATAATAATCTTTCTTTTGTTAACTTTTTTGTAAACAAAGCCAATATCTTTTATAACTTGCCGTAGCGAAGTAATACCTCCTTTGAACAAGTCAGCTTCTTTTAATGATTTTAGAAGCTTGAGCAATGTGGGTAGCTCCATTCTTCTATAATAATCATAAATATGATTTCTAATAGCAACCTTAGCAAAATCATCCAAATCTGTGATTGGCTTCACCTTGGTCCGCTTTTTGTTGGGTGTCGATAATTTATTTTCAAACATCCCATCTTGGCCAATTTTCTCACGTGTAATACGCGAAACAGTATTGCGGCCAATATCAAGAGCTTCGGCTACTCGTTCTACAATATGATTCAATGGTAACAACGGTCCATTATTTTGTTGTTCTCTTTCAAAGTAGTCTCGGAGGCGAACAACAAGCTCCCTGGCCTGACTACCCAAAACAGTTTTTTTTGTATGCTTAGGCATGGTAATAACAACAAACTCAACAAACTTATAACAAATAACAATTTAACAAAAATGAAAACAAACAATGAAATCGTAATACGTGTCACATTAAGTCACAATATAACGCGCTTGCACTCGTACTCGCACTCACAGCATCGCACGGGTAAACAACATGGCCGCCGCGCCGATGCACCATAGAGCAAAAATGTTGTCACGAAAAAAAAAACATAAACCCGATTTTGATTATTTTATATAAGTACAAAGATAATTATGTAGCCATAAAACATTTATATTGACAAGTTTATACACGTAGCACACACGTAGTTACACTGCACAACTGAATAATACACTAATTTTCATAACAATATTAAAGAGAACTCGATTCACGCTGCGAGTATCGTTAGCGATAAAAATGAATTGCATAACCTCACATCCCTAGTCATGTGGTACTGACAAATGTCAACGTCATACGGGCAACTGTCACCCGCACCATGCTACAGCGCAAATAGTGTAAAATAGACTAAATGCGCGGTTTCTACATCTGTTAACTGCCTTATCTTCCTAACAGCATAAGCGATTTTAATTACTGACGTGCCCAAATTATTTGACGGGTTAAGAAATTTCGTATACTTTGACCTGTAATTGACGAAGAGTAATTTTTCGTTGTTGCAAAAATTCTAACATCGATATACTTAAATATAATCTGTTTAATTAATACATCATAATGACTTTTTAAAGTTTCAAACATCATTGTTTCCAAAAAATGAACGCGTAGTTCTGGAAACAAAGTATTTGATTTTGGTAGCAATTCTTTTATAACTTTTGCTGTGAGAACTGCCGGAAATATTTTTTCCACCGGCGGCTTCCCATTGGTCTTTTTGCATGCTTGTCGAAAAAGTGATTCCACTCACAAACATATAGAAACGATGCTTTGTGATGGAATAGTTAGTCCACCTCTATTTTTTTGAATAATTAGTGCGATACCGTTTCGTCGATCAGATATGGCATCGGACGGTATTGATTCACAAGCGCTCAAACAATCAATACATGTAATTTTGTTCTTGATAGATCTAATCACAAAACCTGCTATGTATTCCACACATTGCTTCGATGTTTCGTTTACATTGTTTGGAACAGCCCTACCAAAATGTAATATATGTCAAAATTAGTTCTCTGGACACTCGCTAGTGGCGCTTCAAAAAGACACAAAAAAATTGCTGTCAAACGCTTGGAACAGCCTGTCCAGTGGTAATAATAGAGGTCAGTGGACCCGTATGTATGTATGTATGTTTGTATGTCCGCGATTTTTTTTAAAACTAATGAACCGATTTTGATAATTCATTCACTAAAGTGATCTACATACTTTCAGGAAAGTTTTATTATACAATGAATTAGGTAGTTATTCTTATGTACGAAGTTTATATGCATAAATGTACTGCATCTCCGGCATTTCTATGCGAATTTTGATGATTCTTATAGTCGGAGTCTTCAATTCTTCAGTGCACTAGTGTTAATTGAATTTGTGTGGGGTAGGCAAAACTAAAAAGTGAAAAATAAAATTTTTTTTCCAAAAAAACACAGCCGACTTCAAAAAAAGACACTTCAAAGTGATAAATAACTTTAATTTCGGCAGTCGGTGTCATTGGTTCCGCATTTTCGTTTTTTTGACACCGACTTCCGAAATTAAAGTTATTTATCACTTTAGTGTTTTTTTTTTTGAAGACGGTTGTTTTTTTTTGGAAAAAGTTTTTATCCTAATGTAGGTACAAAAGCGATAATATCCGGCAGAAGTTGGCCGTAACATCACAGCGCTGATTTGCTGGATTTGTTTTCTCCTCTACCGATCATTTTTCTCCTGAGAGTTCATTTGGTTTATATGTATGTATGTATTAGTATATATTCTTGAATTTTATAGTCATTACCTAGCTAGTTATCCTGTATGTTGCACCTGCCATGTTTTGTCTCTGTATCACCCTAAGGTTGACTAGTAGAAAATGCTTCAGGCATTAAGTCCACCTTTGTACAGTATAATTTTTTTACTTGTGCATAAAGTTTTAATAAATGAATAATCAAAAAAGGTATCATTTATTTTACAACAAGTAGATATTATTTCGGAAGGTCAAATAGGAAATCAAAGGTTAATAAAATAGTTTGAAAACAAAGCTGAGGTCAGCGTTATACTTCATGACTACATAGGTAATAGTTTGACGCCGACTCGTGTACGTCCTCGTGTGTGTAGCGGCGCGGCGCGCGGCGCGGCGTACGACCGCGCGCCGACCGGGGCGGGCGCGAGCGGCCAGGCGCGCGCCCAATGGCCTGGCAAATAGCAGATTTGTGTAATCCCCACTGAGCACCTACCGATATACCTACCTATGTAACTAGTATAAGTTTATATACGAGCACAGAAGCTCCATTGCATACGAGCAAGCTGAAGCAGAGAAACTTTGATGAACAAACATGAGGTAAAACAAAAAAAAAAAAACAAACGACTTAAAAAAAACACAACAAAGTGATAAATAACTTGAAGTCGGTGTCGATGGTTCCGCATTTTCGTTTTATACACCGACTTCCGAAATTAAAGTTATTTACCACTTTGTAGTGTTATTTACGTTAACCGACTTCAAAAAAGTTGGTTATGTATGCGACCCATATGTCATGTATGTTTGTATGTCCGCGATTTTCTCAAAAACTGGTGAAGCAATTTTAATAATACTTTCATTAATGTGATCTACATACTTTCGTCAGTCGGTTGTTTTTTTTTTTTTTTGTATAAAGTTTTTATTTTTCACTTTTTAGTTGTACCTAACCCACACAAATTCAATTAACACTAGTGCATTGAAAAATTGAAGACACCGAATAGAAGAATCATCAAAATTCGCATAGAAATGCCGGAGATGCAGTACATTTATGCATATAACTTCGTACATAAGAATAATTACCTAATGTAGGTATTATATACTAAAACCTTCCTGGAAGTATGTAGATCACTTTAATAAAAGAATTATCAAAATTGCTTCATTAGTTTTTGAAAATCGCGGACATACAAACATACATACATACGGGTCGAATACAGAACCTCCTTTTTTGAAGTCGGTTAAAAAAGGAAAGAACCAATCAGCGCGGCAGATCGACATCGATTGTCAAAATCAAAACCGAAATATTTTTTTATTTCACATAAACCTGCGGCACATTAAGAAACGTCAGAAACTGGGTGCACGGCTCCGATTGGTCGGGTCCTATGGAATGGAGGAGAGCCGGCAAGAAACTCCACTGTTACTATTTAAAAAAAAAGACGGGTTGCACTCCGGGAGTGCCGGCAGAAGTGAAAACTTGAATATTAACGTTGAAATAAATCAATTATGAATTGAATTAATATAACTCATTTTTTTTTTCACTATTTCTGCGTCCCTTTTTTCATTAATAGATGCACTTTGTTCAATTTCCATATTTTAAACACTTTATATAAGTACACGAATGTTACGAATACGCAGCAGTGTGTCCACGTCCACTTCCACTTCCACTTTGACTTTGACTTTGACTTCGACTTTGACTTTGACTTTGACTTTGACTACGACTTTGACTTTGACTTTGAGTTTGACTTTAACTTTGACTTCGACTTTCACTTTGACTTCGACTTCGACTTCGACTTCGACTTTGACTTTGACTTTGACTTCGACTTCGACCCCGACTTCGACTTCGACTCCGACTTCGACTTCGACTTCCACTTCCACTTCCACTTCCACTCCATCCATCCATCCATTGTCGTGTGTCACTAAACTGGGTTCACTTCGGTTGGCGCCGCCGTAGAAAGAGAGGGGGGGGGGAATCTCTCCTGACGGTCACGTGTCCTGACGCGATGCCCTGACGCGAATTTAACATTTTTTACCCATTACAAAAAGTGTTCAACGCCGCTAAAGAAGTTTTCACTTCAAAAATAATTGACTTTTATAATGTTTCCAAATTAGGTTCAGTATTAATAAGTATGGGAGGACAGCGTAGGCCTGTCAACAAGTACCAGGTACTTAATCAAATAAAAAATATTCCACAAGGACTACAACGTTTTCACATTCACAAAATAGATGTCATATAAGAATCTATCAAAAAGGCAAATAAAAAATAAAAAAACCGTTCAAGTGCGAGTCGGACTCGCGCACCGAGGGAGAAGGGAAAGACTCCATAGTTTCCTGGGCCCAGGTGTTAACTCAATCAAACTAGCTTTATTTGAAAGTGGATATAATAACAAGGCCTCACTGAAAATTTGGTGAAATTGGGCTATCCAGGAATCAAGATATATGAAATATAGTAAAAGTGAGGTTACATTATAACATTGTAGTTTTTTGATGTTATTTGCGACATCTTTTTGAATGGTTTTGGTTGTATAATGGTTTTACGCATGGAGTGCAAGTAGAGAGCCTCCATGTGCGACGTGTTGAAGATCCTGACACGGATTGAGAACGGAAAATACGTGCGCAATCACAACGAAAAAAGAAAACGAACGAGTGCCGGTCACAGAGTACTTTTTGATAGGTGCCGGTTTTTATCTACCTGTCATCTGTCAGTCGGTGACCAGCACAGATTACTTTAGACTATACTGACTGAGTGACCAGTGTTGCTAACAGAAGAAAAAATAATAGAACTCGATTCGCTTTGAATCGATTCCACGAAAAGATTGATAAGCATTTGTCACTCGATGTTCATACATATTCTGAGATTTTACCGATTTATGCACTATCGATTACTTAGAATTCAGGCATGTACTTTATCGATTATTTAGTTTCACAACTTAATTTAATTTTTCTCGCTTCCTAGATAGAAACATGGTACTGTATTTTGTGATTTCCTTTAGAAAAATATAACGGTTTTTTTAATACCCATTTCAATTAGTTAACTGCTGGGCCCAGGAGTTCCCCTCTCCTTTACGGTCTTCTGATTTTTTCCTTTACTTATGTTACAATGACATTGCTTCTTGCCAAAGGAGAAGGGAAATCCTGGGCCCAGCTGTTAACTAGTTGAAATGGGTATTAAAAAAACCGTTGTATTTTTCTAAAGGAAATCACAAAATACAGTACCATGTTTCTATCTAGGAAGCGAGAAAATTTAAATTAAGTTGTGAAACTAAATAATCGATAAAGTACATGCCTGAATTCTAAGTAATCGATAGTGTATAAATCGGTAAAATCTCAGAATAACTATGAAAATCGTGTGTCAAATGCTTATCAATCTTTTCGTGGAATCGATTCATAGCGAATCGAGTTCCTTTAATTTTTCTTCTGCTAGCAACACTGGCCACTCAGTATAGTCTAAAGTAATCTGTGCTGGTCACCGACCGACAGATGACAGGTAGAAAAAAACCGGCACCTATCAAAAAGTACCCTGTGACCGGCACTCGTTCGTTTTCTTTCGTTGTGAGTGCGCACGTATTTTCCGTTCTCAATCTAAACGTGTCAGGATCTTCAACACGTCGCACATGGAGGCTCTCTACTTGCAGTCCATGCGTAAAACCATTATACAACCAAAACCATTCAAAAATATTTCTCAAATAACATCAAAAAACTACAATGTTATAATGTAACCTCACTTTTACTATATTTCATATAACTTGACTCCTGGATAGCCAAATTTCACCAAATTTTCAGTGAGGCCTTGTTATTATACCCACTTACAAATAAAGCTAGTTTGATTGAGTTAACACCTGGGCCCAGGAAAGTATGGAGTCTTTCCCTTCTCCTTTCATGATTCTAGATCAACGGGAAGTACCCTATAGGTTTTGATTCCCTTGCGAGTGTCAAAATATGCGGCTTACACGGAACATAAACGTCCGTATCATTTGATTGCGTTGACTTAGAAATTTGATTTTTTCAATGCTTCAAGGGATTGCAGCCTTGTCTATTTGATATTAATTTCAACTTGATAACTCCACGCGTTCTTAAGAAACATGGTCTTGACAGACGGATGAAGTGATCTTATAAGGGTTCCGTTTTTTCTTTTGAGGTACGGAATCCTAAAAACATATTAAGGCCAAATGATATGATTGCCGTTACAACCACTAGTAAAAAGTTGAAATTAGTTTGTACCTATAATGTCAAATAATAAAAAGATTTTGTCAAAGATGCTTCTTTGACATATTCTTTGCAGAAAAAAAAAAAATAGTCACCTCAAAACGAGTCACCAGACGTCTCAAAATGTGTCACGATGTTTATAATCGACCGCGGCCTGGCGCACCCTTAGGGAAACCTTAACCTACCGAGGAACGAGTAACAGCTTGACGAGGTTCTGATGGACAACTGAGTCCTGTGTCAGCCCCTAGGGATCGTTGGTCCTTCTGCAAGTGATTGCCTGGCGCAGCGGCACGCACGCCGCCGGGCTCATGTTATTGACTCGCCGATACCGACGGAGCTAGGTAGGTACCTCAGTACTGCGCAGTTTGCGCGATTGGATTGCTTTTCAAATTCACGCGAGAATTTTAGTGTATTTTTTGCGTGTGGAGTCTGTGGAGCGTTTGAATGACTCGTGGTCGAGTTGAATGTCAGGAACTCAGGATGAGCTCGGTGGCTAGTGTGCGGCGTGCAGGCAGGTGCACACGTTCGCACAATGTGCATATATTACGATGATATTTAGGTATGGTTAACCTCCATAAAAATAAAATTATTATTGAGCATATCAAAGTAATTTTAATAGTAACATGTTATACTATGTTATATTTACTACTGCTGTTAAGGGTACTTGAATCAAAATCTAATCATTTATTGGTTTTGCAAACATGGGTAGGTATTTAGTACATAGGTGTTTTGCTCGGGCAACGGTTTCTTAAGTATTCAATTATGCGTTGGAAAACCTGTCTGTGTGTACCATTCCTGAACTCTAATTAGTTGTTCCTGCCATCCGTAAATGAACTCAGAAGTACGACACGCGTCACCGCGGCGCGCGGCGCGCGGCGCAGGGTCGCGCCCGGCGCGCGGCGCCTGTACTTAGTTTAACTTTGACCGCACGCTCTCGTCAACCCGCCTATAGTGTGCCACAGTGGGCCGCAGTGGCCCACAGTGGCCACAGTGACACAGGTCGGTTCCACAACATCGCCGACACCTAACTAGAAGTGTACACAGAGCGGCGCGGGGAGCGCGGTGCCCCGGGGGAGGGAGGGGGCGGCCACTGCGGTTCACGCAAGTAATTGGATCCCGCCGGAGGATTATACTATATCGCCGAACTAAACTACCTAACGAGCTTCTACTTCGTCAACTCACAACCCGCTTCCGATGAGTTGGGTAAACGAAAGGCGAGCCACTTTGATGAGCTCCGCGCCGCTCTAGTAGTACTTCGCTTACAAGTCGTGAGCGCGCATCTTGGAGCTCATACATTATTAGCATTAAACAGTTCACATGAGCGCACCGTGCGCGTCGTCTCAGGACGCACACGATCGCACGTAATCGCACGCGATCGCGCGACGGCGGCGTCGAAGCGAAGAAACGTGTCTAATGACCGTATTCTGTTCAGCGGAGCGCGAGATGTCGCGATGCCGGTAGAAATAACACTTAAAAATATAAACTGAAAAATATATTATATATTATTTTGGATGGTGAAACATTACAGTCAACTAATTTCTGGAAGATTTTTAGTCGTGACGCTAGACGAGCCTCAAGCAGTCTGGACAAAACAATGCGCATGGCATTTACATAAATATATTGACAAGTACGAAGGCCTTTGACTAAACTGTTTAGACGAGCATGGGACGTCTTAACAACATTTTGTGGTTCAGACGTCCCATCACACGGCGATACGAGTCGCGATGCAGGCGCCGGCGCCACAAGTAACGCTAATCACGCTAAACGGCCGCAGACGTAATGACGTTGCAGCTAGGGTTACCATCCGTCCGGATTTGTCCGGACTTCAAGACTTTTGTCCGGACTTTGTCCGGCTCTTTAACGTGTCCGGATTTTTTGGCTTAGATGGAATACTGCTGCTTAACTTTCATCCTAGCTATAGAATGCTGCTTAACTTTCATCCTAGCTATCGAATGCTGCTTAACTTTCATCCTAGCTATCGAATGCTGCTTAACTTTCATCCTAGCTATCGAATGCTGCTTAACTTTCATCCTAGCTATCGAATGCTGCTTAACTTTCATCCTAGCTATCGAATGCTGCTTAACTTTCATCCTAGCTATCGAATGCTGCTTAACTTTCATCCTAGCTATCGAATGCTGCTTAACTTTCATCCTAGCTATCGAATGCTGCTTAACTTTTATCCTAGCTATCGAGTGCTGCTTAACTTTCATCCTAGCTATCGAATGCTGCTTAACTTTCATCCCAGCTATCGAATGCTGCTTAACTTTCATCCTAGCTATCGAACGCTGCTTAACCCCCGACGTGTTCAGGCAGCACACTAGATACAACAATATAGCACAAACTACAGCATCGCACCAGTAGCGTGCATTGGTTTTCAGAATAGGTAGGCACTAGGCCGGGTCTAGTCTAGGCAGACGCGGTCACTAATCAGAAAAAAAAAACGTGTGGTCGGGGGACCCCCGGCAGGCACTAAGTTCAAAATGAAAATAATTTAGTGAGTTTCTTAATTGTGGGGCACACACACTAAAATGTAATTGACAGGCTTATGTTGATATATCGAGGTAGGCACTGCTTATATGCCTATAAGCAATGCACGCTACTGCATCGCACCAAACACAAGCGGATTCGTAGTAACACGAGCGCACTCACACAGTGCGCCATCTTGGAAAGAAATGGACCGCGGGGAACTGCGAGTATCTGCGGACTAGCTGGAAGGTATCCAATAGCCTGACGCCGCCAGTGCAAGCAAGTGATGAGGGCAGAGGTGCCTCCGTACACACGAGAAGTATTGTTGAAGCATCGATGAACTTCGTCGGGGTTGGGGCAGTTGAAACATGGCGCAAGTGTGAGCAGAAGGGCCACGACTGTCGCGGTGATCGTGTCGAGTAACTTGCCCTGCCCACTTCGACGAACAAAACATTGCCAACAACTGTTTGGTCGGTCCGATATTACCTCACCTCAGTTGCTTTACCTTTATTTCCTTTACCACAATCTAGCTAGTTTCAGCACGATCGCACTTGTTAGCAACCTCCTTTGTCCACAGCATCTTGTGAGCCCAAAACAAGCATAGCAAATGGGTGAGACAAAGCAGCCGCTGGATCAGTTGCCAGACACCTGAATATCGGCAACAAGGGAGCATATTAACTTCTGCACGTAAGTTCTCGCCGATGCGGTGTAGGTTAACTATATAGTAGGTGTGTCGGGACACGGCGCGGTCGGCGTCAAATGGCACCCGCTCGGAATAATATTTATACACGGCTGTGAGTGGCGTGTTTGTGTATGCATGGGGCGGCTCGCCACACAACGGTATACAGCGGTACCTACACGATGTTTGTCAGTACTGCAACTGCTTCAGCGTACAACGGCGCGGCGTCACGCCTCTCAGCCCTTTGTGAGCAGCCTACAGGACGCAAGCGGGGTCAAGCGGTTGACTGTGACCCGTGACCGGTGAGAAGTGAGATCATCGTGACAATAATTATCACCATAACTTATATCTGCTACATAATTATTTGCTGATTCAAGAGAGCGGCGGCATCGCAATAGCTGCCGTAGAACCGAAATATACAAGTATTTAAAAAGAGATGATTGATTGATGATCAGGTCGAGATTGTCGCCACTTGCGGGCGCGCGGTGCGGGGGGGGGGCGGCTTCGGTTATGGTAAGGCGATTCTTCCAGACTGCCCCCCCCCCTCACCCGCAGCCCTGCTCCGCACACAATATGAAACGACGGAGCAATACTTATCATCATCTTTGATGCGGCCAAGAAATATCGTGAAGCGGTTGGTCGTTGCGTACAATAACTTATTTTAACGTTTATAGAACATCGTTTAAAGGAAAATAGTGGGGGAAGAAATCATGGGAAATCCCTACAACGAGGTGGAGGAAGTCACGAGTAAAAGTTTGTCGGTATCAAAATAAATGAATCACGTGTCAATTAGCAGAGTTTTGTATACAAGTGCAGACTGAATACAACGTTTATTCCAACCCGATTCCGACATGACTACTTGAATAGTCGCTAACCGCGCATCACGAGCATCACGTATTCCGAATAACTCCAGTAGACGGGTATCTAAGCCAATCAGTATAATATCCAGGAGCGTCAAGCAAGCTATTAACATACTGCCGAATTTCATTGAAATGATAAAAACGCTACGAGTGCTCTCACAACTCAATGATTGCGTGCGCGGTGTACCTAATTGGTTCGCGCTCAATGTTCACTGTGGTCTATGTAAATATAATCCGTTCATGTGTCGAGAGGCAGTGTGAACCAAATATAGCTGCACCGTGCTGCGATCATACACAGCAGGCTCAGAACCTGACGTCTCCAATCGCATGCCTTTACGTGCTCTGCGACAGAGTGTGTGGCGTGCTCTGTACAGTCACAATTGATGACGTCACCTACCTACTAACTTTAATAAAAAAAAAGACGGGTTGCACTCCGGGAGTGCCGCCAGAAGTGAAAACTTGAATATTAACGTTGAAATAAATCAATTATTAATTGAATTAATGTAACTAAGTTTTTTTCACTATTTCTGCATCGCATCACATCACCACCACCACCACCACCACCACCACCACCACCACACCACACTACCACCACCACCACCACCACCATCCCCATCACCACCACCACCATCCCCATCACCACCATCCCCATCACCACCACCATCCCCATCACCGTCACCATCCATCCATCCATTATCGTGTCTCACTTAGTTCACTTCGGTTGGCGCCGCCGTAGAAATAGACGGGGGGGGGGGGGGATCTCTCCTGACGGTCACGTGTCCTGACGCGATGCCCTAACGCGAGTTTAACATTTTTTACCCATTACAAAAAGTGTGCAACGCCGCTAAAGAAGTTTTCACTTCAAAAATGTGACAATCACACTGACCATTGACCAAGTACATGGTGAAGTGAGAGAGAAATCAGGCTATATTATCGCTGTCACAGATTGATAGTCGAATCCGCTGTTTTACATAACTGCTGGTTCTATTTATAAAACAGCCCAGTTATGTAAAACAGTTGAACAACGTTCAGTTGAATTGACATTGCGTTACGTTTAACAAAACTGCTACCCACGTTTAGAACTATCTAAGTAATGCAGAATGGCTTATCTGCAGTCACATTAAGCGTTTGATGTGGCTTCTAATGCCGAATTGGTTACAGTAACTAAGTTAGGGCACCCGGACCAAAAGGTGTAGGTTAGGTTAGAACTATGAACAACCATGCGAGACTCGGGCGAGCGAAGCGTGCGATGCCGCGGCAGCGCCCGACGAGCGCTACTTGCAACTTGGTCACAGTTACTTGGCCAAAACTCCAATGTTAAAATGATTACTTATTACCTTAATGTTTTCACTTGAGTAAGAGTCATTTTCACTCATATTACTCGTTTTATTTATTTCTGTTTCGGACGCCATTACTATTGTTACGAGCCACGAGCGATAAAATTTCGAAGTAAAATCTACAATCTGACGTTCTATTTCACGCCGACATAACTTCTAATCATTTGTGACGTGTGAGGTTTACGTGGGGGAAATAAATGACACCACGTAAATTGTCAACATAAAAAAGTGTATTTTAAAAATTAGGAAGATGTGGGCAGGTCTATGTCACAAGGTTTCTTTAGTTTCCCTTGGGAGACACGCAGTGCTCTCCTTTTTTTATCGTGGGGAAATGCCCATGCATTCTGCACTACCACGGGACACATTATGGTAAAGCAATAAAGATATTGAGTATTGAGATAGTGCAGCTATGTAGGACTTTAACCCACTAAAACTTCACGGTGTCCTCCTCTGCCGCTTACGGCGGGAACACGAGCACGCGTTAGCACTCATCCGTGAACCCGCCGCGGCTGTCCGTCACCGGACGGTATTCAAAGTCAAAGTCAAAGTCAAAGCATTTATTTCAAATAGGCACAAAAAAGGCACTTTTGAACGTCAAAAATTATCTTAAAATAGAATTGATTCTATTCCCCATCACCGGCGCACCAGAACACATAGCACACCGACATCATGTCACGGACCAAACCAGCACATGGGCGCCAGACGACCCCGTGTCTGGGTACCCTTGGTCCCCCTGCGACGGGTCAGCTCATTGGCCCCGCCGCCTGCCCATTTTCGGCCGCAGAGGATAGGGAGAGCGGCCAACGTCATACCAATACTCCTCTCCCCTGCGGCCTCACCGCGTTCGCCATCAGACGGTGGCGACCCCGTCAAGGCCGCGAAAGGTAGGGAGAGCAGCGCACCGCAATACCTGCTCTCCTTTCCCGCCGCGGTGTCCAACCGCTCAAGCGGCACCGCAACCTACCTACTTGTTGGCCGCTACGTCATTGGATTACCGGCAAAAGCCCTGATGAGCGGCCTCTCCTTGGGTTCCTCTTCGCTTCACCGTGGGTGACCAAGGTACGGCTCCCCCCCCCCCGCCTCGACAATGCGGGATCCCACCAGGGCGAAGCAGTGTTCTTCAGGCTCAGCTTGGTGTGACGATGACCGCAGCGCTAGCGGTGTGCCACGCTGCCGACGCCAGGTAAGGTGCCGGTCGGTGGATGTTCTCGCCGGACCCGTTATGCTCGACGCGGTTGCCGGATGCCGGAAGGTTGTGGCCCGTCGCTCTGCGTTCGGGCTCTGCGTTCCGATGCCACCGATAGATCCGGATGGAACTTTTGAGATAGTGAGCCGGAACTTTTCACCCTGGAAATAACTTCCAGCGTGTCACAAGACACTAGACTAGACAAAATCAAACTGGTTGCTAATTTAATTGTAATTTTTTTTTTTAATTCTTTGTTACATTTATAGAGGTATGAGGAACAGGGTGTAAAGTTCACTCAACGTCCATAGAAAAGGGAGGATCCTCCGACCAGACGGGTGTTGTGTCTGGCGGGCAACTGCCCAATGAGTCATGTCGGGCTGTTGTATATATGCTAGTTGCGTGGTAAACTCTGCTTGCGCGATGCAGGATTTGCGTGACGTCAGTATGACGCGTTGTTCGTATGTGGCGTTGTAGATACCGCTACATCACTCACCCCCGGAGACCGGAGGTCGATAGTGGGCTGAGTCTTGTATCTTGCGATGCTTGCCAGGCCAGCTGAGGTTCCAGTGAGTCGGAACCGGTTGCCGCATAGTTAATGGTGAGTCGGAACTGTCTGCGAAGATGTCCCCAGTGAGTCGGGGTGGCGCTGCGTTATGCTCCAGTGCGTCGGATGTAGTACAGCGCCGGGTTGAGGCTGACTGCTGGCGTCGACCAGGAGAGGCTTATTGAGGGCTCTGCTTGTAGACCGGCCGAAAGTGCAGTGTGCTGTGCCGAGGTTGCTGATGAGGCTGAGGGTGATGACCAGGTATGCGCGGTCGCTGCATGCTCGTGGTCAGGATACCCGTTGAAGCCGTGGGTGCTGGCTGGCTGGGTGACTCGCCGCTCTAAAGCTTGCGGGAGTGATGATGACGTCACGCTGAAGTAGATGCACGAAGGCTGCGCTGACGTTCATGTTCGGGGTCACCAGTATAGAGGTATGAGGAACAGGGTGTAAAGTCCACTCATACTCTATAGAAAAGGGAGGATCCTCCGACCAGACAGGTGTCGTGTCTGGCGGGCAACTGCCCGATGAGTCATGTCGGGCTGTTGTATATATGCTAGTTGCGTGGTAAACTCTGCTTGCGCGATGCAGGATTTGCGTGACGTCAGTATGACGCGTTGTTCGCATGTGGCGTTGTAGATACCGCGACACATTCATTACTCACACCCTGACTTATTACTTGTATTTTTTTTTTTAATTAAAATCGTTTTGCTTGTACCATTTTTGTAAATATATGAGCACCATGTATCTATCAGATAATTAATTTATATTGTCATGGTTTCGTTTTTAATTCTTTTACCTATTGTGGTATAGTAATTTTATTTTAGGTGCATCGTCCTCACATGTTATTATATAATTAATGTACTCATGCAAAATATTGTACCTAAAACATTTTAAAAGAGTAACGGTGGAGTTTCTTGCCCATTCTTCTCGAAAACTACCTTTTGGAATGGGCGACTAGAATCAATTCTATTTTAAGATAATTTTTGACGTTCAAAAGTGCCTTTTATGTGCCTATTTGAAATAAATGCTTTGACTTTGACACAAGATGGCCTGTAGTCATATCCGCTGATTGTGACACCAAAGCATAAGCGAAGCGAGATGTACTGGTGCGCTAATGAAGGAGGTGTGTGGTTGTCCAGAATCAGTACGAAGTTTACAAAATGGAAGTCAGAAGCACGACATGACTTGCACATTCTCAAGGTACGGAAAATACGTATTCAAATGCTCAGAGCTGAAGGCAAATAGGTTGCATGAGAATTAATATGCGGAAGGTATAGTAAGCTAAAACAATAAGAAAGAGGTTATGAGCAAACAGGTACACACGCCTAGGTTAACAAGTGGCGTGCATTGCATATAGGCATATAAGCAGTGCCTACCTCGATATATCAACATAAGCCTGTCAATTACATTTTAGTTTGTGTGCCCCACAATTAGGAAACTCACTAAATTATCATACCTAACAAAGACAAAATCTTCATACAAACCGGACGGCCTACTCGGCTCCCGTACTATTCGCACATTGTCATTGGTCTTTACTCTACGACAAAATTAAAAATACGTAGGTACGTCTTACGCGTAATACCATGACGTTCGACCTTCGCAATTTATCACCCTTAAGTAGGCATACCTACTCAAATAACCACACACTTGACCTCACTTAGTGACCGCGTTTGTCTAGACTGGACCCGGCCTAGTGCCTACCTATTCTGAAAACCAATGCACGCCACTGAGGTTAACCTAGATATGTAGGTACACAAATATACAGTTAATTAGGTGTTCAACACTTACCTAGTATGGGGTTACGAAAACACAGATTTTAATAAGTTGACAAATATGAATCAATAAAAACTGTGGCCTGCTAAATGGTGGAGGCCACGTAATGTCACATGTGATTCTGGATCAAGTGAACGTGCGGTTTCCCCCGGAGCAGGATTTCTTTACAGAATAGCATTACAGTAATGCTATTCTGTAAAAATCTCACCGTGAAAACTTAGGTGAAGTGAGCTAAAAGTGAGCTGTCAATAGTGTCAATCCCTAGGTGATCTTTTTACAGAATAGCACCGCTGGACACCGTGAGCACAGTATAATAATTATACAGTACGTTATCTAAGGCCGCCCGCCGAGTTATTAGCCTACTCTTGCGTTGATCCCCAGGGTTGTCACTTTTACTTTTAGTTAATATTTTCGAACAAGCAGCACTTGATCTAAATTTATGAAATAAAAAGCATATTATGATTGAATATTTTACCAATTTATAAATTTAGTAAAAATAAAAAGCCTTTATTCACATAACATTTATAATACTTAGTTACAAATTTGATACCGAGAAAATTTTTCTCCTGTTTCTGCACGTCCGGAACGCTTTATTATTATTTGTTAATGTAAAGTAAATTCTCATTCTTATGTAAAGTTTTTGTAAAAAGCTTTTGGGAAAGCATGGACAGGGCATCTTAAATTCTATATCATTCAGTTGATCGTAAATTGACCGGCCAATTTTAATGTTGATGTGGTCCTTTTCGAACGCTTTGCGAAACACCTGCTCCATCCTTTCTACATTATCGACAAAATCATCAGGTGGGATCATGAGTAAATTTCGATCTTTGCCGTAATTCCTGTAATGGGTATATCTAGATTCTACACTTAAATTACACGCTCGTTGATTAACGTCGACGTAATTATTTAAAAAATCGCAGTTCTTATGGTAATCAACACATTTTTTTAACAAAGCGCCACAAACATAAAAAAATGCATTTTTTTTCGGTAGCTCATGTTGTATTGGTACATAGTCAGAACGTAAGATTTCCGACAAAATATTTTCATTTCCTTGTGTTTGATTGCTACTGGTCAGATGTTTGTCGATTACTGAGGCACTTGTTTCGAAATGTTTGTGATTTTTCAAACTAATCAAAAATTCTGTGATATCTTCAGAACAATTACCATCTATTGGAGGCTTTGTAATATTTGAAAAATAAATCTTTCTATATGCAGATATGAATTGCCTACTGGTTGGCTCTGTAGCCATCCCGTTTTTTGACCGAATTTTTCCAAAAAAATTTTCAATAACATCTTGATTAAGGCGTCTTGTCAATAAATATTCAAACCCTTCTTGTTTAAGATCATCAAATAACTGAAATATAGATTTGATAGTAATTTGAAAACCATCAATAAACTTGACTGTTTTCGTAACGTCGCTACCGTTTTTTGGATTATATAACTTTAATGTTTGAAAAAGTATTAACATTTTATTGAAAAATTCTATTTGATTGTCATTTCCGCAAAACGCATTTTTGTAAGCATAGCTATGATAACGTGTCGAAGAGTTAAGTGCGTCAAATAAATCATTCATATTTTTTATGAATTCAACTGTTGGTCTTGCAGATTCATCAATAATTTTAAAATCTATGTACGTTAATAAGCTAACTGCAACAGTCCTACTCAAAAGTTGAGTCGCATATCTGACTTTCATTTTTTCAAAATTGGTAGGGTTAATATGGCTGTTTGTTAACTTATATGCCTGTTTAAATGTTTTGTTTTTATCTTGCTCATAAAATTTAAGAATATGCTCATACTTTGCAACGCTGCCATTTTGTAAATGAAAATGATATGTCATCAAATTATTACGAACTAATTTAATTAAGTGAGGTACGTGTACGTATTAATTTTACTTTCGGTGGTTGGGAAACCCAATTTTATGCAATTTTGAAATAATGATCACGCAGAATTCCCACGGTGCTGGGGCGACACAGGGTAATTATTGGTTTTCCCAAAACTAAAATTCATTGTGTTGTTTTATTATTCTCAACATGTTTTATTGCTGGTATTGTAAACCAAATTGTCGGCACCCTTTGATAAAAATATGTCTTTGATAGTTTGCTTGTGTATTTAATCAGTTCCGGCTTAGATCTCGCACAAGAGACTTCAGTAGTAAGTAGTTCTGAGTGATGTGATGTGACAAGCTCTCAAAATAATATCAAGCAAGTAACTCATCAGTTTGTATTTATTATTGATTTAGCTCCTTTGTTGCCCTTATTTATTAGTAAAGAATAAATAAATAAAATAAATAAATAAAATAACTACCCAAAATAGCTACATAACCAACAATTATACCGTTTTTAATACAACCAAAAAATAAGATGACCATAAAAAGTACTTAATAATTTTGTGCTCGACTGTACTTGACTCGAAAATGTATGTAGAAGTTCACGTGGATATTTAACATACTTCCATATAGTAAACCAGGTCGAAATTATCATGGTTGGAGACGACTATTTCTTGACTATTTTTTGGCGTTCTCAAAATTGATTTATAAGAAGTTTTCAAAAGTGAGGATTGTGTGGTGAAGGACACTAAAAACTAGACTTCTTAAAATAAACTTTAGCTCTAAACACAGTATTCAGAAAGTAAATTTGGGAATACATTTATATGGAAAAATGCGACTCGGCTACGCTCTTAATAAAGCAAATACCACATTTTCTAATAATATTTAAGTATAAGTAGGTACTTACATTTCTGTTTGAGTAGGAACTATGAAGAATGATAAGTCCGGGTTTGCGAAATCATTATTGAGGCACCCGAAAACACTACAATATTTTTTTCCCCTTTTTGAAGTCATGATACTCGTAATTTAAGTGGCCGCCGCCGGCGAGAGTTGACGAACGCAAGCGGTCATGTAGCGTACGCGCGTGCTCACAGTCGCGCTGCACAGCCCGCACTGCCGCCACCTTATTCCCTCATATATTATGCTAGCGTGTGCGTGAAATCGCGTGCCGACATGGCGCGCGGCGCGCACGCACACATTCAAACCGAGAGCGGCACGTTTGTATGAAGATGTTCTACTGTATATTAATTATACTGTGCCGTGAGTGAGTGTCATACGGTCGTGTCGCGCGCATACATATAGGTCCTCTAAATACGTAAGGATTAGGTATATACAGCATTACCGCGCGCGTCACTAGTTAGTTACATACACACAACAACAACATTAGGTAACATTAGTTTAGGTATGTTGTTTAGTAACCTAGGACGTCCCTAAAACTATTACGTCTGTGGTTTGACTTGACATTGTTGTCTATTTGTTATTTTATTGAAAGTAACGTTACAACGTTACACGTTGACCCGCTACGTTAATAAATGCAAAAGTTTATGCAGTTTTGCGTGTTAAAATTCAGTAATAATGGAAAATTCCTAAACGTCGTTCAGCTGTTTTACATAACGGAGCTGTTTTGACACCTAGCGGTTATGTTAAACAGTGGATTCGACAATCCATCTGCGACATCGCCATAAAAACGTTCACGTAGCCAATTCATACGATTTCAGAAAGCGAAATGTATATTTTCAGTTTTGTTTGTGAATATACATGAGTCCTAGTAATTTAGTCGTCACAATTTAACTCAATTGTTTTATTCTATCGGGACTTATAACCGGCCGTCAAGTTGCGAAGATTTTAATAAAAATAATAATAAACATGGACCAGCGAGTACGCACAGCGCGCACTTGTCCTCCGCCGTCTACAACAAACATCCATCACACCACGACACGATCACTCGCGACAGTAGTGTTACACCTATTAAAACAATTGTATTAAATAAACAACGATAGCAGTTTGAAAGGTATATTTAATTAGATAATCTTAGCGTGTACATAGGTATAATTTAGATAAAGTTATTGGAACCTCATAAAACAATAGAATTTAGCCAGTTAATCATCTGTAATTCAAACAAAACTCCAGTAAGCTACAGCAAAGCTATCCCCAAGAAATAAAACACAAATTGCCCATAACAGCGATAATTACATTTTAAATGAGAACACACATCAAATAAAGGAAATACTTAGCTTCTTATTAAAATCGGAGATATATTACCCTATTCGATTTACTTAGTAACTTGATCTTGTGAGATTGCAAAAATGAACTGACTCCAACTTTTCCCGGCAAAAACACAACACCTCGTTATTCTTTCTTCACAATCAATTCTTCAACCTGATTGGTTCGTGGTAGTGGCGCGATGATGTCGTCTCCCTATTGGTCGACACCCGACGTTAGTACCGCATACATCCGCAGATGGCAGCACCATCACGTTGACGACGACAGCTTCGTATTTGGGAACGTTGTTTTGCGCCATCTAGCGCCTAACGTGTGGAATATTCACACTCGTCCATCCTGACGCCTTTGCGACTCTGCAAAGGAAGAAAACAAAAGACGGTACATAATTGTTCAAAATTAGCATAACCAGACCTAAAAAAGGGATATAAAGAACTCAATTCTATGATGATAAAATATTATTTGGCCCACACATAATACAAAATAACATCATAAGTATATCCTTTATGTAAATCATTATCAATCATCAAGTAAAGCCATTCCAAAAGTAAACACTTGTTTACCAAAACAAGTTTCCAAAATAACCATAATTTTACAACCCATTATCAAAACATTTCAGTCATTAATTCCAATTTTAAACCACTCGAGTAGGTATAGTTCCAACCACAACCCAAATTATTTGTTTATATTATATCCAACAAAATTGTGAAATCCCAATAACATCACATTATTTCCCTCATCAAAATTAGTGTTATACCTGATTATTCCTGAAATTCATTAAAGGTCAACCTTCAAGCAAGTCGATCAACTCCTCCGTGCTGTCCACTTCTGTATCATTTGAGCTAGCGCCTGAGTCCTCCTCCCCCTGAAAAGGTTTTAACGAGTCCGACGACACACTAGCTCTGAATCGCTTATACCCTTTCACACCTTTCAGCGAAGTAATCATGTACCTATCATTTCCTACTACCTTCGTTACCTTATAAGGTCCGCTGTACTTTTCCTTCAGTTTTCGTCGAACGTTCACATTTCGGTCAGCAGCTCCTTTCCATAATACTAAATCGTTTACCTTGTATTTTGTTGGAGATTTACGCTTTGCATTAAAATATTTGCGCATTTTTTCCGCCGTCCGGTTTAGGTTCGCTGTAGCTTCGGTCCTAGTTCGTGCAGCTGTCTCCTCGTTATCTACGATGTTATCTCCCATACCTTGATACCTGCTTCGAGTCGCGGAAAACATGAGCCTGTATGGTGTAAATCCAGTCGAACCGTTTTGTAAATTATTCATTCCCCAGGTGATGTTTGTGATCCGAGTATCCCAATCCTTTTCATCTTCCACGCTTGTGTTGAGTGAATCTAGTAATGTACGATTATACCTCTCCACCTGGCCATTTGCGCGTGGACATGCTACAGCATTTATTATGTGTTTTATTTGATTATCCAAACAAAACTGTTTGAAATGTTTACTTTTAAAACTCGTACCGCTGTCGGATATCATTCTCTTTGGATAACCAAATAAACAAAAAATGTCATTTAAGGATTTTATTACCTCTCGAGTCTTTGTAGTTTTAACTGGTACCGCCCATGTGAACTTCGTGAAGGAATCTACCACCATCAGCACAAAACTGTTACCTGCTCGACTTTTGCAGAAAGGACCGAGATGGTCAATGTGCAGAGTGTGCATTGGCTCCGGAACTTTTTCAATGGGGTGTAACTCACCTTCAGGTCTTCCATACTGTCCCTTCTTGTAAAGACAGTCTAGACATGAGGTGACATATTTTCGTATGAAACGTGTCATTCCTGAAAACCAGAAGTTACCTTTAATGATTTCCTCACAACGCTTCAGGCCTGGATGTCCGATGCAATCATGATACTTCCTCATGACATTCCACCTTCCATATTTAGGGACTACTAACCTCTGTTCTCCATCCTTAACGATCTTGTATACTCGACCATCTTTCAGCTTGTAATTATTCCTTATATCTGGATCGCTATCCCCCGATTCTAATTTTGTTCGAATTATGCGAATCTTCTCATCTTGATTTTGAAGGCATACTAACCAATCAAATACGTCAATCACGTTGATGTCTGCTTCTAAGGGAGGGTCTACTGGAAATCGGCTCAGCGCATCAACGTGTCCATGAGACTTACCTGGCCTATGAACGACTTCCATGTCGTACTCCTGAATAGACAACCACCATCTTGCTATTCGAGGTAGTAGGTCCTTTTTCAGGAAAGTGTCTCGAACGGCTGCACAGTCTGTTACCACCTTAAAATGATTACCTGCTAAATAAATTCTGAATCTCCTCAACGATTCCACTACAGCCAATGTTTCCAATTCGTAGGAATGATACATAGCTTCTTCTTTGCTTGTTTTTCGGCTGAAATACGCGACGGGTTTCATACCCCCGTCCTGATCCTGAAAGAGAATTCCAGCTACACCTTTGCTGCTTGCGTCAGTGTGAACTTCTATGTCACCTTTCCTACAAAATAATGAGAGTATTGGTCGAGTCGTCAAAATCTTCTTCAGCTGATCGAAAGCCCCCTGCTGTGCTGGACCCCAAATCCACGGTGCATTCTTTTTAAGCAACCCGTACAGATCATACGTGACAGAAGCATAGTTTTTAACAAATTTCCTGAAATAACTCGTCAGACCTAAAAACATCCTAAGCTCGTGTACATTCTTAGGTTCTTTATAGTTGGCCACGGCATCAATTTTCGTACTACCAGGCCTAATACCTTTTTCGCTGATCTCGTAACCGAGGTAATCTATTTTATCTTGCAAGAAAAAACACTTATCAAGATTTAACGTCAATTTTGCGTCCCTTATTATTTCCAAAACTATCCGAAGTAGATCGAGGCCTTCTTGCTCAGTTTTGGTGGGTAGCAACAGATCATCTATAAAAGGAAGCACTTTATCATGACGTAACGAAGAAAATATCTTGTCCATAAGTCGCTGGAAAATAGCGGGGGAATTCGCCAAACCGAAGGGCATGCGTAAAAATTCATAATGGCCCTCAGGCGTGACAAAACCAGTTCGGTGGATTGAAGTCTCCGCTACAGGAATCTGAAAGAAACTTTGCGACAAATCAAGACTCGTAAAAAGTTTCTTCCCACCTAGTTTCTCGATTTGTTCTTCTATGATGGGCAGAGGATATTTATCTTTTACTGTTATACTATTCAATTTTCTAAAATCCACACAAAACCGGTAATCTCCGTTCTTTTTTCTTACTAATACAATCGGACTGGCATAATTAGACGACGATTCCCTAATAATACCGTTGGATATCATATCTTCAATCTTTTCTCGTACTATTGCCTTTTCTGAAAAAGAAAGCCTGTAAGGACGATAACAAATCGGCTTATCTGAATTAAGTTCAATATTCAATTCTATTTTGTCAGTCCTGCCTAATTCTCTTGTGTCTATCGAAAAACAATCTGAATATTCCTTTAAAATCTCTACCAACTCTTTAACTACCTGTGGATCTCCGGATCCACATTTAATTTTTGTTATATCAATGCTCATTATCGAAACAAGATTATCTGAAAAATTACCAGGAGAACAACCTACTTCTCGAGTAACTAATCCACGAGCAATAATCTGGCCTTTCTGGAAACAAACCGGTTTATTTCCGTGATTAACTATGAACATGGCTTGTACTGGAAAACAGTGCATAGAAGCGGGAATGCTATAGTTATAACCATTATAATCAATTGTACGAGTATCTACAAACAGTGGAGTTGACTTGTCAATTTCAACATCATTGTAGGTGTCAATAAACAAGGATGAATGAGCTGGAACGACAGTGTCTGCAGAACACAAAATGTTAACCTTATCTACGCATGTACCCACTTGCAAATAATTTATTTCAACTGATTCAATTTCCTTTTCATCTCCGTCCGCATATCCTAAAAAGACGGTAGTCCCACTAATTGTAAGCTTGAATTTTTCGTTGTTCAAAATAGGCTGTCCAATAAAAACATCGGCGCGGTTCATGGCAGCGTCGACAACAACTACGTCTGAACAAACCTTAACTTCATCTATAACGAACTCTAATGATACCTGTCCGTGAGCTTTAATTGGTGGTCCACCAAACCCGTTGACAAAAAAAACACAAGGTTGTACTGCAACACCAAGCTTTAGAACAAAATCATGTGTGATAAGGTTGACTTGAGCCCCCGTGTCTAAATAAGCGGTACCTTTTAAACCATTAATCAAGACGTGTTTAAAATAACATTCATTTACCTGTATTTGTACAATGCTGACAGCCTTTTGATAACACTGCTCCTTTTTGTGGTTAGTTTTTCCACAGATTTCGCATTTTATAGCGTTAGGATTGTTAGGGCATGATCGGACAACATGCCCCGACTCGTTACAAAGGAAACAAGTTACACCCGGCTTTCGTTCTTTTGGATCTCTGATTGCTTCTTTTGAAGACCCCGATGCGGAGTCTCGACCTCGAGGAAAGTTTCTCTGACTTTGGTTCATTCTTTTGTCGTCGTTCATGCACAAAAAGTGAGAATAAAGCTCGCCTGGAGTTTTATAGTTACCAGCTCTTGCAGAAGTTCTCATGTGGAACGGCAACCCTTCAATGATACACGAAACCGCTTTCTCTCCAATGATGTCACACTTAGTTAGCATGGTACATTTCGAATAAAAATAATGAGTCATCGTTTCATTAAATGACTTTTTCCTATTTAACATTTCCCTCAATGCGTCTGCATAATCTACGCTTTGAGGGAACGCTTCCAGAATTTTTTGTTTCCATTCCGGCCACGTAAATTCATAGCTTCGTAATGCACCATGCCACAATTTAGCTAATCCAACCAGACGTGCCTGCATATAATAACTTTTAACGTTGTCGTTCCATCCATGTATGGCACCTAATTGCTCTACTTTATTAAGCCACTGAGATGCAGGTAGCTCCGGTTTTTCAGGATCAAATTCCGGTATTATATCCGGCTTAACCATCACACCCGAATAATATGGAAATGACCTACCGGGTTCATTTGAAAAGCCTGGCGGAGAACGGCCTCGACAGTCCCGGACTGGTGAACGCCTCGGTCGCCAGGTATCACGTCGCTCCTGCTGCGGTCGTTCCATCCGCCGGCGACTCCATCTGACAGGGCTGCGGGACCGGCTGCGAGACCGGCTGCGAGACCGGCTGTGACCATCGGAACTCATGTCTTGCCTGAGAACTGCTTCAGATCACGATCCCACTTCTGAAAATGTTACACCTATTAAAACAATTGTATTAAATAAACAACGATAGCAGTTTGAAAGGTATATTTAATTAGATAATCTTAGCGTGTACATAGGTATAATTTAGATAAAGTTATTGGAACCTCATAAAACAATAGAATTTAGCCAGTTAATCATCTGTAATTCAAACAAAACTCCAGTAAGCTACAGCAAAGCTATCCCCAAGAAATAAAACACAAATTGCCCATAACAGCGATAATTACATTTTAAATGAGAACACACATCAAATAAAGGAAATACTTAGCTTCTTATTAAAATCGGAGATATATTACCCTATTCGATTTACTTAGTAACTTGATCTTGTGAGATTGCAAAAATGAACTGACTCCAACTTTTCCCGGCAAAAACACAACACCTCGTTATTCTTTCTTCACAATCAATTCTTCAACCTGATTGGTTCGTGGTAGTGGCGCGATGATGTCGTCTCCCTATTGGTCGACACCCGACGTTAGTACCGCATACATCCGCAGATGGCAGCACCATCACGTTGACGACGACAGCTTCGTATTTGGGAACGTTGTTTTGCGCCATCTAGCGCCTAACGTGTGGAATATTCACAGTAGCGACAACAATCACATACATTGCTGGGTTTCATCGCTTGAATTAGGCGCAGTAGGGAGAAAATCAACATAAGACCACAAACTGTTTCCGCAATTTTATGGTCGACATGCTCGTAGTATATTTCGGTTATCCGGGGCAGGCGGGTCGCTCGGTACGTTTTCTACAAACTTAAACAATGGTGTTTAATTCCCGGGGAACGGCAAAAGGTTTAATTTACCATCGTCCGGGAGCCGTCCGGGAGACGGCCGGGAGCCATGCCGTCTAGCAGTTTCTTGGCTCGCCGCGCCGTGTGAATCACAAAATGTTTCCATCTGAATGTCGGTCGGAGCCCGCAGCCCCCGCAGGCCGGACTCGCTGCGACTGATCCGATTATGCGCTCGCCGTTCGTGGAAGTCGTTGCTTGATGTTTTTGAACGTCTGTCACTTTATGTAGATAACATTTTCAGCTTTGTTACAATTCCGTATTTACGTCTTCGTTTTGGTATCCGAGTAATTGTTGGGTTTAGCTACGAGTATAATACATATAATTGTAGACTAACAAGACGAAATGAAGATTTTTTTGGTAGAAGTTATAACTATAAGAACTTCACGTGTCGTTTCAAGATCATAATAAGGTGTATCTACGAGTATTAAGTACATATATCGTATCGCTATCTAATATTGTACCTACATTAAACTGAAACATTGTCTGATGCCTGACTACAACCTCTGACTTATACAATCTCACAGTAATATCACATCAGCTCATCAAGTTTCCCCAATTTATAGTAGACTAGCTTCTGCCCGCGACTTCCTCCGCGTGAAATTTTACCTTCCCCCATTCACCCTCTTAGGGGTGGAATTTCGAAAAACCCTTTCTCAGTGGATACCTACTCTTCACAAAGAACACACCCGCCAAATTTCATATCTCTAAGACCAGCGGTTTAGGCTGTGCGTTGATATATCAATCAGTCAGTCAGGACTTTGAATTTTATATTTTATTATCATAAACAACTGGCTTCTACCCGCGACTCGTCCGCGTCAAGTTTCTTTTTCTAGTCGCCCTAACCACCCCGTCGCATCGCATCGCATGCCCGCGCTATCACTTCGTTTTCACTTTCGTTTTGACCTTTTTCTTTTTGCTCGGCTCCTAAGGGTGCTAGCGTGATGCCATGTCCTATAACCTATAGCCTCAAGAATTGGGCTATCAAAAGCAAAAAGAATTTATCAAATCCGACCAGAAGTTCCAGAGATGATCGCGTTTAAACATACAAACACAAAAAGAAACAAACTCTTCAGCTCTATTATTAACTATAGATCAATCAACAATCAATCAGCTTAGCCTATCGTAGTCCACTGCTGGACAAAGGCCTCTCCCAGACTGCGCCACAGCACCCTGTCCTCCGCCTTCCGCATCCAGTCTACCCCAACCACCTTCTTTAGGCCGTCCGCCCATGTAGCTGGGGGCCGTCCCACACTACGCTTGCCGATACGTGGTCTCCACTCCAGGACTCGTCTGCTCCACCGGCCACCGGTCCTTCGACAGACATGGCCAGGCCACTGCCAATTCAGTTTGCTTACTCTGCAAGCTATGTCGGTAACTCCGATTCCTTTCCGGATAATTTGTGTGTGCCTCTGTGGCCGGACCACAGTTTAGTACTCAGATGCTATAGTTCGAAATAATACCTACCTAAAGTCTACTTTCATCGGGATATATGAATATTTTTAGTACCTCAAGAGATATCTTTTTAATTAACAATTTATGTGGTCCGGCCGCCAAGCAGTGCTCTCTGGCCGCGCCACCTTAAAATTAAATAGGTTATAATGAACTATTAATAAATCAATATCCCGAAAAAAACTACCTAAAGAGTACCTTGCATACGACAAATATGGTCCAATAAACCCCTTTAGTTAAGGAGTTATTGGTCATAGGGTGTGGTCCGGCTGGAAGGTATACTCTGCAGAAAGTCAATTTTGCAATATTTAATACATCTATGGGCAAATAGGTAAAACGTCTGCACAATGAAAGTTATGCTAGGGGCATTTTGCGTTTTAGTAATTTTATATTATCTCCGAAACTGTATGACCAATTGATATACTGTAAATGGCAAATCTTATCTGTATGATGTTCTTGTGATACTGAAATAATTTATTGTCATAAGAATTAATATTTTTGTGATGTATGTGTTAATAATAAGTATAGTGGGTAGGAGCGAAACATATTACTGTTAGATTTGTCAAGGCGCGCCAGTCTGCGAATATACGCTGTGCTACCTAGTTGATGTTGTTTCATTGCACTCCTGCTGACCACGTACCTCCATATTCATCAGTGGCGACGAGGATTGAACATTGCGCGTGTGATTTTATAAAAGTTCAAGATGTCCATCGGAAAAATTGCGGAGTTTAATGTGCACAAAGATGATTGGAAACTATATGTCGAACGGTTAGAACAATACTTTGTGGTGAACAAGATACCGGACGATTTACATGTACCGACGTTAATAACCGTTATGGGAGCAGAGAGTTACGAATTGCTAGTAAACCTGTGTACACCAAATAAACCAAAAACTAAAACGTTTGAACAGTTATCGGATATAATGTGTAAACATCTACAACCTAAACCCAGTGAACTTGCCGAGAGGTATAAATTCAGGCATAGGAAGCAGAAGGAGGGCGAAACAATAGCCGACTACGTGGCGGTACTTAAAAAGATGTCTAAAACCTGTGAGTTTGGAAGTTGGCTCGAAGAAAGTTTACGAGATCAATTGGTGTGTGGAATAGCCAGCGAAAATATTAGACAACGGTTATTCGCAGAACTCAAACTGGATTTTGCCAAGGCGTATAAGCTTGCCGCCAGCATGGAATCGGCGGAGAAAGACGCCGCTGTCGTCGACGGGCCCAAGTCGGCGACGGTGACGTGTCAAGCAATGGCGGTGAAGCAACAAGCAACGGGCGTGGCGGTGCGCGGCGGGCAGCCGAACGTCGCGCGGCGGGATGTGCGCGAGCGTCGAGACGTGCGGGAGAAGGCCGTGGGCCGCGAGTCGACGCTGCCGGTGCCGGGTGAGCGGGCTCGGCCAGAGGAGCGAGCTCGGCCACAGCGGCCGTGTCGGGTGTGTGGCGCTAACCACAACGAGTCTGCTTGCAAATTCGCGCGTTACGTGTGCAGGGTATGCAATCGTCAAGGTCACTTGCGACGTGTGTGTCCCAATTTAGTGGCACAACATCAAGTGGATGTACATATCGCGGGCAGTGATGAAGAAGCGGACAGTGACGAGGTAATTTTTGTTGATGTTTGTCGACTGTCTATATCCAGTTGCAAACCTATTTATATAACGTTAAACGTGCATAATAAGGAGATAGCTATGGAATGTGACACGGGTAGTGCAGTGTCTTGTATTAGTCGAGAGTGTTACGATAAACTATTTAACGATCTTACCCTTGAACCTTGTAAATTAACCTTAGATATTACACAGGTGAAATTGTTAAACCTTTAGGTCTAATAAGACCTCTAGTTCGGTATAAGGATAGAAGTAAATTTTTAGAATTGCTTGTTATTGAGAAGGGTAAAACTGTCCTTTTAGGGCGACATTGGATAGCGGTATTAAAAATCCAACTACCCGATTGGAGCAGTTACAATGTAAATAATATTTTGGAAAATAATGATTTCGATGTATCTTCTTTCAGTACCAAATATTGTAACGTGTTCGCGGAGGGTCTCGGGCGCTTCACGGGCGGCGCAGTGAGCATACATGTGCGCGAAGGTGCCCGGCCGGTGTTCATGCGTGCGCGCCCGCTGGCGTACGCGCTGCGCGAGCCCGTGGAGCGCACGCTGGACCAGCTGGTGCGCGACGGAGTTCTCACCCCTGTCGAGCGTTCCGACTGGGCTACGCCAATACTGCCAGTAGTAAAGAAAGATGGTAGCATTCGTATCTGCGCCGATTATAAACTTACTTTAAACAAAGTTATACAAACTGATCGTTATCCTTTGCCTAGGGTAGAAGATTTGTTAATTCGCCTCCGAGGGGGTGAACACTACAGTAAAATTGATTTGTCTCAAGCGTACGCGCAATTTGAACTCGATGACACAAGGAAATACACGGTAATAAATACCCACAAGGGTTTGTATATGTACAACAGATTAGTGTATGGTTTAGCGTCTAGCCCGGGCATTTTTCAAAGGCGAATTGAACAGTTATTCGCGGACATGCCGCGTGTTGGTGTCTTTCTCGATGACATAATTGTGACGGGAAGTACAAAAACAGACCATGTTAACAATTTACATAAAGTCTTGCAACGGTTGCAAGACTACGGACTTAGAGTGAAGAAGGAAAAATGCGTTTTCTTTTCAAAGTCTGTTTCCTATTTGGGTCATATTATTAGTAAAGATGGAGTGCATACATGCCCAGATAAGGTTAAGGCGGTGATGAAAACACCGGCGCCTACAAATGTCACCGAGTTAAGAGCGTTTATAGGCCTAGTAATGTATTATGCCAAATTCATCAAAAATATCAGTACAGTTCTCGCCCCGTTGTATAATCTGCTTAGGTCGGGTACTAAGTATGCTTGGAGTGAGGATTGTGAGAGTGCTTTCGTACGAGTGAAACGACTTTTGGCGTGTGGTGAAGTACTAACTTATTACAACCCAGAGCTACCGCTAGTTTTGACGACGGATGCGAGTAGTGTGGGCGTTGGCGCGGTGATATCGCACGTTACGGCGGACGGCGAACGCCCGGTGGCGTATGCGTCGCGGTCGCTCACACCCACCGAGCGAGCTTATGCACAAATAGACAGGGAAGCACTCGGAATTGTATTCGGTATTCGTAAATTTCATCAGTACTTATATGGCCGTCACTTCATATTACGGACTGATCATAAACCACTAACATATATTTTCGGTAATAAAACGGGTATTCCAGTGATGGCCGCGTCGCGGCTACAGCGTTGGGCGGTACTGCTATCGGGTTACAATTACAATATTGAGTACATCGCGTCTAGTAAGAACAGTGCAGATGCATTATCACGCCTTCCCTATAGGGACAATAACTCTGGTAGGCTAAAAACAGAAAATACGTATGTTAACTTTGTAGAAAATTTTTTACCCATCACTAGCAGTGATATCAAAAGAATGATACCCAAGGATACCGTACTTGGTAGGGTGATGTTATATGTACAATCAGGGTGGCCGTCAGTTTGTCCAAACAATGATGAAATTAAGCCATTCTTTGCCAGGCGTAATGAATTATATGTTGAATGTGGGTGTATAATGTGGGGTTATCGTATGGTGATTCCACATTTATTACGAGAGCAAATATTGAATCAATTGCATAGCAGCCACATGGGTATTATAAAGATGAAAAGTTTGGCTAGGAGTTATGTGTGGTGGCCCAACATCGATAAAGATATTGAGGGATTATGTAAACAGTGTGAGACTTGTGCCGCGGAAGCAAGCGCACCCCCGCGGGCAGTTATTCAACCGTGGCCGTACCATACCCAACCGTGGACTAGGCTTCACATTGATTTTTTGGGCCCGTATCGAGGTATGACATTCTTAGTATTAATTGATTCCTCCTCTAAATGGTTAGAAATATTCGAAATGCCACGTACTAACGCGTTTAATGTTATTAAAGTTTTACGTTCGACATTCGCTAGGTTCGGCTTACCAGAACAGTTAGTATCTGACCAAGGACCACCTTTTACCAGCATTGAATTCAAAAAATTCCTCGCTAACAATGGCATTAGACAGAATTTTTCACCCGCTTATCATCCGTCTTCAAACGGAGCCGCAGAAAATGCAGTTAACATTTGTAAGCGCACTATTAAAAAGGCAATTCGGGATCGCGTAGATGTAGACGCAGCTTTACAAACATTCCTTCTGGCATACAGAAATACAGTGCACAGCACTACTGGTGAGACGCCTGCTATGTTGTTGCAGAAACGAACACTACGTTCCAGATTGGATCTGTTGCGGACAGAACGATCAGTAGGTGCTCGAGTGCAGGATGCGCAGCAAAGACAAATCGATTCTACTGGTGGGGTCTCGCGTATCTTCGACAAGGGTGATCCTGTTTGGATGAGGGAGTACGGTTCCTCAGATAAATGGGTAAAAGGTACGATCTCAGACGTAGACAGTACTCGTAGGTATTTGATAGCCAGGGATAGCGGTCAATTTATTAATAGACACGTAGACCAGATACGGCGCAGATCACGTGCATCTTTGGGTGGGCCGAACACAGAAGAAGAGGAACCGATAGAGGATGGGAACTCGGTGGCGCACGCTGGGGACAATATATTAAAGTCCGGGGAGAATGAGATTGACTGTAGCGATAGTGTGTGTGAAAGTGAGAGAGTGTGTGAAAGAAGTAAAAAAGAACAATTAATAAACAGTGAGGTTGGTGGTGTTGAGCAGGATCAGCCTTCTAATCAGCCAGCTGGTTCGTCAGCTCAGCCGCAAGAAAGGTACCCAAAGCGAACCCGAAGACCGGTTATCAGATTTCAGTGTACTTAAAAATGTATTGCTAAATGGCATCACCATTTACACGCCACATTATTTAAGAGGATTTACATATTTTTTTTGGAATTAGTTGTAAAGGTTCATGAGCATATTGTAATTTAAGAAGGGAGGTGTGATGTATGTGTTAATAATAAGTATAGTGGGTAGGAGCGAAACATATTACTGTTAGATTTGTCAAGGCGCGCCAGTCTGCGAATATACGCTGTGCTACCTAGTTGATGTTGTTTCATTGCACTCCTGCTGACCACGTACCTCCATATTCATCAATTTTGTTGCTTAAATAATCAACCAAACGTAAGTATGCCGAAAAAAAATTTTTTTAATGCAATAAAAGAAGTATAAAAGATAAAATATAAAAGATAGAGATATGGTATCGCGGACTTTTTTGTAGAAATAATGAAGACGAACCAGGTAGCCATACATTGTTTTTAATTTTAAGCAACTGTTTAGGCAGCGCACGCAAATAATTCTGTTTTATGTGGTATTTTTTTCCGACTTGCTAGACAAAAGTTGTGATAGCTCGGTTAATATACATGCTATAAAAACAATTTATAGCCTATAGCACTCAGGAATAATGTAGCTTTCTGCCAGTTAAAAAAATGTTAGAATTGGATTATGAGTTCCAGAGATTACCCACTACATACAAACTTACAAACTTACAAATTTTACCTCTTTATAATATTAGTATAGATGTGGTACCGCGCGGAGAGGGGCGCCGACCGACCGAACGGCGCAGTTCGTCATCCACTGCCGGGTCGCCTCCCACGTCACGCACTGTACAGACGCCAGCACATCAACCTACACCTAACTGTCACATTTTCCCAATCAACTTTGAACCTTATAATTCAGTGATAAAGTTGAAAATCTATTAAAGAAATTTGACAGATTGTAGTAGGTAGATGTGCTGGCGTCTGTACAACGACGTCGTACCGCAATGGAACTATTTCAGATTGTGTTATGTGACGCGTGATTGGAACTGTTAATATTTTGAAATTAAAGCTTAGTTCGAAAAGAACCGTAACCTGCGCAGGGACACACAGAAAAATGCTGGCCCGAAAATTATTTCATCTTATGATTGAATAGTGAATACCCTTTGCTCATGGGGTACATTAGCCCGTCAAGCACCAACGGCTGTTTTCTCCTCACTTGTTCTTTTCACCATACATCAGGGGTAGTAGGGCTGTCACTCGGACACGTGGCTCACGAGTCACACGGGCCGCTGTGACACCGCAGTGTGCTCGCCGGCTGGGTGCACACCGGCGCGCGGCGACCCTTGGTTCGTACAAGTTGTGCTTTATACACGGTGTTACGGAAAGGGTATGTCAATACAAACGGGTTGAAGAGTGTATCTGGTCTAGAATCTCTGTACAAAATTTCAGCTCAAAAGCAGTAACTTTGAAAATGCTTAATATTTTTTTATTTCGATAGTTTATTAAATTGAAATCATAACAAACGTGTCACCGCACTACGAGGGCCATTATCCATTATTTGTAGTGTGTCTGTGCGCCTAGTACACGCACATCACGCCGCCGCGCGCCAGTGCAGTGCCGTGATATCGAAATAAAAAAATATTAAGCATTTTCAAAGTTAATGCTTTTGAGCTGACATTTTGTACAGAGATTCTAGGCCAGATACACTCTTCAACCTTCAACCCGTTTGTATTGATATACCCTTTCCGTAACACCCTGTATATGAGCCGCCCACGCTTTTTTGATGCTCGCCAAGAGTTCCCGGTGGCTCGTGTGCTCTGATCATTACAATAAACATTAATGCCGCGTCGGTTGTACTTTATTGATACTTGCCAAGAGTTCTCTCGTGTGGGTGGGTCGTGTGCGCTGATCATAATCCATACTAATATTATAAATTCGAAAGTAACTCTGTCTGTCTGTCTGTATGTTACCTTTTCACGCCTAAACCACTGAACGTATTTCGATAAAATTTGGCAAAGAGATAGATTGCATCCCGGGGAAGGACATAGGCTACTTTTTGTCTCAAAAATATCCCAAAAGGGGGGGGGATATAGGGGATAAAAGTTTGTATGGGAAACCTGTTATTTCTTAAGTTAGGGATATGAAAATTCAAATTTATGCTTTTGGTAACAAATAGTGAATTATGTATTTCACCGTGTTTCTAAAATCATCCCTCAAGAAGGTAAAATAGGGGATGATTTTAAAATTCACATGTAATCTGACTCATCAACGTCCAGCCCAAACCCTTGGACCTAGAAAGCTGAAATTTTACACAATGGAAAGAAAGGAAGAAAATACATTTATTTGCGGTGAACATGACGCCAAAAGAACATATACACAAAAAGTTATGAACACATCATAAACGATTTTTTATAATTCCACCCATGTAGGGGCGAAAAGCGGGGATACAGTTTATATGAAAAATCTTATTCATTTGGTTTATAAACTTGAAACTTGGCAAGAATATTTATCTAAGTAAATTATGAAATTTGGCATTTTTTGAAGTGAATACTTCTTTAGCGGCGTTGCACACTTTTTGTAATGGGTAAAAAATGTTAAACTCGCGTCAGGGCATCGCGTCAGGACACGTGACCGTCAGGAGAGATTCCCCCCCCCCCCCCTCTCTTTCTACGGCGGCGCCAACCGAAGTGAACTAAGTGAGACACGATAATGGATGGTGATGGTGATGGGGATGGTGGTGGTGATGGGGATGGTGGTGGTGGTGGTGATGGTGATTGTGATGGGGATGGTGGTGGTGATGGGGATGGTGGTGGTGGTGGTGATGGTGATAGTGATGGGGATGGTGGTGGTGGTGGTGGTGATGTGATGCGATGCAGAAATAGTGAAAAAAACTTAGTTATATTAATTCAATTAATAATTGATTTATTTCAACGTTAATATTCAAGTTTTCACTTCTGGCGGCACTCCCGGAGTGCAACCCGTCTTTTTTTGTTTTTATAAACTAGCCCCTAAAGGAGGATTGGGAATTGGGGGCGTCACGAAACTCGGTATTTATACTTAAGACCATAAATAAAGAATAACGTGTATCAGTGTTTTTAGAAAATCTACCCTTAACGGGGTGAAAAAGGGTAGTTAATTTTACAGGGGAGGATTTTACTGCGTGGTTTGATTAACTCCAAAATTGGTATAAATAATCTTTGAGTCAAGTAATGAACACATCCCAAATGATTTTACGAAATTCCACCCCTGTGGGGGTGAAAAGCGGGGATACAGTTTACATGAAAAATATTATTTATTTGGTTACCTAGCTGCGCCCCGCGGTTTCACTCGCATAAGTGTCGATCCCGTGGGAATATCGGGATAAAAAGTATCCTATGTCCTTTTCCGGGGCTCAAGCTATCTCTATACCAAATTTCATCAAAATTGGTCCAGCCGTTTGAGCGTGAAGAAGTAACAAACATATAAACACACACACACACACACACACTCACAAACTTTCGCCTTTATAATATTAGTGTGATATATAGTGTGATAAACATGAAACTTGGCAATATTTGGGTGAGTAAATAATAAAGATTGTCAATTTTAGTTAAAAAAAAGCTCCTTACAGAGGATTTAGAGGGTGAAAAAGTTGATAGGTTAGAAAAACATATAACCCGCTGTTGAATTAACTCGAAACCCGGTACAACTAAAACAAAAAAATAAAACAAGTACTTATGTGTTTTAGGGTTTTTCAAAAATCGAATCCTACTAAGGTGGAAAAGTAATAAGGTTTTAGGGGTGGTTATTACTGCTTGCTTCCATTAACTCGAAAATGGGTATGGGTCTTTGAGTCAAGTTATGAACACTTCACGAACGATTTTTCAAAATTCCACCCCTGTGGGGGTGAACAGTGGGGATACAGTTTATTTGAAAAATCTGATTCCTTTGATCTATAAACTTAAAAATTGACCCGAATACTTATTTATCTAAATACATGATAAAGAACATACCTACATACATTTGCAGAATTATTAGAGGAAAGTACGAATTTCACGCGGACGAAGTCGCGGGCAGAAGCTAGTGATAAGTGTAATATCATTGATTAAGAGGATGTCCGATGAAATGAGCTCGTTGTCTACCGCAGCGCAGAGCCACAGATAAATGCTAATATGTAGGTGGGTTGGCAAAAAATTCGGCTGGACTAAATCCTCCGACGAAACCCAGAACAAGTAACGTAAAATAAGGAACCGAGATGCAAGCAGAACCTTTTATAACAAAAAAAAGGTGTAGTGTTATACATACCGAATTATAGGGAAAATAAAATCGTGGATTGTTTTTTTTTTTTAAACCGGGAAATCTGGCAAGGCTGGTAAGGCTGGTACTGATTTCGATTCCTAGTTGTATCCCAATACCTAATGCATCAGTGTCGACGCGCTAAGGCTAATAAAACACGACATGCGTGTCGAGCGCGCGCGATATTTCCCCGAAGACCGCGGCATGTGTGTTTGTGCGAAATATTAACACATGTGCTGACAAGATCTTAGCGGATGTTAGCGCGGGTTGTTTGCGCGGCCGGGGAACGTTTGCCTTATAAATAGTTGTTGACCTTCGGAAAGTATTGTGTAGTCACGCCCTTACTCGACGGAGTGAAATGTTACGCAGTGCGCTGATATATGGCGGGTAGGTAGAGATACAGCCTGCGGGTGGGCGCCGGGAGGTGTCGCGCTCTGAAGATCCACTATAAGTCGTCTCACTAACGAATAAAAAGCTTAGTGTCCTAGTGTCCGTAGTTCGTTACCCGACTACGGCGAAGCAAAAAGGAGGGTTATGATTTTGAGCGGTATGTAAGTATGTATGTTCATCTGTTCCCTCATAATTTCTAAACTCCTTGTCATAAATGTTGGGTATCAAATGAAAGGACTTAATTAGCACATTTCAAAAATATAAATATTACTGTAATAAGCTCCAAAATAATTAAATAAAAAATTTGTATTAAAACTAAAACCCGACTACTGAAAAGGATGAAACAAGAAAGTTATACCTTCCCGTGGGCGCATGCTACCATAGCTTAAAATCATTTGTTAGAATATGTTAGTACAGCAGCATGCGCCCACGGGAAAGTACTTTCTTGTTTCATCCTTTTCAGTAGTCGGGTCTTAGTTTTAATACTAATTTTTTTGAACTTCAGGACTTCTTTTGTCGCAATTACTGTTTGTTGTTTGTCTGAGCTGCAAATGGCTGATCGTATTACTACCAAATGCCCAGCGTTTACTCAATGCCGCGGCAAGTGGTTGCACAAAGCGGCCTCTGTATAACTGTGACCTCCCCCTGTCCCCCCATAACCCTTCGGTCGCTGGTTACGACTCCCACTGGACGATAATAAATCCAGTTTATATCACAAATAAATGTTATAGCATGTTTAGATATCCATTCTCCGAGCATCCATTACGTTTGTTATTATTTACCATTCACCTACTGGGTACAGTCAAGCACAGCACGCTCAATCAAATCCCTTCTTTATTTTTTAACAATTACCAGGATATCGTCCCAACAAAAACACGCATTTGATTACTTCTATTACCAAATAACGTTAAATTCGACGACAAAAGTTTACCGAATTGTGGGAACAGGAAAACGGGAAGGCGCGGCACGAAATACGAAATTGGATTCATTAAAATTTTAATAGAGCAAAAATGTTAGATCTTTGAGGGGGTTGCGTGAGATGTATCAAATACGGCGACGGATAAACCGCTGACAGCTGACCACGAGCCACGAGCCACGACCTCAGCGGAAACACGGCTCAGACTATGGGCAGACCATGCTTACAGTAACAGATTTTTTTCAAACGGGAAAAAAAAAGTAAGAAACATCCGTAATGTTTCTCACAGTCCAAACTGATCTAATTTGCAGAATGCTGTGAGTGCTCGTGAGCAAAACGCCTACAATTGTCATCGTTTGAATGATTGTCGTTTTCGAGCCCTCAAGGAAGTACCTACGTGCGAAAGCAGCCCATCACTGTATATAAACTGCAGCGTGGTCTATCACATGTACATGGTGCGGGCGCGTCCCCCTGTGGTCCCGCGCGTGACCACGTGTCGGGCGCCGACCGGACTCATCCATCACGCGGTAATCCCGCAGTCGCACCGATCGACTGCCGTACGACACACTGCACTAAATAACAAGTATTATGGGGAACAGATATATTATTATGGCTCATATTTCGACGGTAAGACGTACTTTTTTCGTCACCAAATTGCCCATTCGTGCTTTTTTTTTATTACTATAAATAACTACTATTGACAAATAGGTAGGTACCAACAATTTTTTTTTTTTAAATGGTCTGCCCATGAGTGACACTTACTCCACCTCATATGTACAGACAGGGAAGCGGAATGTTGACAAATGATAATTGAATACAAACTTACATTTATTTATTTATTAAGGTACACCAACAGCTTCTATGTATAATATATCTTAACCGATCTAGCCCCGCGCGTGGCACGCTGTCTACATCTCTTTATTTCTTGTCCTATCGCAGGTATGCTGGAAGAGATTTCTTATGAAATAAGCATCACCTTTGTACCTCTTTTCTGTTCTATTTTTTTCTTGTCTGTTTATATATGTGGGTACATAAATGGTAAATGGTAAATAGGTCACGATACAATAGAAAATCAACTGTGTCTCATTAGCGGAACTTGATCAGTTGAGTAGGTACTATAGATCACAATAGCCTCGGACTTACACAATCGCCAATTATAGGTTAAATTGTTCGTATACTTATCTATACTAATATTATAAACGGGGTGGCTCGGGGGAAACAAGAAGTTTCACGCGAACGAAGTCGCGTGCTGAAGCTAGTTTATAATATAATGACACCCACAGCTGTCATTCTGGATGAGTGATATGCTACAAGTTAAATACCGCAGACTGTAACAGAATCGTCTTCGTTCACAGATGTACGCGCAGTGATCGGCTCGGAGCTCTCTTGAATCATTGATTATGACACTAAAAGCCTCCCGGATCCAACCGTCGTCGGAGCTCTGCCTATTCTCCGACTGCTTCGCGATACCGACTTATGTTAAACTAAATGCAACTGAGAGAATAAAGACTGAGGTACCTATTCCAAAATGTTTAAATCGATGAATGCTCCTGGATTCCATTTCGGTGAAAGTGTTATTGGGTTTTTCAAGGAATGCTCAATAGTACCCCGGGGGTTCGAATTGTGTCCGGAAATTGGCAATAGGCTCGCCCCCTGTTACGTGGGGCTCTCTGCAGCCTTCACATAATACAGGCATGATGTTATTTTAAAGAATTTTCGATTGTGCAGTGGTCTCGTGGCAGGTCCAAGACTGGTTTACGGTAAATAATTTGGTACTAAATGAAAAGAAAACCAAATGCATTAGATTTAAATTACCTAATGTTAGAAGTAGCGAATGTGACATCATACTGAATGGAGAAAAAATAGAATTTGTTGATCAAACGGTTTTTCTGGGAATCACGCTAGACGAGAAATTACAATGGGGACCTCACATAACATCTCTTGCGGGGCGGCTTAGCTCGGCCGCTTATGCTGTTAGGAAGATAAGACTGTTAACAGATGTAGAAACCGCGCGTTTAGTCTATTTTAGCTACTTTCACAGCATTATGTCGTACGGCATTTTACTATGGGATCGAGCTGCTGCCATTGAATCCATCTTTATTTTGCAAAAGACAGCTGTCAGAGCCATTTATAATCTACGTCGCCGCGAATCTCTCAGGGAACTATTTAAAAGGATTAATATTATGACGGTACCTTGCCAATTCATTTATGAAAACATTATGTATGTAAGAAAAAATCTACATCTTTTTAATAAAATAAGCGATAGACATAACTTTAATACAAGAAATAAAGATAAAATACATCAACCATTTTTCAGATTAGCCAAAGTACATACATCTTTTATGGGGTACTGTGTCAAATGTTACAATAAAATACCTTGTGATATATTGCAATTAAATGAAAGAAAATTTAAAACTCACATTAAACGTACACTTTGTAAACAAGCATAAAATTATATCCAAGATAAGAACGCTTGGAAACATGCTGGTCCTGCTCCATAGGACAATCTAGAGTCTAGACAAAATCAAACTGGTTGCTAATTTAATTGTAATTTTTTTTTTATTCGTTTTGTCATTCATTACTCACACCCTGACTTATTACTTGTATTTTTTTTTTTAATTAAAATCGTTTTGCTTACATACCATGTTTGTAAATATGTGAGCACCATGTATCTATCAGATAATTAATTTATATGTCATGGTTTCGTTTTTAATTCTTTTACCTGTTGTGGTATAGTAATTTTATTTTAGGTGCATCGTCCTCACATGTTATTATATAATTAATGTACCCATGCAAAATATTGTACCTAAAACATTTTAAAAGAGTAACGGTGGAGTTTCTTGCCCATTCTTCTCCATACGAAAACTACCTTTTTTAATGGGCGACTAGAATCAATTCTATTTTAAGATATTTTTTGACATTCAAAAGTGCCTTTTATGTGCCTCAAAATCAACCAATCAACTCAGCCTATCGCCTGTGCCTATTTGAAATAAATGCTTTGACTTTGACTTTCAGTTACAGCTACTCTGCTATTGATCGCAGACTATGATCACATATGATATCAATTACCGTTCGGAATTTAACGAGTTTTATAATTGAGAGTAGCGTAGGTATCATATTGTCAGTAACATGTATATACATTCTCTTAAACATTACGTTTACGTTACAGTACGTTGCAATATTATAACACGTCGAGTGTAAGGAAAGGTTTGCTTTGTGAAGGTGACGCGCGGGCACTGTGCCTCGTGTCCTGTTGCACTTGTTGCGGCGGTCGTGCAGGCGACACGGCGCCGGCGGTCGCCGCAACACGCAGCACACGAATTGCGCCTCGGGGAGGTGACACCACCTTCGGCGCAACCACTTTATTACTTACACTCAACAACTACCTCATGGTCACGGCTGGGAATCAATCCGATCAAGCCTGCACCCAGGGATAGATACGCAAAGTTTCTGTTATTTATCGAACAGCGCAGTGTAACATCATATCACAGTCGTGGTTAAACTAAAAGCCAACTCATGATTTTATCATAATATGTGTCTAGGTAGTTAGGTACTAGTTAAATAGCCCGCAACACAATTGTTAGCGAATACTGAATGTGAACGAAAAACCGAAGACGTCAATTCGTCATCTCACCCACTTGAGTCGATCGAGTTCTCATGACTGACGCGGCATTCGACACTGAGTACACAGCGCTTGAAGACGCAGACCTTGACAACAGACACCAGAGCACACATCTCGCTACGACTACGAACGTTCTCAACTGATGACGTCACTCGATATCCGATAATGGCGTATTGGGTCACATCGCTGTATGCGAGGTGCTGCAGAAGGTCTGCTCCTACGTCTAATGGGGAGCGGTCGCATTACTGGGTGTTTAATGTAACAATTGAAGGCGAGGTTTACATAATGAGCTCATGATTCACATGATTCCTACAACATCGCATGACACATCCCACGTTTCACTTTTCGTCCTTACATTACCTGGTAGTAAGCGTTAGCCTGATCATAATACATCAAGCTCTCATATTTTGTGAAATAATATCGGTGGCCATAAAATCGTTTCGTAGTATATCATTTATATCGCAATTATCCAGCAATTACCTGTCAACTTAATTGCTCCCTAATGGTCAGTGGCAATTGATGGCACGGCCAATGATAGCCGTTGGCAATTGAGTCGGCTATCAATCAAACGAGAGTGCAGTTTTATTGACAACTGGATTAACATCGAGATTTTAATGACGGCTATTGCTGAGTTTGAACGAACATACTTAGATTTATTGCAAAAAAACTAAATATCGGTACTCGGGCTTAATTCTCTACCTAATTGATTAATAGTTGGTAGTTCAGCATATAGTTTATGAGAGTCAAACACTTATTTTGCCGTAAATATGCAGAAACTACTTTGACTCACTTAAGTGCACACAAACTAAAATAAATATATATACTATACAAATGTATAATAAAAATAAAAAAGACACAGGAGCTCATTGGGCATCAAAAAATTCGTCCGCATCGCTGTCAAAGGGACAAGTGCCCAAAAGGCTGGCAGCATTACCACGTTGGATGGCAATGCTTATTCTTTGGGCTAAAAATAAGTTAGCCTCTGGTCACGCGAAGAGTGAACCAACGCTCGCCTTAAGTGCTGAGTTGGTGATCCTTTCGGTAGGAAAGTATATCTTGCTCAACGCCATGTAGTTGTCTTGTCTCCGTCGTGACCTGTCTGATAGAAGACGGGTCTGCTCTGCCCCTCGGCCTCGTGCCCGCACCCCCGCACCCCTGCACCTCCGGCCGGGTCTGATCCGAGTACTGCGGCTGTCGTACAGCTGTCTGGTAGAACGTCTCACTCCGTTGCATGACCACTGAGATTAGACTCGTTGCCACTACTTGATTTTAAATTGAACAGTTGTCAGATTAACAGTTATGAGCAATAATCCTTGGAGAGTTAATTAACAAATCACAATAATTATGATAAGCAGAACAGAAAGAGGAAAAACAATAGCACTCTAATTCGACATGGTCATATTTGAACTGTGATAAAGCAAAACTTAGTTAGGTATTATAAGTCTAAAACCGCCAACCGACAAGCGTGTTGATCAATTCCTACTCTGTATGAGAAGGGGCTGTTGCCCTGCAGCGGGAATTGTTATCCCCCCGTAGGACAAAGGCTGGAAGTATTATAGCAAACAGAGTCCAATCCAAGGTGTGTACCGCGCCTCCCCCGCATGCGAGCCGAGTAGCCGACGTGCTGAACAAATGTAGTGTTGTGAAAGTTACCGCGGCACCTGCGACCGTGCCCCCCCCCCCACACACACACACTCACCGCCCCCTCCGGAACTAGCGGCTTGTTTGTTGTTCAGCGAGAACATACTCGTAGCAGGTGTGCCAGCGAGTTCACAACACGACATAACCATCGTGCTCACGAAGCCACGACAGCCTTTTCTTTTGGTCCAAGTCAATACTCGGAAAAAACTGAAATCGGGATTGAAAGGAATCCTCATTGGGGCACATTACGTGAACACGATATTGGAATACTTAACGATGAGTGACAAGTGACAGTCGTTGTTAGTCGTCTCTAGTCTGTAAGACGACGCGCCTGACCTTCATTGTGTAGCTTCAGCAACTTGTAACAGTAACCGAGTCAAACGGGTCGGCTCGCACTTAGACACAAATACTGGCGCAATAATAACCCTAACTGAATATCTTGGCCGCAGGAACACTACCTCTCGGTGTGCACACAAGTTTCGCATCAGCTAATTAGCTGATGCGTGTGTATCGTATAGCTTGGAGATATTTAATCTGTCCAGTCGATTCTTGAAGCAGGTCAGTGTGGGCGCCGTCACAACATTTTCCGGGAGCCTATTCCTTGTCTAACCAAGTTGTAACACAACTCGGTTAGACAACAATTGTTTCAAGGGCTTTTTGTGAACTTTCCTACAGCTTCTTTCTTTTTCTTTACCGAATCCAAAAAAGGAGGTTATCAATTCGACACGTATGTATGTAATATTATTGGAGGGCTTCCAAACAAAAATACAAAATTTTATAGATGTGTATATGTATGTACGTTTGTCCACGCATTTCTTTGCAACTATTAATCGGATCGAGACCATTTTTTTATTGGCTTAAAAATTAATTCAACTTAGGGAGCAGTGCAAGTTTCATTAAAATCGATTCAGTAATTTTCAAGATATGGACTAATACGTGCAAATGTGACGGCCTGGCTTATTGATACGAGCTACGGGTGTAGTGTCAAAGGGAAATCATCTCAAAACCTTGAGCGAATTCTAGTGCAATATTTACAAGAAAACTATTACCTACTTATTACAAACAAATATTCCAGTTTTTACTTAAAACTAAAAATTACGAAATAAAAAAGTAATTTAAAAAATTAAACCGACTTCAAAAAGTAATTAACTCAAAATTATGAAACAAAAAACTAAAACTAAAATACAGATCCCAAGACACTGACTTCCGTGATTAAAGTTATTTCGTAATTTTGAGTTAATTTCTTTTTGAAGTCGATAATTTTTTTTATAAATTACTTTTTTCATAAAAGTGTCACTTGCACACTTTTATCTGTGTGCACAGTTTTGCTTGGGTAGATAAACACAAGCTGTACAAGCTGTGTTTCCTACTCGATTGGTGGGTCGTTTTCAAAATTAATGTACATTTCATTTGTGTTATCGTGACACAAAAGTAACACAAATGAAGAGTAAGGGCAGAGTCACAATGAAGTATTTAAAAGCCAATTTGGTAGTAAATCAGTTTAATCATATTAAAATTTGACAAAATCACGTGTAAACGCTCTTGGTAACGTCTCTACCGTTCAGCAGGCGTTAACGGCATCTTACCTAAAACGGAAAATGGAATTACTATCACATAAGTGAATATACTGTAAATAAGCCCTAACCCATTCCATTGTGTAACTTGACACAAAAACATAACACAAGTGAACAAAATGAACGTGTCCTTAACCTACGAATAATAATATTCTTGTAATTACACCCTCGAGTTACTCGTAAAACATGCATTTGACTATAATTTACTATCAACTACACTGACGTGCTGCACTGTAAAGTATAGTACTTACCGAATTCACGTAATTTGGCACTTTAAAACCAATTCTTATTGTCCTTTTTACGACGCGCACGAAGTGAAACCATCAGTTACAAAACAAATTGGCGCGGCAGGAAGAAACTAGTGCCCTCTCGTTGTATCTATTTTGACGCATAGATTTGCCAGACTAACTTTGGAATTTACTTCTATTATTATAAAATATCAAAGTTACAAAAAAGAATAACACAAAGGAATGGAATATGAGACACGTATTTATGGGCAAATAAATAAATGGTTTATGATAATTAATTACACTGTTTTATAGTATATTTCATGTAACTTACCCGTTCACCTGACAAGACATTGTTGAATCAGGTTTCTTATTGCGTGTATTATTTATTATTTGCTGCACTTATTAAATACGCGCGACTGTGGACATTGTATTTTTGTATGGGAAACAAATTACGATAGGAATTAAATTTAGTTTTTTAAAGCAATAGAACCAATTTCCATATGAAAACATTTCTATGTTTGCTACTTTATTACTAATTAGTCTGAATGTTGATTTATATGTTTACATTTTAAACTGTATTTTTTTATTTTACCAATAAGTTCGATGGACAACAAAATGTACGTTAATTTTGAAAACGACCCTGGTATCCAAATAATAAGCTCTTACGTGGACAAACAATTGCTCAGCTCCCGCCTACCCGTCAGGCAATCCCGAGACTAGGTATAAGGGGGTCAGACCTAGTTATAGTGGATAAGACGGAAATTAAAACAGAAGAAGAACTATCAGGGGATCTGGTCAGGGATCAGACCGGAATAAATCACAAATTCGGTGCAGGAATGAATTTCTCGACCGCTTCAATACCTACAGCAATAAAAGAACCTGTGATTGTGGAAAATCATAACAGAACATCACGCTTGTATTGGCAGGGTTGTGCAAAGTTGTACTAGTATACCACGTCTAATGTACGATCCCGAGCTCATTGCTGTTCACCGGGCACAGCAAATCCAGAATCCGGCTTTTATATGATGAAAAGCTTAAGATATACATGTGTAGAGACAAGTCCTTTTGCACATTGCACCCTCGTGTCCCAGAGCACTCCGGGCCCCCTGGGCCCCACGGGCCCCACGCGCCGCGCCGGCCGCTACTGCCGACGACGACTCGAATGCCTCCACTCACAAATACGAGGCGCTTTTAAATGGCGCAGCCATTGTGCCCTGCATACTAAATGTTTTAATTGCAATAAACTGTTCTTGAATTTTAAGTTCCGTAACGTTTGTAGGCCACCCTTTTGAATACACTCTGCTGAAGAGCGACGGGAGGGGCAGCAATAGAAGTTACAAACAGTTCGATATCTAGCGAGTGCTGCGATCGTCCGCATGACGACGACGCGCACGGCGAGCCGGAGCCGGTACGCTAGTCACTAGTAGCACAAGTGCATCTCGCTGCTTCTCACGCGTGTACATTTGCAGCAGAGAGATCGTTGGAAACATACCAAAAACTTAATTAATTAAATATTAATTTTGTATATTGTACATAGGTAGAAGGATTACTTTCAATAATTGCTGATCGTAAAATGAAAGACAAACACTCGGTGATTGGTTAAATCAAATTAAAAATGGTTCTCGGTAAACAAGCGGCCGTAGAATATAATTACTGAAAGTAATTACTTATGACGTGTTTGTTGGACAACCATGGCGTCCGGTGCCGGTGGCCCTGCGAGTTTTGTTTGACTTTACTTTCACACTCAATTCCGAAGTTTAGTCCTTAGTTATGAGTTTTAGTTAGTCCACAGATTCCTACTGTCGACTTTGTAAACAGAGAATTTCACCTGTTCGTTCCTCCGTGTGGACACCGTCTTCATTTAATTATTTATACAAAATTCGATTTAGCTGGAAGCACTAAGAAGTTTAATTAGATCTGGGGGCACGAGGCACTACCTACATTTTCTCGAAGCGCTTCGTCGTTTTTTTGAACCCTCATAAGTTGGGTTTGGATTATACCAGATAAACTAACTCTACACCTTAGTCAAAATATGTGGCTTGGCCGTTTCGCTACCATCACGTGGGCGTAAGGGGTACACTACATTAATAAGAAAAACTTTATCCCGAAAGTCACAAATCCGAATTTCAAAATACCGATTTTCATAAGTCCGAATGGTTCAAAATTCCTTTTATAACAACTCCGATTTATCATTCATCCTATTTTAATAATTCCGAAATTTCAATATCCCTAACGTATATAATTACTATTCTCAAAATACCGAGTTTCAATAGATCGAATAACAAAAAGTCCGACTTAATGATAATTCGAAACATCAAAAATACGAATTCCGATTATTAAAATACCGATCAATTAGAATTCCGAAATAATAACACTTTGTAAAACTGAATAGCAAGACAAATAAACACACATTTCCAATTGTAAGAATATAGATCTCACAAAACCAACAATAGAGCCCCTATTTCTGTGTAAAGGGTTTAAAGTAACCTAACCAAACCGAACCTCGGGGTGCCCTTAGCTCGCTCTTGCATCCTACGTCGTCTATTGCGTTCGTTGAATTCGGGTGCGGTAACGGTAACGGAAATAATTCGGAGTATTGAAAATCGGAATGTCGTTTTTCGGACCGAGAACCCATCGAGCATTTGATTCTTCGAATATATGAAAATCGGAAAACCAACAAGTCGCATTTATGACTTTCGGTAAAATAAATTTCGTGATTTTTAATAATAGACATTATTATTCTTTAGGTATTATGAAATTCGGACTTTTGAAAATCGGAACATCGAAATTCGGAATAAAATATTTCGGAGTATTTGGGTGTTCCCGGGCGTAAGGTGAAAAATGTATTCACTGTTCATTACTTTTCTGTTATACAATAGTTCTTGTAGTAACTAAACGGGCAAGCCTCATATTTTGACTAAAGTGTAGAGTTTGTAAAGTTAAGGCTCGTAGAGTTAGGGTGTGTAGAGTTAGAACCTTGGCTCTACATGAGATCTGATAACTTTTTGACAGTGCGAGCCATATTGGTCTCGTCTTGGCAACACTTTACATGAAAATGTTTATGGTGGGTAAATGTTGACAGAATATGAAAACAATTTGCTAGGATGAGTTGGCACGTGTGGAGGATGAAAGTGACCGCATGTAATGTTGGCGTTTATTTATTCGTGCGAGCGGCGAGGCCGTGAGGCGGCGCGGGCGGCGCGGGCGGTGTGCGATCCTCTCAGTAACACAATCATGGCCGATATTCACGCACTCGCCCGAGAAACTGATCCTTGTAATTGAATACGTGGTCTAACGGATAGCGTCACACATTCACGTAAATCGTTGTTCGGACACAACAGTCGGCGCAGAAGGTCCTCTCCTAACAACATTTAGTAGTCGTGAGTGTGCTCCAACGGGAAGTACTACCGCCAACATCATGTCTGCCGCCAAGCAGCGCTGCTGTGTTCCAGTTTAAAGGGTGCCGGCGCAACTAGCACACGAATGTACAGAGGTCGACTTAATGCCGCAGGCATTTACCATAATTATAATAATTACAGCATAGGATTGTAAACAGTATTTCGCCAACTCTGCTGTAAGTATTAAATCTGGCTACACAAACGAACCGCGAGTGTTGGAACTTGAACAGTGAGAGGTTCACGACTGTGGGTACATTGTTTCTTCCCGGGAGGTGCTCGTTAACGGAAATAATTGAGGGTAATTGATAACGATACGTGAGCGAGGGGAGAGGCAGAGTGTTGAGGGGAGGTGGTTGGCAAGGGACGTGACCCTGCGGCGAGGTTATCATAACAACGTGAGATACCGCGGTTGCTCGAAGGCAGGCAGCCATTTTGAAAAAACCACTTGAAAAGTGAAAATGTGAGAGATGTAACGTGGATTGCAAGTAAATGATACCCCCATCACTACATAATCATCGGTGCACTACAAACTGCAAGTGACAGTAAACTTAGTGGAACACTCTCGGAGGAAATGAGATTTTTTCGTAACACAAAACTATGATCAACAGTAACTCCGGTTACGTTGTATTGGATGTGTATAATGTAAAGTGTCATACGAGTAAGCCGTGCGTGCTGTGCCGTGCGCGCTGTGCTGTGCGTGCTGTGATGTGCGTGCTGTGCCGTGCGTGCTGTGCCGTGCGTGCTGTGCCGTGCGCCGCTGTGCCGTGCGTGCGTGCTGCGCCGTGTAACAAATACAACAGTCACATGCGACTGCGCGCGGCTCGTGCAGCTCAGCTGTCACAGGAGAGATAGGAGAAAGGTTCACCACAATGCGCCACACTCACAATCAGAGGCACAACCATACCTACAAGCACGTTTTTCTGGGACACATGTACCGTTGTACAGTCGTACGCGTCACTATAATAAGGCGTTTCATACTGCTTCGAGCTGTACTTTTTTTTCCTGTTACAATTTATTCGATTCCGTCAATTAGCAGGTGGCTATCGATTATCGCGTCATCTTCATTTGCTGAGAAGGCTTGAGCAAATGGACCGGGACCTGGATCCCCCCCCCCCCGCCCCACTCAGCTCTGCCCCCGGCGACACCCTCGCCCTTACAAAGTTAGCGACGTGACCGCAATAACTCGGCGCCTCGCACTCTGCGAGAAGCTCAGAAGCATAGCTTCGATTTGTTTATGAAGCAATTTGATAAAAGCCAACACTGTTTATGAAGCAATTGCTGCGAAATATGAACGTGGAAATGTAATCAAATTGAACAGTTAATTAAGTAAGCGGTAACATGGCCGAGCGATTGATTCAGGTCAGAAGGATGTTGTTCTAGTACGAAGTGGTACCAGCACGAGCGAACATCGAGAACGATGGAATCCCATAGCGACGCGAAGTCAAATATTTTATCAATTATCGGACGACTGCTTCAAATGAACATTCTATTAAAGGATAATCCGTTGTGATCGTCTCAATACTTTGCCTGCCCCAACCCCCCCCCCCCCCCACCCCGCCCCGCTCTCGCTCCGCTCCTGCGCCCCGTCGCGCACGTCCGCAATTTATTCGGACAACATTATATTCGGCGTTCGCGATAAAAACTAGACCCATTGTGCACACATGGGCGGTGTCCAGCACTGTCCGGCGCCGTCCGGTGTCGCCCGGTGTCGTCCGGTGTCGTCCGGCCCTCCTAATAGAATAAGTTGGCGAGTTGTCCGAACATGAGAGATACCCTCCAATGATTTATTTGAGGCGGACGGCACACATCTGCGACCAATACGCGACTTGTTCCTAAATCATTATTATCCTAGCCTTTTGCAAACATATTCGGCTCGGCTCCAGCTCCAGCGTCCCCGATAACATTATGTGAACAAAATAAGTATTTACTCACAGAACTGCTGCCGCTGTGATATTATTGTGTAAACGTTATCTTTGATATTTGTCGCACAGCGTAAAAGGTTTCCCTGACGGGTATATTATCTTCCACCACTTTAAATAGCCCTGAGCGCTTTATATCTATAGAAGCTTGTAAACCAATAGAAGCAAGAAGGTACAAGTTCCTCAGCATCCCATCTAGTAATAAACCATCAAAATCAAAGAAAACTGCTTGCGATCAAAGAAAGATCAAAGTCGTGTAACCTCATCGGAACTTCCAAATAGCTTTAGTTGCGAACAATAAAGCGGATATGGCTGAAACTATCTGTAAACTATAAGTTGATATAATATTTATAACAGCAATGTGCGCCATCTCGGTAGACATAAATAATGATGAATAGTCCTACTACGACCATCCACTTTTAACGTTCGTGCGTATCGCCAAGCAGCAACGATACAAACAAGTGCAGAAGGTTCACTTTTTTATCAAATAATAATATCACTCATAAAATAGTAGACAAATAACACAACAGTCCTTACATGTGCATGATACATAACAAGTCCACAGTTTTGCGTATCGCGCTATGTCTTTGCGTTGATTTGATTTGATTTATGAATGTAGTAAGTAATAATTTAGCTTGCTTCCTTATACCTACGTGAAAGATGTTGCTGCCCATCTTTTTAAATACGCCTCGCCACTGATGTCTTCACAAAGAGACAATCCCGCTCACGATGGAGCTTCCATATGATTCCACACGATGGCACGCCGGCCGTGTCGCGTGTCGTAAGTCGCAGGTCGCTGATGATGGATGGCCGCGCCGCGGCTGTGCAGCGCCCGCCTTATCACGTGCCGCCGCGCCTTATCTCTCACATGGTACAGACACATACAGTTCCACACTTAACAGTACACGCTGCCACGTGAATTGTGTGCTGTGACGAAATAAACAAGTAATATTGTAGCTAGCTGGACGAGGCCCCGCCAGACAGAGGCGCAGGCGGCGAGACGCCTTGGGTAGCTCATTGAACAGTTGGCGACAAGAAGCATTACATCGACAGAGGCGGAACAAATAGGGCGCTTTACCCAAGAGCGTGACAGAACACCTTTATAAATGAGAAATGTCCGAATTAAAAAAAAAACCTGTGGGGCCGGGGAACCCCGGCAGGAACGAAGTTCAAAATGAAAATCCATGATGGCGGCTGCGAAAATTAGAAAATATAAAAAAAAAACAGCTGCCATCTTGGATTTTCATTTTTAGCTCACTCTCGGCTTCAGCGCCCTCGAAAGCCATGAAAAACTATCTCTCTCTCTCTTGTGTTAATCTGTATTTTGTCCGTTTTGCCCCAACTCGAGTATAATTATGTCTGTATTTACAGTTGAAGCCCCGAAACACGGAGACAATAGCATGTGGCAGATGTGACGCAGACGTGCCTCTCTCTAGCGGCGGCACTAATTGGAGCCAGCGTCCGCCACTGGCTTTCCGCGTACACGGGCACTAGTGTACACACACTAGTGCTCATGTACGGCACAATATCCTAACGTGCCAAGGCACAGAAGAACTATTGCTATCGATTAATATAGGTATTCCGCAAACTAGAAATGTGGGTGTACCGGAGGCACACCTCTGCCGAGGGAATACAGGCGTCATGTCAAACATACGAGTTGTGAGCCGCTAGCGTCGCTAGGGCGAGGCTAGCCGTCGCGGGTTTTGTTCATTAGAAACTTGACTTCGTGCAGTAAAATAGAATATACGAGCAGGTAGTTACAATCTCATTCGGATGTTATGAAAATATATTTGTTTCACACCCATTGCTAAAAAAATTAAATCGAAAAAAATCAATTTAATTTAAATGAAAGTAATTCAAGTAATATAACGTCAATGTCCTTGCTGTCTCCGTGAGCGTGTGTTCACGGACCGCGCGGAGTAGACGTTCTGTATGCGCCTGCAGCGTGCAGCGCGGCCCGTCGATGTTGACGTTCTAGTCTATAAGCCGCTGATCTGCGCACACTGTGCACACTCGCACCCTGTGCCCACTGTGCGAGTGCGCACGTCGAGCATAGTACGTGCGCAGTTTTATATGCCGCACCTAATAACAAGTATTGCTTTAATGTCGGCAATAAAATAAAGTTTTAAAGTCAGTTTAACGTGCCAACTTCGCGGCGTAACATTACTGATCCGTTTTATGTTTTATTTCAAACAGGTACAAATATAAATTAGGTTTGTTTGAGTGTAATCTCTGAACCATTTAGGAATGTTCCTTAAACTATCCGAAGAGTTTGCTGAAAGCAGAAAAACTATTATAGGGCCAGTAGTACCTATACGATTAAAAGTACCTGGACGATTTATAAGATGAAATTGAATAACAGAGCCAGAACAAGTGGTATTGCACATTTATCAAACCATAGATAAAGAGCGGACAATGGACAATGCTAGAAGTGTTCTTTACCAGCAAACGATACCGCATCCAGGAAGATATATTTTCAATATCTCCGCGAGCGTCCTGCTGCAGACAACAATAAATAGTGTGGAGTGGTATCGAGCTGATCACAGTCGGTACATGAGATATAATCTGCGGCGCGCGGCGCATTCATCTCGCCGTCGCCGCGTCGCGTCGTCGCTCGTCGGCGGTGGAACTAGCGGCCTGTCGTTCTGCTTGGTGTATGACACAGAGCGTCTTGTCATTTTAAATCATTTTTTCTTTTCCAATTATGTTGCCATACATTTCGAACACTTTATAAAATAATTTACACCATTGTGTCGGTCTATACAAGAAACATCAAAGTGAGAGATGAACAAGTGTTATATCTTTACTATCCGGCAATGAGAACATAAACTAGGTATCGATGTTCGAATATCTCGAAGTGAACACAAGAAACATTTTGATTTCAATTTCTGAGCTAACATTTCTATGGAATATCAGCTTTTGCACAAATAGGTCACTTAATTGAATCGTAGCGGCGCGTAGCCCCGCTACGACGTAGCGATGTTGTCGTAGCACTCGTGACGTACGAGATTGCCCCGGGCGCTACGGCGCTACGTAGCTACGACGTTAACTTCATAACTTTGCTCTTGCTCTTAAGATGTTCTCTTTGCACAATTTACTTAATTAAAGGATAATATTTATCTCAGTAGAATGTTGTGGTTTGTAATGTTATCATATTTACAAATTTCACAAGTTTCCAGTTGTAGACAAATTCAAATAAATTATCAAATTAAAATCTAGTATCGCAGCAGACATAAATAAGTTCTATTAAAATTCATCGCATTCATTGCAAGATAGGTTATGTTCTTGACATGACCCTGCACTACTGAATTATCAAAACAATAATGAGCATACTTCAAGCCTAGCGTCATCCACTTCTGTATAAACGTCTCTCCTTCAAGAGCGTGTACTAGAGATGAAACAGCTGAACCTGTAAGCTAAGATTATCTTCAGACAAACCCGCAGGCTACACAAAGAGGAGCGTGTGAGCCAGTAATTAAAGTTTCTGATAAAATATCGAGAGGGCGTGCGGGACACGCTAATCCCGGGCCGAATCCCGGACACTTCCTGCGACTGAGGCGTTAGTTACAGGAAACTGTTTCTCCTCCTCCGCACTTAGATAAACTGTTAATGCACCAGGGTAGACATGACCATGTACCGCTGCGCGCCTAATATAGGGGGAAGGAATATTGTTACTGACACAACCGAGTCATGTTTTATTTTATTTATTATGGGACAATAAACACCTACAATGTAAAATGTTTACAAATAACAATAATATGGGCTCATAGCTTATAGTTTTAACAATATTGCAGCCCACTACATTATCTGCATGCTAACAAAATTAAGATAAGGTAAATGTGCCACTAGATTAGCATTACTCAGATATATAAAATAATTGATTATTAAAACACAAAATAATTAATTAATTATTAAAAAAAATATATACATATGTTTATTTTTGGATAAGATTAAGGATATTCGATACTTGATCTCCCAGCCACTTTATCGCTAGATGGCGGCACATTCGCACTTCGAACATTTTCAATTTTTACGCCTAACTCAGAAAGCTTTGCGAAACAACTTTATTATATGCGTCAACTAACGCATTAACATAATCTTTTTAGATATTCACTTTGCTTGTTAACTTGTCTCATACAAAGATTTGTACCCCTAAACATTTAGCCGTTTCACTTTATATCTTTACACACACATGTACTGTTACACAGTACGTGTATAGTTTTACTTGCGATAGAACTAGATGGCGTTGTATTCATAAACTTGGTTTGAAATAAATAGTCCAGAGGTGGCGTTAATTAAAATAAAATATTTTTACGAAAATATTTTTATGACTGTCCTTCATTCTCTAAAGAAAAGCGTAGGTACTTTTTATAGTAAAAACCGAAGAAAAGAATAGGTACTTGATTGCTACAAGGGTTGTCAGTTGCTTATTCAATTATTCTAAGGGTGCTTTTGTAGTGTGTTAGGGTAGGTTTAGGTTTAAAAATAATAAAATAATAATAAATCCACTGACCGATTTCGGTCACGGTGGCCAATTTCAAAGAAGATTAGCCAGGTTTGCAGGAGATATTATAGTGCACAAGTGTGTGCGCAAATACAGGTGCACTCTCTGTTCCTTTACTCTCATAGTTCGATGGGACGGCAATCCGACACGACCGGAGAGAGAACAGGCGCAGGACCAACGGCTTTACGTGCTTTCCGAGGCACGGGGGTATTACGCCACCAATTTCCAAACTCCGGGCAAAAAAAAAAGAAAAAGAGTAAAGAAACTCCTAACGGGAAAAACCCAATTTAAATAACACTGTCCGACCTGAGAATCGAACCCAGGACCCCTTGCACGGCAGATGCACTTGTGTTGTGACCACGAAACCAACGGGACAGTTAAGATTTGTTGTATAATTAAACGCTACTATAAAACAAAATATATAAAATGTTTATTTGAGTCGTGCGCGAGAGATGCAGCGGCGTAACGCGTGGCGCGGGTGACGCGAGGCGCGGCGGGGGCGCGGCGCGGCGGGGGCGCGGCGCGGCGGGGGCGCGGCGCGGCGGCGAACTATCATCGTAAATTCCGCGAATTTCGGTCGTAGGTATAATAATGTATCATTCAACCGCAGCCCAGCGTGCCCGCCGTCGCGTCGCCCCACATCACAGTAAATATAGTAAAGCATTGTACAGATGCGTGAAATTATTAGGCCGTGTACACACGGTTGTGGGTATTTAATTATTAGTGTAATTTTATTACTGTTGTGTGTATGTGTATGTATATGTATATAAGTGTTATGTCTAATATGTATTATGTGTTTACTATTTACGTGTGTTTGTATGTTTAGCCTAAAAACCAACAACTTCACATACACCAGCGTCCACTCGAACCAACAATTTCAATTTCAAATGAGAAAATGAAAAAAAAATCAGCTCTTCCCTACATTTTGACGAGTTACCTTTACGAACATAAATGTAGGGAACAGCTGATTTTTTTCGCGATTTCAGGTTTGGTCCCATAGTAAAAAAAATTGTTCATAATGATGAGTACAATGACCATGTTAGTGTTGTTCCAATAACCCTGTATATACTTATACTATATTATATCCATACTAATATTATAAATTCGAAAGTAACTCTGCCTGTCTGTCTGTATGTTACCTATTCACGCCTAAACCACTGAACCGATTTAGAAGAAATTTGGTAGGTATAGAGATAGGTTGAGTCCCGGGGAAGGACATAGGATAGTTTTTATCCCGATATTCCCACGGGATCGAAACTTATGCGGGTGAAACCGCTGGGCGCAGCTAGTTGTAAATAAAGTTTATTGAACTCTTCTCTATCTTCGATAATTGAACTTTGTTGGTACCGACTTTGTTTTGAAGATTCTATACATCTTTTATTACTTATTTACACCCTAAGTTACATTAAAATTAGCAAGGAAAAACCGGCCAAGTCCATGTCGGACCACAATGAAGAGTTCCGTAGTTGAAATGAATTTATCCCAAGAACAAGCTTAACATTGTAGTTGAAAATCATGTTCTCCCATACATTGCAACTAAAAGTTGGTCGACTATTACTCGTAAAGTCTACTCAGCTGTGATTTTGATTTCGTGACATATACTACTGCCGTGAATTTTAGTATTTCTTCTAGTATTTCACAAACGGATCCCTGAATCGAAAAATGATTATCACAAACCCGCAATATTTTTGAAAGACCTATCCAGTGATACCCCACACCATGGGGTAGACGAGAGAAAAAAAAACATTCCCACTTTACGTGTACAGGAGGTACCCTAAAAATAATTGTTTTTCAAGATTGTATTTTACCACTTTGTCGGCGTGATTAATATGTATATCCTTGCCAAATTATAGCTTTCTAGTACTAAGAGTCTCTGAGCTAAGCTGCGGGCGGACGGACGGATTGTCTGACGGTCATGGCGAAACTATAAGGGTTCCATGTTGACTACGGAACCCTAAAAAGAACGAATCTTTCTTAGCTTATAACTTTTTAATGCTTTTCATTTTACTATTTTGCTTCCGCGCATACAAAATGAATAAAACTAAATAAGAAAAAACGATATAATGTTTAACTTTGGATGTACAGACGCCAGCAAATCAAACTAGGTACTTACTACAATCTGTCAAATTTCATTAATGGATTTTCTACATTATCGCTAAAGTATTAGATTCAAGGTTGATTGCTTGATGTGCTGGCGTCTGTGTTATGTCAAACGATGGAGTACCTAATAAATTCCTGAAATTTGTAAGTATGGAAATATTTCGGCTAGTGTGCTCATAAACTTTATAGATGATAAGTACGTTCATTATTACAGTAATATCGAACCCAGGGTAGATCACAGATAATTCTATCACAAAGTAAAGCATTTTTTCTCACTTCATGATTAAATTGATAATATCTAACTGCGCGGGCAGAGCCACCGCGCCAGCCTTGTAAGAACAAAAATTAACAAAAAAAAACCGCCTTCCAAAAAAAACTACTAAGTCGAAAATAACTTCGGTGTCTTTAGTACCTACTTTAGTTTTTGCCTCCGACTTCCGAAAATAAAGGTTTTTTCGCCTAGTACCTAGTGTTTTTTTTTCAGTCGGTATTTTTTTTTTTAATTAAATAAATCTCGCTTTTTAGTGGGTCTGTTTATAATTTATCTAAGTTTCAATAACCTAATGTCAACTTGCTTATCGCCTTTTACAAAATATTGCTTTTCCCGATGCAGGGACGTTAACTGTTGAGGAGTTCTCCTGGTATTTCACCATCAGCTCCATTTCACCATTCGCATTGTGACGAGCATGATTAATTGCTTAGCAACCATATTAAAGTAATCGAATCGCAACCCGTGAAATACTTATTATTGAGTAGTTCCAGTGGCCATCAGTCATGTGGTCTTCATCATCAGTTCCACATCACCAATTGGCGCTTTCCGAAAGCAAATACACGAGTTACTATAAAAAATAGGTACCCAAATCGCTATAGGTGTGCTTATAGTATTTTAAGACTTCCTTCGATTTCTCCAGGATCCCATCATCTGATCCTGACTTGATGACAATGGGACCACCTGGAAAGTATACCCTTTCAAACAAAAAAAGAATTTTTCAAATCGGTCTAGCCGTCTTCGAGTAATCGGGTAACATGCATAAAAAAATTAAAAAAAGATTCCGACAAACTGAGAACCTCCTCCTTTTTTTAAAATCGGTTAAAAATTGCATACCTACGCTTCGCAACCATCGATCAAGTGATCGATGTTCGCAAAAACTAAACTTGTCAACAAAATCACGCATAATAATGCCAGTGCGACGGTTGACTACAACGCCATCTAACGATCAAGATCAACTGTTGTTGATTACCATAGCAAAAATGTATGTTCTGCTTCTCGATGGTTCTTTGAAATATCCTGCAGAGGGCGTGTTCCGGCCGCGCACACATAGATAAATTTATCGATTTTATCAGGCCTAGATATCCTGCAAATAGTGTTTTTTTATAGGTTTTTGTCGATATGCGTCAATAATAAGTTATAACAACTTAATATACGTGCTTTTATTCTGCAAAAATCGTTTATGTTTTGAGATTTGTACCCCGAAAGAATGTATGAAAAAGTGTCAGTATCCAATCACCTTAAGGGATTATTCCTTATTATCACAAATTAGAATTAAGAGAAAAAAAGGATTTGACAGTACAGTACAATTCATTAATAAAAATTATTAAAACGGTTAAAATAAATTAAATTTAGAATAAAGGGCTCACAATATTTCTTATTGTCATTAGATAAGATTTTAATAAAAACATTGGACTTAAATTTCGATTTGGAACATACAAAATATCAATATCAATGAAGTTGCGATTATAAGACTCCACTATACGACGAACAAGGCAACGAAATCCTGAATTATTATTCCGACAGGTATTTACAGCAACAATGTACCTCACGGACACTAGGCTTATATACAGTGTGGGAGACCACATAATATAACTTACTCGTGAGATCAATGGAATCGAAGTGATTATGAACAATACCATGTAGTATGTTGGCTTCTAGAAACTTACGTCTAGATTCTAATGTTAACATATGATATTTGCTTAATAATTGTGAATATGACAAACACCTTTTATAGCACCTATAGTATATGGCGCGAAGAAAGAAGAACGGTCATTTGTGACTCAGACCCGACAGGAAAGAGACATATCTCAGTTTTTTTGTTATTTTAAATATAGCTAAAATATATATTTTTTATATTCCAAATCAATGGCTAAAACCAAAATATTGCCTTGTGTTTTTGTTCAGGCGATATACAATTTTCTTTTAATACCTATTTACCTACAAAATTCGTAATTGTATGTAATTCAATGACGATACAACAATTTAGAAAAAAAAAAAACAACCGACTTCATAAAAAAAAAACACTACAAAGTGATAAATAACTTTAATTTCAGAAGTCGGTGTCTAAAAACGAAAATGCGGAACCAACGACACCGACTTCCGAAATTAAAGTTATGTATCACGATGTATTGTTTTTTTTTTTCAAGTTGTTTTTTTTTTGTAAAAAAGTTTTTATTTTTTACTTTTTAGTTGTACCTACCCCACACAAATCCAATTAACACCAGTGCATTGAAGAATGAAAGACACTGACTAGAAGAATCGTCCAAATTCGCTTAGAAATGCCGGAGATGCAGTACATTTATGCATATAACTCCGTACAAAAGAATAATTACCTAATGTATTATATACTAAAACCTTCCTAAAAGAAAGTAGATTACATTATTGAATGAATTATCTTGATTTATTAGTTTTTGAGAAAATCGCGGACATACAAACAAACATACATACATACGGGTCGAATACAGAACCTTCTTTTTTGAAGTCGGTTAAAAAATGCACGGATCTCAACACAGAAAGCCAATTTTATTTTATATTTTTTTTATGATTTCTCGCAGTTTAACTTTGAGGTTATCGTCTGCTTAACTGGGCTTGCCTGTGGATGCCTCAATAAATTAAAGCCTCCAGCTGTCTATTTTTGTATTTTTATCTAAATTGGCGTCATTTTCAATGGATCTAATAGCTATTCATTAAAAAAAATATATAAATATTTTGCCTTACCAAAATCAAATGGCATTATGGGTGATAGCCACTGATATTCAGAATAGTGTTAATTTATTTCTGTTATATTTAATATAACAAAATAACTGAGATGCGTTCCTTTTGTGTCGGGCCTGGGTAAATTTTCTATGGGACGTGACCCTTCTTCTTTACACTGGAGTTTCTGGATCATGTCTATATTTTCCTTGTAAAACGGATTCCAGATTTGGACCGCATATTCGAGCTGCGAGCGTACAAGCGTCTTGTATAAGTAAACGTCTGGTGGAGGGCCGTTTGAACTCAGCAGATGATCTCATGACAAAACCATACATCTTTAATGAATTATTAACAATTCTTTCTACGTGTCGATTAAGTTTTATCTTATTGTCCAGTAGAACACCAAGATCTTTTACAAATGAGGTGTTACTTAACAAGGCATTAAGGCATTATTTAGCCTAAACTTAAAAATTGTGATAAATTTGTTCTTTGTGAAATTTATATAATGACATTTGGAGATGCTTAAGTGTAGTTTGTTGTCTCTTGACAACAAACTATACTTAGGCATACTATATATATACAGATTGCTGAGAGTCTATCTAAGTCTTCTTGAAAATTTAAACAGTCTTCTGTAGTAGTAATGGTTTTAAAGGCTTTCATATCATCAGCATACATTAGAAATTTAGTACTTAAGAAGCATTTCCCAATGTCATTTATATTAAATAGGAGTGGTCGCAGGGTTGAGCCCAGTGGAACACCAGAAGTTATAGACGTTGTATCTCACTGATGGCCTCTCACAACAACCTTCTGTGTTCTATTTTTAACATAAGATGAAAACCACCGGAGCAAGTTTCCCCGTATGCCATTAAATGCAATTTTATTTAGTAAAATTTCGTGATCGACCTTGTCAAAGGCCTTTTTGAAATCTGTGTAAAAAGCGTCCGAAACGTCTATCCATGTTTTCAAAAAGATAGTTGGTGAAGATTAATAAATTGGAAACAGTAGATCGGTGTTTAACAAAACCATGTTGTTCAAAGTCAAAACATTTATTTCAAATAGGCACATAAAAGGCACTTTTGAACGTCAAAAATTATCTTAAAATAGAATTGATTTTAGTCGCCCATTCCAAAAGGTAGTTTTCGTATGGAGAAGAATGGGCAAGACACTCCACCGTTACTCTTTTAAAATGTTTTAGGTACAATATTTTGCATGGGTACATTAATTATATAATAACATGTGAGGACGATGCACCTAAAATAAAATTACTATACCACAATAGGTAAAAGAATTAAAAACGAAACCATGACATATTAATTAATTATCTGATAGATACATGGTGCTCACATATTTACAAACATGGTAAAAGCAAAATGATTTTAATTAAAAAAATACAAGTAATAAGTCAGGGTGTGAGTAATGAATGTAAAAAAAAGAATAAAAAAATGTACAATTAAATTAGCAACCAGTTTGATTTTGTCTAGACTCTAGATTGTCCTATGGAGCAGGACCAGCATGTTTCCAAGCGTTCTTATCTTGGATATAATTTTCTTATTTATAGTATGCTTGTTTACAAAGTGTACGTTTAATGTGAGTTTTAAATTTTCTTTCATTTAATTGTAATGTATCACAAGGTATTTTATTGTAACATTTAACACAGTACCCCATAAAAGATGTATGTACTTTGGCTAATCTGAAAAATGGTTGATGTATTTTATCTTTATTTCTTGTATTAAAGTTATGTCTATCGCTTATTTTATTAAAAAGATGTAGATTTTTTCTTACATACATAATATTTTCATAAATGAATTGGCAAGGTACCGTCATAATATTAATCCTTTTAAATAGTTCCCTGAGAGATTCGCGGCGACGTAGATTATAAATGGCTCTAACAGCTCTCTTTTGCAATATAAAGATGGATTCAATGTCAGCAGCTCGACCCCATAGTAAAATGCCGTACGACATAATGCTGTGAAAGTAGCTAAAATAGACTAAACGCGCGGTTTCTACATCTGTTAACTGTCTTATCTTCCTAACAGCATAAGCGGCCGAGCTAAGCCGCCCCGCAAGAGATGTTATGTGAGGTCCCCACTGTAATTTCTCGTCTAGCGTGATTCCCAGAAAAACCGTTCGATCAACAAATTCTAGTTTTTCTCCATTCAGTATGATGTCACATTCGCTACTTCTAACATTAGGTAATTTAAATCTAATGCATTTGGTTTTCTTTTCATTTAGTACCAAATTATTTACCGTAAACCAATCTTGGACCTGAAGAATAGAGTTATTCACGTCGTCAAGATTTTGTTCAGGAATTAATACGTAGTGCAGGATTGGGTAGACTTAGGGCTTTTAGAGTTAGGGCGTGTAGAGTTTGGGCGGCAGTCGCCTCCTTCTGCGAGCACATCATGTCCCAGAAGGAGGCGGCGGAGCGCGCGCGGGAGGAAGATACTCACGCGGCGCCGCTCCGAAGGCGGAGGAGGGGTCGAAGAAGACGTCAGTTTGACAGTCATCTCCGACTCCTCCCAGATGGAGGCCAGCAGGCAACAGGTGCGGGGGCACCTTTGCCTGTATTGCACAGGCCTCCATCAGTGTTGGACGGGAATGGCCAGGTGTTCCCGGCCATTCCCGTAGCCCTCCAGCCTGGGGGCATGCGGGGCCCGCCAGCTAGGCGGGCATGCGCCGGGAGGGTTGTGGAAGTAAAGGCTGAGCCGGTTTCCCATGGCCTTCCCATCACGGCGATGCGGGAACACCGCTGAGTTTTAATGGGTATAAAAAAAAAGGGCGTGTAGAGTTGGAAGCTTGGCTCTACATGACATCTGACAACTTTTTGAGAGTGAGAGCCATATGGTCTCGTCTTGGCAACATTTTACATGAAAATGTTTTTAGTGGGATTTCACTTTTTGTTGAAAGTTGCTTATGAAAAAAGTAAAAGTATTTTTTCCTTTTTTTTGGGAGGTTGATTTACTAAAAATTCTGAAGTAAAATATCAAATTTATTATTTATATCAAGGAGTCCCTATATCAATTTTCAGATCTTTGCGGACGTCTCGTACAAACTTCTATCCCCTAGTTTAAGGGGTTGGGGGGTAAACGCTCCAAGTTTTACAATTTTTATGTTATTTTCGTACTAATACCAAATTTCAGCTTTGATGATTTTTTTTTATTTAATTTTGATGATCATCAGTGAGTCAGCTACGAAATCGGGGTTGTAACAAGCTTTTATTTAACTTGTTTAGGGATCAATAAAATCTAAAGTAAGTATAAGAGCTGTACAATTGAAACTTTACATGTTTAGTATATTTACTATTGACATCACTTCCCGAGAATTTTGTTTATCTGGTATAATCCAAATCCAAGTTATGAGGGTTCAAAAAATTAAAAGTAAAAACTTTTTTAAAAACAAGCTTTACTTAAATGAGCTAAAAATAATAAAATAAACTTTTTCTTTAAAACTTTTACTATCAAATTATAACGTCATTAAGTACATAATTTATACTAGCTTCTGCCCGCGACTTCGTCCGCGTGAAATTTCACCCTCCCTCCATTCACCCTCTTAGGGTTGGAATTTCGAAAAACACTTTCTTATTGGATACCTACTCTTCACAAAGAACACACCCTCCACGTAACCTACGACAAACTTATTATTTGCGGTTGGTACAGTAATCGGGTCTAGGGATCGAACCGCAAAATTAAGTTTGTTTTTTATTGTATATACTTTTCCCGGATAAAAAGTACCCAGTGTGGTGCCCAGGATATTAAAGAATAATTATACTAAGTTTCATCGTAATCGAACCGGTAGTTTTTGCGTGATGCCTGAACAAACAGACAGACAGACAAAATTTTTTTAATCACATTTTTGGTTTCGGTGTCGGTCTAGTAACACCCCCTGCTATTTATTTTTTTGATATTTTCAATGTACAGAATTTTCACGTCTACAGATTTATTATAAGTATAGATGATATAAAATCTTGTCGCGAGATTTGGGTAGGTACTCGTATTTACTTAGTTTGAAATATTTAAAAAATTAAAATCAATCAGATCAAGTTATTTAATTTACCTGTTTATTTACACAGGTAAATACTAAGTAGTTTATTTTATTCTTTTTTTCGCATTTAAGTAAAAGCTTGTTTTTAAAAAAGTTTTTTACGTTTTAGTTATCGCTGGACAGGTTTTTTTTTCGCATTCGTATTCTCAGCAAGACCATTCATTTGATACCCATATTGTAGGAGTGCATTAAAAATAACAAGTCCGCCATCTTTAGATGTCCGCCATATTGGATTTAGAGTGACGCTAAAAATGCTATACATACTTATATAAATTCAAGCACGAAGGAGGTTCCATGTCTCTCACTCACTATGAGCTTATTGCCGGGTGATGACATTGAAGTCTTGCGGTTAACTCCGGATAATCTTTTAAGCTACATAGTTTGAAAGACAACAGAAGATACCAGTAAGAATATTCTTATACCCACTTATACCTAACAACAATAGGGTATCTTCTTGCTCTAAATGAAGAAAAGAAGATCAGCAGAATGCCTTGAAATTATTTCATCAAGATATTCAAGGTATTTCTTCCAAATTATTAGAAATTGAAATATTGACTGCCAGTAGCGTTACACAGCACATAGCGAAGAGTTGCTCTCGATGTTATCGCGCTGCGAGTTTGTAACGTTCGAGTATTTAATCGAATGCCAGACGCAGCGCTCGCCTCTCCTACGAGTACATTCTACTTATATACATTAAACGCACTTGTAAACTGAGAATCTCGACTATTTATTAATATCATGCATTGCAAACTAAACATGTCTTTATATTTCTTATGTTGCCGTTAACGGTTCGAAAGTAGTAGATTTCGAAATTTCTTGCAAAAATAGACAATTATGTTCTTAAAATACCTAATTGTTATTTTTGAAAAAACGTTTTCCTCATTAAATTATTTATTTTAGGATCTCCAACAAAAGATATACACAAAACATTATGTGGTTAATTGACAACAAAGTATTTGGTAGGTGTACTCTTTCAATTACAGGAGACCACAGCATGCACAATAAAATGAACAACTAAGCTAACAAATAAAATACCTAATACATAATAGAAGAAAACATTTTGACAGTAGAACATAAAAAACACAATAAATTCTGTAAAAAATTGGAACATAGAAGAATAAAATAACTAACATTAACATAAAAAAGAAAAAAAAAAGCATTCACAATAAATTTTTGAAACATTTCTTATATTTTACGAGAGATTGGCTGATATCTAACTCTGTAGTTTTAGCCAGCATGTTGTATTGCCTACAAAGTCTTGGTACAGCGGCGTAATGACCCAGGTTAAATTCTCAAACAAACAGAATTGATAATGAAGAAACGAACGTGCTTAAACGATAACGTTCGTTTCAGAATTTCCAACTAATATCGCGCACCTAACTACGTTATCTGGCACTTGTAAGTGTTCAAACATGAAGTACCTGCACTAACTGATGACGACGTCGGCACAACTCGAACTCTACAGGAACATTACCCCGTCTTGGAAATAGAGGGATCATTTCCAACTTGTAGTATGACTTGGTCACCGTGCTGCCTGCCCCGTGAGTGAGCAATCAACAAGCGTCATCGCTAATTGTAACCTATCTGCGTATCTGTAGTGCGAAGGTCTGTTTCATACTCTGTGTGGAGTGGATTCTCTGCGCCGATCTGTTACGTGACGCGACGCCGACGACCTGACTTACGGCGCCGCTGCCACTTCCAATAGCCTCCCCAACCGACCAAACATCGACTCTACTGTCAAAGAGTAAGGTTGAGATTCACGTGTCCTCATTCTGACTCTCTTGCCAAAAACTGCTGCAAGATTACAAAGCTTCGCTGGCAATGGAAGAAAGATTTCGATCACTCGGCTGGGCACCGCCCGTCCGCCCCGTGCGCCCCGTCCGCCCCGTGCGCCCCGTCCGCCCCGTGCGCCCCGACCGCCCCGAGACCGACTTACTATGAGACTGCACTATTTCAGACATTCATCCGTCCAATTTCAATTCAAAAGGTATCCCGCTATAGATTTCAACTTGACTTAGTTGCTCATAGAGATCCGTTGATCTGCATGGGGTTGAGTGCATCGTTAAATCGATTAAAGAACTTAATCATATAAAGACAAATTTAATTACTTGGTTTGCCATGATAGGTCTTTTGAATCAACGTCATAGCACCAGGCCACATATCGAGATGATACATTTGGCCATCTCGTCCCATTCTTGCGAGAGTTTGTGAGGCTCATGTTTAACAACGATATACAGGCCGCTGTGATGAATTCACGTAATGTTCTCGAATGTCCATATTTCGGCAGTTCTCGACCAGAGTCAGCATAAAGCTCCCATTACGCCTCCACGCAACATTTCGCGACTCGACCTCATAAATCTATGAATTTATAAAACAGTTGAGAAAATATGCGAGTTAGTGTGGGGGTCACGTTTGGCGCGAAACGGCTGGAACCGGTTGGAACCGGTTAAAACTGGTTGATGCATAGTGCGGGCGGGCTCCATCCATGCTAGCACCAACTGTATTCATAGTGTCGTAAAAGTGTCGTTAATATCGTGTCGGCATCGAATAGTGATCGAACAAAGTTCAGTAATACCCGCCGCGGTGCCGCGCGCCGAACATGCGAATATTTTAAGGCAAACGAACTTACGTATTCCGGAGGAGCCGTGCTAGGTGGCGCGCATAGTGGGAGCACTGGGATGTGCAATGAGATGTAGAAGGCTCACACCCTGCGTCCTTCGCAGATAGTGCAGTGCAGCGGAATGCAAATAATGGAATATAAGGAATTTGGTAAAGGTATTGATATGATTACTACTTTAGAGTTATTCCGGTCTGATCCCCTGAGCAGATCCACCCAACCCCCCCCCCCCCCCCCACCCCCCTCGATCCCCTGCTAGTTCTTCTTCTGTTTTCATCTCTGTCTTATCCACTATAAACTTTCTCATTCCGGTCTGATCCACAGCTGCAGTTTTGGACCTTTTTGTGATGATCGATAATTTTTATTTACTTTTTTGTTGGTCGTATTTACTGCGTATTAAATAGAGTGGTCCTTCTGCGCGATAGTTTCGACGTCTCTTGTGTAAATAAGACGTGTCACAGAACTCGGCATTCATATCTGCGCGGAATGCAAATATTACAGGCGAGCGCATCGACGTACCGCGTCTGTTCAGATTGGAATCTAGCGCAAACAGCGCTGCGCTGCTACGGTATAGTTTGCACACAGCGATGCAGCGCATCCAATCCTCTAATACCTCATATAATGTTTGATAATGGAATCAGTTTTGTGACGTCAGATTCAATTTGCACTCGTATCAATATGAACTCGTCGATGTTATCACAGATAGCGCTTGTCTCGCTTGTTTGCGCTCGTGATTGAAATTAGTTTTGAGTTCTACTATGAGCTTTTAATAGGATTTTACTAATTAGACTGGGGTATTAAAGCCTACATTGAACATTTATGTGCTACTAGCTTCTACCCGCGACTTCGTCCGCGTGAAATTTCACCCACCCCTATTCACCCTCTTAGGGATGGAATTTCGAAAAACCCTTTCTTAGTGGATACCTACTCTTCACAAAGAACACACACTCTAGGACCAGCGGTTTAGGCTGTGCGTCGATATACCTATCAGTCAGTCAGGACTTTGAATTTTATATGTATACATAAATAGATTCCGTTATTGTCGTTAGAAATGTCTACTTAACAATCCAAGTTAGAACTATGATTTGTGTTTTTTGTATTTTGAATCTAACCAACAGCTTCAGATTTTCAATCGTTCTAACTAAAGAAGAGAACTTACGCGACCACAATCTCGAGCAACTCGTATTAGTGTGTGAAACAATCGATGTCAACTAGTACTCGTTGTACAGCTAGCAGCAGGACCTTAGTACTGTATATATCGGTAAACCCGAGTTGTACCTACTGCCACTCTTGTGGTAGTTCCAACCACACTCAAAAACACACAGAAAAAGTGTGCATTCGAGCAAAAACAAATAGGGCTTCAGAAGCACTCTCATATTGTGAGTATTGGTACAACATCAGAGGTATGTTAGAGCACCTTAATGCGATCGCTTTAGAAAATATTTACAACTAGCTGCGCCCCGCGGTTTCACCCGCATAAGTTTCGATCCCGTGGGAATATCGGGATACAAACTATCCTATGTCCTTTTCCGGGACTCAAACTATCTCTATACCAAATTTCATCTAAATCGGTTCAGTGGTTTAGGCGTGAAGAGGTAACAAACATATAAACACACACACACACACACTCACAAACTTTCGCCTTTATAATATTAGTGTGATATGTCCGAGCCGCTCCGAGTCGGTCCGGTGTCGATCCGGGCGGTTCCCGGCGGAATTGCTTCGAATAAAACGTTCACGGTCCGATGTGAACGATCTCTACGGTGAAACTCGGTCAGTTGAGAACCACAGCCTTCGTGCCTGCTTTGAGAAAGAGAAATTATTCGCTTTCAAATAATGTAACGAGTGAAGACATTTTATACCAATTTGTGGCTGAGCACAAGAAGGCTGATGTCTTTAAAGGAGAACGGTTGTTGAAACAAGTAACTGTTCCAAATAACATCTGTCACCGGAGCAAACATGCAGGAATGAACGGCGTTCAGACTGGACCAGCTCGTCCGAGATATTCATGTTCTTCTCAGTATTATCTTCTGTTCCATATCAAGTAGATACACAAAGCTCAGATGTTTCATCTTCCTGTTCTGTAAGTTTGTATATAAGACAGGCCTGACTAATTAGAGTTAATATTAAGCCCACTGTTTAGTTAGATGAACGGAATCTACAGGGTGTTACGGAAAGGGTATATCAATACAAACGGGTTGAAGAGTGTATCTGGTCTAGAATCTCTGTACAAAATTTCAGCTCAAAAGCATTAACTTTGAAAATGCTTAATATTTTTTTATTTCGATAGTTTATTAAATTGAAATCATAACAAACGTGTCACCGCACTACGAGGGTCATTATCCATTACCTGTAGGTACTGTGTCTGTGCGCCTAGTACACGCACATCATGCCGCCGAGCGCCAGTGCAGCGCCGTGATGTCGAAATAAAAAAATATTAAGCATTTTCAAAGTTAATGCTTTTGAGCTGTTTTGTACAGAGATTCTAGACCAGATACACTCTTCAACCCGTTTGTATTGACATACCTTTTCCGTAACACTCTGTATACTAATAATAAAGCTGAAAAATTTGTTTGTTTGTTTGGTTGAACACACTAATTTTTGAAAAAATCGTTTGATAGCCCAACTTTTGAGCAAGATTATAGGCTATTTCACATCACGCTAAGACTTAGTAGCCGAACAAAAAGAAAGGTAAGCGAATACGAAGTAAAGGCGCGGGCGGGCGCCGGGCGGCGCGACGCGGGGGCCCGGGGGAGTTTTATACAAATATTGCTGTTATTTTAGTTGGTATATTGTGTATCTTACGACTTCTACGCGAACGAAGTCGTGGGCAGAAGCTAGTCAAGTATATTTATGTAACTTTACGCTCAATCTAGGTGAAAGGATAACAACACCAAAGTGCTACTACCTGAATAGTTAAAAGTTGTAAGCACAAAAGTAACCCCGCTCCGGTCCGTCCCGGTACGCACCGGGCCGCGACGGCCCGTAGCGGGGCGGTAATGAGCGCTGCTCCAGTCCCTACGGAGGAGCTTATACAAAATGTCCCCCCCCCCTCCCCTTTCCCCTCCTTGGTACCCTAAATCAAATCACAGCTTCGCTAATGATTCGTCATACGTCACTACTAAACAAATCTTTTGATAAGCTTCACCTAGTCGAAGCAAATATTTTTGCGTTCATTTAAATAGAAACATCTAGAGTAGGAGCGTGTTAGAAGATGAAGTATAATCTATCTATATGTACTTTCTTCTTTCTGTATTACTTCCCAGAATTCGATCCTTATTAGCGACACTATCGAATGGTGTAATAATACAGTGCCTGTATTTTTTTTTTTTAAAATTAACGGGTTCGATTCCTGGCTAAAAATATTGATTTTTCAAAAATCCAATGATGCAGTTTTAGTGTTCATCAAAATCGAGCCCGTGACTCCTTTCAGTACTTTTCGCTATTCCTCATAGATTCGAATATGGCCATCCACGCCCACTTCAAAAATTCACCCTGTACCTATATTACCCAAATATAACGCTTTGACTATCAGAATGGTTACTAGTTATTTAATATGTGTAAAAGTACCTATGAATATGGTGTATAGGCACACCCCGGACACTCCATACAACGCTCGCAAAATAATTACCTACTACTACTACATTAAAAAATGACGTTTGTATACGTATGAATGTGTGCGTGAAATCTAGTAGGGCTGGCAGTAGTGCGTAGCATAGATCAACATATGGTGCGTAGGCGGCGGCGCTGCCCGAACGTGTGCAACAATGGCAATGGGGCGCCGCGTGCCGCGACAAAATTAGTGCGCACTACTCACAGAAATCTAATTAATTACATTTCTATTGTACTACTTTTCAAGTCGAAGAATGAATAGAACGTGAAAGAAAGAGACATAACTAAGGCAATAAAGAGAAAGAGCAATAATTTAATAGTTGGTATGTTAATATTACGGAAGTTTTAATTGTTCTAAAACGAAGAAAACTTGGAACTTGGTTTCGGGAACCGAAAGAAACCCCTATCTTTATCGTTCCTCGATGAAGGTAAGCATCCAAATAATGCACAATATACAACCATCAAGATTAACACAAAATATAAAACTTTAAAAAATAATGTGTTCTTGTCAGCAGTAGGTAGGTACCTACAGCGCTGCGGTCCTTGTGTTTGCGAGGAGACGAATATACCGAAGTGCGAGGTGAGGTGCGGTAACTGATATTAGTGCGGGGAAGGGAGTGTCCTTTCTGTACGTAGTACTTTAAGTATTCTATGGTATAGGGAAAGGATTTTATGAAATAAAGCAGTGAAAGACAAGCTGGGCATTTTTTCAATTTAGGCTTGTCAGTAATTAATCAGAGAGCTAGTTGTCCGTTCCAAATCCAGGATTCAAGGAGAAGAAGGACAAGAAACTCCATGGAAACAGTCTTAAAGTAATCTATCAACAAACTCACATTGCCATAAATTATCGTTATCTTAAAAACAATTAATTCTTTCTCTTGGACCATTATTCAAGACTACTCGGAATAATAGCAACATGACAATAGCTAAAAATATTCCATTATACATTTTGAAACATTAGCAATATTGGCCATATTATAAAATATGCAGAACACTATAGTTATAAGCAATAATCAAGATAGAAATAATATATATTAACTTACATGACATCGATCTATTCCACATAATATCCTCACTAGTACTAATCAACAGAACATCTATAGGCCGGAGCTCTGTTCTGGTCGATGTCTTGAACAAGAATGATCCCCGGCATTTTTTTTTTTTATAAATGGCATCCCGTAGTTGACCTTGAGAGGTCGTGACTACTTAACCGGACTATCCTGTGGTTGCCTTAAGTAAACTCAAAGCCTCCAGCCAGAGCGAGGGAGCTCCCCCTTTTGTAGTCGTGAACAACAACTTTGACGTTTCTATCTAACGTCACTTTGAACCAATCACAGATCATCATATATTTTGGCTTAATATCTTCTAACACAGGTAATAATAAACAAATCTTATATAGGTAGTGAAATCGTTCTAAAACATTATAAGCGTAGTACTATTATATATTCTGTGTTATAAGGTAATTAAGCAATTTAATAAGAGTTGATTCGTAATCCTTAGACATCTTTAAAAAGAATATCAACATCAACTGACAGTGCTGTGCCAATCGTTTGAAACAGCCTATTGTATAATAATAGCAATATTAAATCTAACATAATCTCCAAGTATAATCAAATATTACTCAAACATTTATAGTACATACCTAATAACATTCAAATTAGGTACTTACTTCTACGTTGGTCTCAAGCTTCGTAAATATGACAGATGCCATTAGCCAACAAATTATATTCTAATATTATAACTATATCAAAATGAATTATCTAACAAGTGCAACTTGTATTACAGAGGGTAATTTTATTAAAGTATTCAATAAGTATTGATGGAATATACGTCGGCAGCAGTGAGCTAACGGCATCCCCAATACCGAATAAAAGTCTCTTTCAGGCGAGGGTAGTATCAAATATTCATACATATAAATTACGTCTAAACCTTTACATCGAAAAGGAAACATGCCTGTGTTGTGTTATAGGACTAAAGAGAACCCTTTCCGTATCGTTATCGAACAAAGCGAACACACAACTCACTCCCCCTTTTCAATTAAAATCATAACTTGTAAAAACTATACAAAATAATTAGCTCGTAAAACAAACCGTTCAAAAGGTGCGGGGGTGTGCGTGCGGGGGTGAGTGGTGGTGAGTGCGGGGTCGAGTGGGGGCGCGGAGGGGGGGGGGTTACCCTTCGAGGCTTTTATTCCCAGTTGTACTGCGGCTCATGCCCTCTGCTACCCTCTATCGCAGATCAACTAGGTACAGAAGGCTCACTCTGAACGGTGTTAACATACTGGATATACAGGGTGTCCGGTAATTAATGGATAACCAGCGGAATGTTGCCACTTAAAATATTTTTAGGAATCAGAAGTGAAATAACTTAAAAAAAATCAAACAATCTTTAATTCCTTAATGTTACACGTTGAAAAATAATAAAAATATCAAAAGAAACACAAGCACACTAATAATGGTCAAGTAGCACGTCCGTTCCGAGCGCCGCCGCCGCGCCGCACCGTCCAGGCAAAAAGAGACCGTTGCCACACAACGTGCCTCCTTTTATAGCTTCCCATCGGTTGACAGCTGCACGCCTGACGTCTGCCTGATGTCTTTATGATATCACCTCGCCTTCCGTTTCCAACAATATTATATTTTGGGCATTAATTATTGTTTTTAGGGTTCCGTACCTTAAAAGGAAAAAACGGAACCCTTATAGGTTCACCCGTGTGTCTGTCTGTCCGTCCGTCTGTCACAGCCAATTTGCTCCGAATCTAATGGACCGATTAAGTTGACACATGAATCTCTGTGACCCAAACACAGACGTGTAATGCAAATAAATGAATTTTGAATATGGGGGTCATTTTTGGGGGGCAAATAGAAAATTAAAAAAAAAAGTTTCGCAATCTAATGTAATAATGGAATGGACTTTGAAAAATAAATGAATTAATTATCTATACCGTGTGACATATCAAATGAAAGGGCTTGTAACCGTGAGGATCTTAAATATAATGTGGAGCAGGACAATTGACATTCCTTTAAACCACGTAAAGAGTGGCATGCCCTTTACCCGTATACCAAAAATCAATCAAATCCAATGAATACTTTAGCCACAGGAAATTATTTTTCATTTTCTTAATATTCAACATGATGTAGATCTGAGTTCGTAATAATAGGTAAACATTGTAAGGTCAGGAACCTGTGCAAAAACGTACCTACGATTCTATGCTTGAAAAACAGAGAAAGGTGTCATACGGCCCCACTCTGACGCGCCCCGCCCACTCACAAAATACTACGATTAGAAAGAAAAAGAAATATTACTTACGATAATATTGCATTAGTGGTGCATAGAAAATTGCGAATGTGTGTGAGCGGAATATTTTCGGCAAATAGTCCTTGAATCGGTAACTATGTCATGTCAGTGCATAGCGGCGCCCTTTGAGGAAGCACACGCCTATTTTTTTTATCACAAAACGAGCCGCGCGCGCATTGTCGTGATTTTATGAAAAGTTTTAGTTGTTATTGTGGTTAAAGACGATTTATGATAATTAGATTAGTGCATAGGTTAGTGTGACTTATTGTTAAGTGTTAGTGTAATATTGGTTAGTTATTTTGGACATTTATTAGGTAGCTAGTTTTGTGATTTAGGTTAGGTTTGTAAGTTTTTTGAGTTTAATTATGCCTCAAATAAGGTACACAGCTGGAGCTGCCGAGTACACCGACATGGTACTTAGGTACGGAGAATGTCACCAAAATGCTACTATTGATGATTTTAATTGTTAGTGAGTGCCGCTGATTTGTTGTTCTCCGTCTAAAATACCTACGCCCAGCACCGCCGCCGCCGCCCGCTGCACCCCGCACCCCGCCACGCAATAGGTCAGTGACTTTTCGTAGATAAAGCGTGTTTACTTTTTATGCAGTTGATTCTGCTATTTATTTTGTTTGAAAATTGCAATTTTTAAATTTTCCATTAATTACTAATCTTCGTGGTTTAAAATGTTTCGATGGACTAGTACTGTGCTCGTTTTAATTTAATGTCGTAATTCCATATCCACATTGTATATTTTTATCATAATTATAATAAATAAATAAAATAAAATAAAAATCTTTAGTACTAAAAGAATGGGTACAGTAAATCTCCTTAAACACAAAAAAAAAATGATTTTATTATAATGTAGTGTGCACTTAGATGTCAAAGGAGTGCTTTGGCACTCGTACTAGGATTACCCTGTATCACGAATGCCATTATATCATAATTTTATAAAGAATACTAATAGTAGTAGTGTAGTGTGTGGGGGTGTGTGTAAGTGTGTAGTGTAGTGGTAGTAGTTTTAGTAGTTGACTATAGGGTTTATGTTCGCATAACGCGTCAAAATGCACAGCTGATTTTTTTTCGCGATTTCATGTTTGGTCCATATTAAAAGTTGTTCATTCATAATGATGAGTACAATCACCCATTTCGATTTGTCGCACGTTTTCAATTTCAACCTGTATTATGTAAAAATATTTTTTTATACTTTTGAGTTAATTTCTTTTTAAAGTCGGTTAATTTTTGTTTTTTTTTATTTCATAATTTTTAGTTTTGAGCAAAATATTTGTTAGTAATTAATAGTAGTTAATAGTTTTGTTGCAAATATTTAAAGGTTTCGTTGTAAGTTATTGATTTTTTTACTTAAAACTTGTAAGAACCCAAGCAGTTTACGGGGTTTATTTATTTATTTATTTATTGAGGGATAATAAACAGCTACAATATAAAATATGACATGTTTTAAAGAAATAGTATAAGGAGTGTTAACAATATTGTGGCCCACTACATTATCCGCATATTACAAAAACAAAAATACTTATAAGTGCCACTAAATGAGCAATAAAATGAATTAATAATTATTACATAATAATAAAATGAAAATAATAAGAAGAAGAACAATAAAAGACAACAGAATAACAATAAGCAACAATAGAAATACTACAAATATATAACTAGCTTTCATTAATATTGTCATTATTATTACATAGAAGTTTCATTACATTCCATTTGAATTTAGATTTTGAGTATATAAAAATATCAATATCAATGAAATCTTGATTATAAGAATCTACCATACGACGAATACGGCAGCGCAAACCAGAATTAGTGCGACATATGTTGACAGCAAACAAACTACCTGCACGAACACTACGCTTATTAACAGTGCGGGGGTCTGCATAACATAATTTGCTCGTGAGGTCAATTGAGTCAAAGCCACTACGGACAATAGCATGAAGTACAGTGACTTCCAAGAGTTTACGTCTGGATTCCAAAGTAATCTGCTTGTATTTATGTAACAACTGAGAATACGACAAGTATATCCCGTGTCACCTATAATGCAAAGCTCGAAAAAACTTACGCTGGACCTTCTCGATCTCATCTTTGTATTTCTGATAGAACGGGTTCCAGATTGGCAGAGCATATTCAAGCTGTGATCGTACAAGAGTCTTGTATAGGTAAAGATAAGTAGAAGCTCGCTTGAACTCGGTAGATGACCTCATGACGAACCCATACATCTTGAATGCGTTATTTACTATCTTTTCCACATGTAGATTTAACGAAAGCTTATTGTCGAGTAATACACCCAGATCTCTCATGGTATAAACATTATTAAGCGCGGTATTACCCAATTTATATTTGAAATTTATAGGAGATTTGTTCCTAGTAAAATTAATATAATTACATTTAGAGAGACTAAGATGTAGCTTATTGTCATGACAGTATCTCGCAAGTCTATCCAGGTCCTCCTGGAGTTTGAGGTAATCCTCTACAGTTTGTACAGTTGTATAAGCTTTAAGGTCATCAGCATATAAAAGAAACTTGGTATTTAAAAAACACTTATTTATGTCATTTATACAAATAATAAATAACAAAGGTCCCAGGATTGAGCCTTGCGGAACGCCTGACGTAATAGGCACGGAACCAGACTGATGGCCATTCACAACAATTTTTTGAGTTCTGTTTTTAATGTAGGATGAGAACCAGCGATGCAGATTTCCCCGTATTCCATTAAAAGCAATCTTATTCAACAGAATTTCATGATCAACCTTGTCAAAAGCCTTTTTGAAGTCTGTTCATCGGAACAACCTCGTTAGCTTCTTTCAGTCTGGGTTCAAGGCCTGGGCACAGTACAGCCTCCGCTCTCCTTAAAGTGACTGGTGACATTAGAGAAGCGATGGAGGATACCAAAGTTACCGTTTTGGTTTTAATTGATTTCTCCAATGCCTTTAACGCCGTCAGCCACGATATTCTCCTTTCTATCCTCTCTCACCTTATGGTTTCGTCCGAGGCTCTGGAATGGTTCTCTTCTTATCTTCTGAGATGTCAGCAGTCGGTTCGCGTTGATAAGAGTTCGTCGAGTTGGCGTGACCTGGATGCTGGTGTTCCACAAGGCGGTATTCTGTCTCCATTGTTATTCTCCATCTTCATTAATTTTATAACTCACTGTCCTCGATGTTCGTATCATCTATATGCCCATGGTCTTCAATTGTACACTGCTGAGCGGGTGGAAGGTTTGTCGGACGCTATAGCAGATGTAAACCGAGACTTAGATGCTATCAAAAAGTGGTCTGATAGTTTCGGGGTGTAAGTAAACCCCTGGAAGTGTCAGGCCATTGTAATTGGAAGCTCACGCATGATGAGTAGGGTGACGCTTAGCTCTCTTCCTCCTCTTATTTTCAATGGTACCGTCATACCCATTACCCCTACTGTGAAAGATCTCGGTTTGCATCTTGACTCTACACTTAAGTGGCAACGCCAGGTCTCTAGTGTTAGTCAAAGGGTCAACGGTACTCTGCGATCCCTGTATCGTCTAAGAAACTTTTTGCCCGCTAAGACGAAAACTATGCTTGTGCAGATTTTGATTTCCCTATAGTCGAATAGTCGACTATAGGGAAAATCGAAGTCTGCACAAGCATAGTCACCGCATTCAAGTCAAAGTAGCACACGTCACCATAGGGTGACATGTGCTACTTTGACTTGAATGCGGTTTTGCTGGATAAGCTCTACAGATTGCTCAACAATGGTATCCGGTTGATGAATGGATGAATGGAAGTGGAAGTGGAAGTGGAAGTCGAAGTGGAAGTGGAAGTGGAAATCGAAGTCGAAGTGGACGCCGAAGTGGAAGTCGAAGTGGAAGTCGAAGTGGAAGTCGAAGTGGAAGTGGAAGTGGATGGATGGACAGCTGATGGCTCGACCGTCTGTGTAGTAGCCACACTGCTGTGTATTCGTAAAATTCGTGTATATAAAGTGTTTAAAATATGGAAATTGAACAAAGTGCATATATTAATGAAAAAAGTGACGCAGAAATAGTGAAAAAAATGAGTTAATTGATTTATTTCAACGTTAATATTCAAGTTTTCACTTCTGCCGGCACTCCCGGAGTGCAACCCCCGTTTTTTTTTTTATCATTGTTCCTCTCAACCAAAGCACCTGCCATCTAATCTCTTCACCACCCTTGGTTGACCGGTAGAGACTGCGTAAGGCATTAAGTCCGCCTTTGTACCTTTTTGTGCGAAAAGTTTAAATAAATACAACATTATTTTTAGTATATGCGAAACCTGAATATAGTTTGTTCAGAATAAGTAACTGAATCGATTCCAATAATTTTTACCCCATGTTATATTTTGGCCCAAAAATATTTAAAAAAGGTTAATACTTGGACACCCCGAGGAGCGACTAAGTAGGTAGTTATCTACCATACGCGCACAATGGCGCGGCGCAGGCGCACAGCGAGCGGGGCGACCGGGGCGGGGGTGCAGCAACCCCTTCAGTCGCCCGGGTACTACAGGTTGGCGCGCACGTGTCGCGTGGGTCCAACTGCATAATCGCGAGCGCGCGGCCGCCGCGGGCCTTACAGTTGTGTTTCGGTTGATCGTGTACTTACCTATCGTATGTAAAAAGTGTCGTGTAACCATGACTTTCTCATACACAAACGTCCAGTACACAGAAACAACGATAACAGTGATAACGTATCCCTGGCAGTGCGGCGGTACGAGGAGTAATCAGAGTATCGTGGAACACAATGCTTTGCCGTGATGATTAACATTTTTAAACACGCCAAGACGGTTAATTGTAGAAAGCTATTATTTGTACCTACAGCCTGCTGTGGTTAAGTAATGCGATGTTTAACACTTTTCATCCACTTTGAACTTTAAGTGGTTGACATAAGGTGCAACAAATCGCATTGACTACATTGTATCACTTACGGCTTACGAATAAGTAATTACTTATTCGTAGCTTACGGCTGCATTTATTTACGAATAAAGTACATTATAATAACTACCTACACTTGACCATTACGACAGTCCAAAGCCTGCAAGTGTGATGGAAAATGTTATCACCAGTTAATTACAATACAATCGCCGCGCGGTACGTTTAGGCACGCGGTGCGCGGGTGAGCATGATTTTGGACGGACAAACAGGTAACATAACAAGCTTATAACTTGGTGATTATTCATGATACAGTTTTGAAATTTTGTACATAGATTCTTTACATAAAAATACTAGACACGTGTTTCGGGTTTCGCATATACTAAAAATAATGTTGTAAATAAGCTATCGAGTTTGGACTTGTTTGATTCGTCTTGACAAGGGCTCTGGTTCTAGATGATATCCAGACAGAAAAATTGTTTAAAAAAAAAAAAAGACGGGTTGCACTCCGGGAGTGCCGGCAGAAGTGAAAACTTGAATATTAACGTTGAAATAAATCAATTATGAATTGAATTAATATAACTAATTTTTTTTCACTATTCCTGCGTCACTTTTTTCATTAATCGATGCACTCTGTTCAATTTCCATATTTTAAACACTTTGACAGGCCTGATGGTCTAGTGGTTAGTGACCCTGACTGCTATGCCGGAGGTCGTGGGTTCGATTCCCACCCAGGACAAATGTTTGTGTGATGAGCACGATCATTTGTTCTGTGTCTGGGTGTAGTTTATCTATAATATGTATGTATTTAGAAATATATAAGTATGTTTATCAGTTGTCTAGTGCCCATAACACAAGCTCTGCTTAGCTTGGGACTAGATGGCGTTGTGTGATAGTTGTGGAATATTATATTATATTATATTATATATTATATTTATATACACGAATTTTACGAATACACAGCAGTGTGGCTACTACACAGACGGTCGAGCCATCAGCTGTCCATCCATCCATCCACATCCACGTCCACCATCACCGTCACCGTCACCGTCACCGTCCCCGTCCACGTCACCAACCCCGTCCCCGTCCCCGTCCCCGTCACCGTCACCGTCACCGTCACCGTCACCGTCACCGTCACCGTCACCGTCACCGTCACCGTCATCGTCACCGTCACCGTCACCGTCACCGTCACCGTCACCGTCACCGTCACCGTCATCACCGTCATCACCGTCACCGTCACCATCACCGTCATCACCGTCACCGTCACCGTCACCGTCATCACCGTCACCGTCACCGTCACCGTCACCGTCACCGTTACCGTCACCGTCACCGTCACGGTCAACGTCAACGTCACCGTCACCGTCACCGTCACCGTCACCGTCCGTCCGTCCGTCCGTCCGTCCGTCCGTCCGTCCGTCCATCCATTATCGTGTCTCACTTGGTTCACTTCGGTTGGCGCCGCGGTAGAAAGACGGGGCGGGGGGGGAAATCTCTTCTGACGGTCACGTGTCCTGACGCGATGTCCTGACGCGAGTTTAACATTTGTTCCCCATTACAAAAAGTGTGCAACGCCGCTAAAGAAGTTTTCACTTCAAAAAAATTAACCACACTCGTTTTTGGATTTGTACCGTAAGGCCAGTTTGGTTTTGGTAATTTTGATTTTTCTTATGTGACGTGGACTAGAATTTGGCCAAGGTTTTGAAATGTTTTCCCTTTGACACCACACCCGCAGCTCGTATCAATAAGCCAGGCCGTCACACTTACACATATTAGTCCATAAGTATCTTAAAAACTACTGAGCTGATTTTGTTGAAACTTACACTGTTCCCTAAGTTGAAGTAAACGTAAGCCAATAAATAAAAAAAGTGGTCACAAACCGATTAACAGTTTCGGATAAATGTGTGGACAAACATTTACATACAAACATAATATACATACACCTATAAAATTTTGTGTAGGTACTTACCTATATTTGATTGGAAGCCCTAATAGATTATCATAATTATGTCAATATATTGCAGTTCCAATAATATTACATACATACGTGTCGAATTGATAATCTCCTTTTTATTGAAGTCGGTAAAAAGTAAAGCGATGTTTTGATTTATGCTTACAATGATCGCGTATACCTACTTATAGCAGCGCATAGAGTCTGCATGTGCCCTCAAGTTGCGTTCTCGAGTGTGCGCTGTGTGCGGCACCGTGTGTGCGCTGTGTGCGGCACCGTGTGCGCGCTGTGCGCGGCGCCGTGTGTGCGCTGTGTGCGGCACCGTGTGTGCGCTGTGCGCGGCGCCGTGTGTGCGCTGTGTGCGGCGCCGTGTGTGCCCTGCTGACACAGTATCGCCGCGTACTGTCGGAATCGGAACGCGCCAGACTCCAGGTGAATGCCGACAGGGTATAATTAACTAACGACTACATTTTGTATCGGAATGTAACCTGAACAATTAGTGAGCACCTCGTCATTCAATAATAAAGCATTTAATTTAGTAGCCATGTTTATCTTGATCCGTAATAAAACATGACCTTTCTTCCTCGTAGAATAAATATTACGTTATTATATTAAAACCCTCGGCGACGGGGAAGAGAGATGTTTATCGGACGACACCTTGAATTAAATGAAAATGTAAAAGGAAAGGTTGCCTTCCAGGAATGGCCAGGAACAAATAGAGAGCTAGACGAATTGGATTAGTGAGAATCTACTAGGTCTTTTAGACTATGTTTTTATAAGACGAACTCACAAAAAACCCCAAATTGTTCTGGACTTACATAAAAGCTAAACGGGGGGGGTCGAGCGCGTACCCTATGTCGATGACTGATGGTACTACTACGTCATCTGACGGAACAGAAATATGCGAGCTTTTTGCATCTTACTTCTCCTCCGTTTATAGCCCTGCTCAGGATGCTGGCAATCTCCATAATAATACGTACTTACATAACCTTCAAAACTACAGCTTATGTTTATCAAATCTTTTTATTGACTGTGAGGCTTTATACATAAAGTTAAAAAACCTGGACTGCAATAAGGGCGCAGAGCCAGATGGAATACCACCTATTTTTATTCACGAGTGCGCGGATGAGTTGGTTATTCCATTATCACTTATTTTAAATAGGTCCTTGGCTTCTGGAGTTTTTCCTTCAAAATGGAAGATAGCGAAGGTGGTTCCCATACACAAGTCAAATAATGACGACATGGTTTCTAATTATAGACCCATATCAATTTTATCTACCTTTGCTAAAATTTTTGAGTCTCTTGTCTGCCCCCACATCCAGAATCACTTAAAGCTGTATCTAAGCGAGGAGCAACATGGATTCGTGGAGTCTAGATCCACATCTACCAACCTAGTGCTGTTCACGGAATTATTAACGAAGGCAATAGACTCGGGTTTCCAAGCTAATGTCATTTATACTGACTTCAGTAAAGCTTTCGACAAGGTGTCTCATGAAATATTGATTGGCAAATTACGAGCATATGGCATCACCGGGTCGTTACTCTCTTGGTTGAGCTCTTATCTCGTAGGTAGATTTTTCTATGTGGTTATCAACGATTTTCAGTCTGCCCTGCGATGCATCTCGTCTGGCGTGCCGCAAGGATCTCATCTGGGGCCCGTTTTATTTAACTTTTTTATCAACGATATTCCCAATTGTTTTCATTACTCTGTTATTTTTATGTATGCAGACGACTTAAAATTTGTTAAAATTGTTAAATCTAAAGATGATGCATCTGCACTACAGAGCGATTTAGAGAGGCTTGTACAATGGTGTCAATCCAACAAGATGCATCTAAACTCAAGTAAATGCTACCATGTTAAATTCTCGCGAAAACATCATCTGATAGACCAAGACTATTATACCTATCGATGGAGTAAAGATTGCGGAACTTGATACAATAAGAGACCTAGGTGTTATGTTCGATCGGAAGTTAACTTTCATCCCACAGATAGACAATATAATAAAAAAGTCCTCTAAGATGCTGGGATTTGTTATTAGAAATTCCAAACAGTTTAGGTGTTGTAAAACTAAAATTAAGCTTTACAATTGCTTAATACGAAGTATATTAGAATATTGTAGCGTGATCTGGCGTCCACACTATGCCTCACACTCGTTGCGTCTAGAACGCGTTCAAAAGCGTTTTCTATGGCACCTGGCGTTTTCTTGTGGAATAACTAGAAAAGTACGCTCGTACAGGAACAGACTTAAGCACTTTAAAATGGTTTCGCTGAACAAACGCCGACTCATTAATGACGCAATGTTTGTGTGCAAAGTAATGCACCACAAAATTGACTGCCCACAAATACTGCACACCTTTAATTTCCGTGCTCCCTCGAGAATTCCTCGCAGTGCAATTACACCACTCTGCCCGCCGCAGAGAAGAACGATTCTAGGCGCCAATTCCCCCTATGCTAGGTTATGCAAGGTTGTAAATAGTTGCAGTGATCAAATCGATTTGCACTTTGAAAGTTTGGGTAAATTGAGGGCCAATTTTTCTAAGCATCTTGCTGAATAGATTGACTCTTCATTATCTCCTTCGACCAGTAATGTGGTTACGTATAATAAGTACCTTATGCTGTTATATTATAATTATTTAGACCTTTAGACTTTTAAACTTCCAGATAAATGGAATTATTTAAAATTAGATTAATGTTTTAAATTATACACTGTACAACTTCTTTTTGCATACCTTTAAGTGATTGTTGCACTATTGCACTTACATTTTTGCATGTTACTTTTAGCATACAACCTGTGTACTCAATCGTTGGTGAACCAATAAATAAATAAATAAATATAAAGGGTGTTACGGAAAAGGTATATCAATACAAACGGGTTGAAGATTGTATCTGGTCTAGAATCTCTGTACAAAATTTCAGCTCAAAAGCATTAACTTTAAAAATGCTTAATATTTTTTTATTTCGACATCACGGCGCTGCACTGGCGCGCGGCGGCGTGATGTGCGTGTACTAGACGCACAGACACACTACAGATAATGGATAATGACCCTCGTAGTGCGGTGACACGTTTGTTATAATTTCAATTTAATAAACTATCGAAATATAAAAATATTAACCATTTTCAAAGTTACTGCTTTTGAGCTGAAATTTTGCACAGAAATTCTAGACCAGATACACTCTTCAACCCGTTTGTATTGATATACCCTTTCCGTAACACCCTGTATAATTTCGTCTCAGTAAATGAGATAAATGTCCCCAGTAAGTAATAGTAAACGTCATCGTAATAACTCACCAGCTCGCGGTCGAGCGCACTCCTCGATCAATCTCAATGTGCCACGTGTCGGCGACGCTAGTTCTCCGCGTGGCTAGTGTTTCGATGAATTATTATTATGTGAGAAATTGCTATAGATTTATAGGACGTGTGTTTCATGTTACTTTTAAACTGGTTGGCAACAAGACAACAGCACACGTGATGGTTGGTCACCGCCGCTCATGGACCTCTGTATCGCATCTTGGCCTCAAGGCGACACGTCATCCCAGAGACAAACATGAATAACAAATACCTACACATGATAAAACAATAACTCTTGAAATCGGTCATGCGTACGAGTATGTTAAGGTTCATTACGAGCACACATGTGTGTCGAGTGCTCGTCCACTTGCGTAATCTCACCCCGGGAAGTTCCCACAAACAATGGAGCGCAAACACTCGACGAAAACATCGAGACATCATCAACAACATAACTTATCTCGCACACAGCGCCAGATATCTTGCTGAGGAGGAAAAAACTTGAACAACTTATGATAAGGAAGGTATGGAAGTATCTGAGGTAAACAACTTTTGAGACAATTGTGTAGGGACAGGCCGGTGCTATCAGATAAGGTAAGTATACCTTGGCTTAGTGTGTCGCCACTTCATTCATGTCGCTTACAGGTACAAACTAAGCTTAAATGCGATACCGCTGTTCGTGGGGTTCTGGGATCCATTCCCAGGTAGTACATTATATTAGCAGCCCGGAGTCTGAACTTGCGCCTGGTTGATGGCAACAGGCTCTCCTTAGCTATTACATGAGACATACCCGGCGACGTGTGATATATGTATATATATATATATGAGTGTTTACTTCTGATTACCCCTTTGGTGAATACAGGCGTGATGTTATGTTTCGGATTTACTTAATTCGGTAGACATATTGTGGTCGTAAACTTCTGCAGCTAAAATGGAGCAAGTTGCCTTGTTCAGTATATTTACACGGTAACCATTACGAACAACCAAATTACTAAGACGGGGTTAACTCGGCAGATATCGTTAAAAACTTTGCGCTCGTAACTGTGGCGCGATGCGTGCATACCAAACGACTCCCTATGGGGTGAGCAGAGTAACGAGTTGGCATTACGTACTCATCGCCAGGAGGTCCCGTTTGATTTCAATGGCTTCAATTTGTGAAGTGTTGGGTAAAACAAGATCTTTAAAGAAAAGAAACCTTGCCTTCAAACTTTCATCTGCATGATTCATTCTTCTGATAAATCTCAAATGTGTAATTAGAATAGAAAGAAACAAGTTTATTTGGACACAGTTCGTGAAACAAAAACTACAAAAAAAAACCGAGTGTGCTTATGACCACACGACTGAAGTGAAACTTCAAACGTATTTGGCTATGAGAGGAAGAGAGAAAGAAAATGTGCGCGCGCACTGCTTTCTCTTGCTTATATCCCCCACTCAACTCCCGTTCGCCTCGCCCGTAGCCCTTAGACATGGGTCGTACTTGCAAAATCGAGTACCAGGGCTTCCAAGTACGTCCACCTTAAGAAACCAGGGCCTAAAACCAGGGCTCGAGATACTTTCAAGTATTTTCTATCTGCATCGAAAACTGATCCATAACTTCATACAAATAAGAAGTACAATCGCGTAATCAAACAAAAGCCCTGTTGGAAGTAAAAAGTACTTGCATAGGAAATTGATCCGTGAATTCCTATACATAAGGAGCACAATCGCGTTTACAAATAAATACTTTTACAAACCATTAAAGTAAAAATACTTGCATACGAAATTGTTCCGTAGACTCTTACCACACCTCGGACACTCCATACAACGCTCGCAAAATAATTACCTATTACTAGTACATAAACAAATGACGTTTGTATACGTGCAAATGTGTGCGTGAAATCTAGTAGCGTAAAAAAAAATGGCGCGGAAAGCAATTTGTGTCGGGGAACCGAACGACGTCGGCGGCGGCGCTGCCCGAACGTGTGCATTATTATGAAGTGACCAAGTAGTTCAATTGTTTATTTATATAGACGGGTTCGTAATGAAATAAAAACACTAAAATAGTTTAGTTTAAATGACTTTTCTGTAAATAATGGGTTATTAAATCGCATGTTATTAAAAATGCGAAATCATACAAACAGTATATGTAAATACGAATTCGGAAAAGCATCACAATATCCAACCATCGTGATTAAAACTCAAATAAAACTTTTAAATCGCATAATTGTGTGTCAGCAATACAGCGCTGCGGTTCGCGAGCGCCCTTGCTAAAGAGTCGGCGACGAATACCTCGAAGTGCGGGGTGAGGTGCGGTATCTGATATGAGGGCGAGGAAGGGAGTGTCCTTTCTGTACGTAGTACTATTAAGTATTCTGTGCTCTTACTGATAAGGAGTATGATCGCATTTGCGAAAACAAACGCGGTTGTTGAACTATTTGAGTACCTACGTACTCGAGCGTCGAGGCACGACGGAGCGAGATACTTTCAAGTATTTTCTATCTGCATAGAAAACTGATCCATAACTTCATACAGATAAGAAATACAATCGCGTATTCAAAAGCCCCGTTGGAAGTAAAACTACTTGCATAGGAAATTGATCAATGACTTCGAATAAATAAGGAGCAAAATCGCGTTTACAAATAAATACTTGCAAACCATTAAAGTAAAAAAAACTTTTTAAGAAAAAAAAACCGACTTCCAAAAAAAACTTTACAAAGTGAAAAATAACTTTAATTTCGGAAGTCGGTGTCTTTTGATCTTTATTTTAGTTTTTTTGCATCCGACTTCCGAAATTAAAGATATTTTTCACTTTGTAGTGTTTTTTTGAAAGTCGGTTTTTTTTTTTTCTTAAAAAGTTTTTATTTCACGCTTTTTAGTGGGTCTGCTTATAATTTATCTAAGTTACAATAGCCTAGTGATCATCGCCTTTTACAAACAAAATATTGCTTTTCCCGATACAGGGAAGTTAATTGTTGAGGAGTCTCCAGATCCACCATCAGCTCCGTATCACCATTCACATTGTGACGAGCATAAATTGCTTAGCAACCATATTAAAGTAATCGAATCGCAACCCCTGAAATACTTAGATATTATTGAGTAGTTCCGGTGGCCATCTGTGGTCTTCATCATCAGTTCCACATCACCAAATAGTGCTTTCCGAGAGCAAATGCACGAGTTACTATAAAAAATACCCAAATCGCTATAGGTGTGCCTATAATATTTGAAGAGTTCCTTCGATTTCACCAGGATCCCATCATCAAATCCTGCCCTGATGTTTTTAGACTAGATGCTGATAATCCTGGCTGCAGCATCAGGCCAGACTTGTCAACATTGCATTGAACTTAAAATTTAGTCCTGTTTAAAATGAGCCCAAACACGACTACGGTGCTGTAATTTCAAGGTTGGTACTTTTTCTAATGCTCCTGGCTTCAGCATCAGGTCTTTATGTACTTCGGTGTTCCTCATTAACAGTACGTTTATCCACACATCGAGCCCTTTTCAATGAGCCTTAACACGATATATCTGCTGTTAGTTGTCGAGGAGTTAGGTACTCTGCAGACTATCCTGACTGCAGCATCAGGTCATGACTTGATGATCATGAGACCAAATGTGGCAAATGCCCTATCAAACATCAAAACAATTGACTAAAACAGTCCTTGCCTGTTCGAGTAACTTCTTACTGTTAAGGAGTTGTAACTTCCATCATCAGCCCAGCTACCTGAGATGGTGACAACCATACGCAAATACACAAGATACTTCGTAAAATATGCGAAAAACAATAAGTGAGCCTATACAATTTAAAGGTTGCCCTCGATTACTCTAAGATCCCATCATCAGATCCTAACTTGGTGACAGTGGGACCACCTCAAAACTATCTACTTTGGAACAAAAAAAGAATTTTGAAAATCCGTCACAATTGGCGGAGTATTCGATGAACAAACATACAAAAAAAAAAAAAACATACAAACAGCCGAACATAGTACCTCCTCCTTTTTGTGAAGTCGGTAAAAAATACTTGCATACGAAATTGTTCCAAAAGGAGCATGATCGCATTTGCGAAAACTGACGCGGTTGAGTACCTACGTATTTGAGCGAGTAGCCGTATAAGATACTTAATAGTCTTGCAAGTATTTTGAGTCGGTACCCGGTGTGCGTACTTGGAAGCAAACACCTGGTGTAAAAACCCGGTCGCATATTTATGCGACCGGGACCGGGTTTTTACACCAGGTATTTCCAGCTATTTTTTACGTACCTTCCCTACTCGCGATCACACGTTTTCGTAACGCATTCGCCAGTTTACTCCCCAAGTCAAGAGCGCCTAAAGAAGTTTCACTTCAATAAAAAAAATAATTTAAAAAAAATTAAATCGACTTCAAAAAGAAATTAACTCAAAATAATTATGAAATAACTAATTTCGGAAGTCGGTGCCTTGGGATCTGTGTATAAGTTTTAGTTTTTTGCCACCGACTTCCCAAATTAAAGTTATTTCATAATTATTTTAAGTTAATGTCTTTTTGAAGTCGATTTTTTTTTATTTCGTAATTTTTAGTTTTAGGTAAAAACTGGAATACATGTTTGTAATAAGGAAGTTTTGTTGTAAATATTGCACTAGAATTTGACCAAGGTTTCGAGATGTTTTCCTTTTGACACTACACCCGTAGCTCGTATCAATAAGCCAGGCCGTCACTACACATATTAGTCCATAATTACTGAAGTGATTTTGATGAAACTTGCACTGTTCCCTAAGTTGAAGTAAATGTAACCCAACAAAAAAAATGGTCACGAAACTATTAAAAGTTGCGGAGAAATGCGTGGACAAACATGCATACATACATACTCGTTCACCTATAAAATTTTGTATATTTGTTGGAAGCCCTAATAGATTGTCATAATTATGTGAATATATTGCAGTTCCAATAATATTACATACATACGTGTCGAATTGATAACCTCCTTTTTTTGAAGTCGGTAATGTATCAAATAACAATAGGCTTATTATTTTTCAGGCGACTAACAACTTAAAGGGCGACTAACTATTTGCCACTAAAAAAATTACTTGGCTTACTTAAATATTTTAGCAATACTTAATTATATTAGATGAGCTTCAATATGCAAGGAATTATAAAAACTAAAATATGTCTGCTACTTTAAGGTAGCGAACATATTAAACAGGGCCAATTGAAATCATAGGCGAGGTCCTATAAATAACGACATGACGACTAATATTAACAGTGGGATAACAAAAAATTGTATTATAGGCTTCTATAGGCATCTCTGAAGACTCATTCCCAGAAACACACAACTTGAGAACTTAGGATGCAAGAGCGAGCGAAGCGAGCTCGGGAATTGGGGCGACCTGACTCGGACAGGTTAGGTTCGAAGGGGACGGGGACTCTTCGCTCGCTTTGCTCGCTCACTTAAGCCCCCGTCATCCCCTTCGTGTTAGGTTACTTTAAGCCCTGCAGACAGAAATAGGGGCCCCGCGAAGCGGGGCTCCGTCGACTACGTACTTCATATACAACCTCATTGTATAATTTAAAAATGCCCATTTTTAACCCCCGACGCAAAAACGACGGGGTGTTATAAGTTTAACGTGTCTGTGTGTGTGTGTGTCTGTCTGTTACATCGTAGCTCCCGAACGGATGAACAGATTTTGATTTTATTTTTTTTTTTGTTTGAAAGGTGAATTAGTCGCGAGTGTTCTTAGCTATGTTTGAAGAAAATCGGTCCAAGATGGCCGCCGCCACAAAATGGCGGATTACATATTTTTTCACAACTCCCTCAATATGGGTATCAAATGAAAGGGCTTGACAAGTTGAATACCAAACACTACAATAAATTTCAAAACCAAGATGGCCGCCACCACAAAATGGCGAATTATATTTTTTTTTTCACATTTCCATCAATATGGGTATCAAATGAAAGGGCTTGACTAGTAGAATACTATACACTATTAAAAATTTCAAATCCAAGATGGCCGCCACCAGAAATGGCAAATTAACAGAGGAATACGTTAGTATGGAATGAACGCCAACGACCACGAGTACCTAACTAGCTTCGCTTCACTGTGGTAAAAAAATACGTACAGCTGCGCAGATTTCGGCGAGTCAATATAATATTATAAAGTTTAAAAAGCAAGAAATAAAAGTTAAATTAAAAATTTAAAAAACCCCCGACTCAAACAAAAACCTCTAAAAACTAAAATAATAATATATATTAGCCCTTTAAGTTTAATATAAGTTGCAGGAAATATTTTGATCCAAGCGTCCTCATGTCGGGGGACGGCTAATGAGAACGCCAAACAGATGAGGCTTAAACCTAGCAATAATTAATGTAGCTATTGTAGAAAACATAACTGCTGTTAACTTCCAATTTTCATTAGCCGTCCCCCGACGTGAGGACGCTTGGATCAAAATATTTCCTGCAACTTATATATATTATTATTTTAGTTTTTAGAGGTTTTTGTTTGAGTCGGGGGTTTTTTAAATTTTTAATTTTCTACTTTTTATCCACTGTCAAGTGTTCGCTTAACAATAAATTCAGTTACCAAAACAAAAACTCGATGCCAGTTTAAATTAAAACAATGCTAACAATTGATTATTAAAGCTGCTACTTTCTACTTCAAATTATCCTTCGCTGTAGCTGCCAACCTACTATTTTTGCTACCGGATTTAATTATTTTTTAGTCCCAAATTCAGATTAATTTGTCACCGCGTTAAATACATGCCATAACAATAGTGAAGAGAATCAGAACAATTTTATTATTCGCAGACAGTATTAATTTAGTGCTCATCTTGTCACCCATGTATCCGGTATGTACGAGACGTTCATGTTCTGCACGGTTATGTATGTACGTCATGTAGTGATTGGCGCCACATTCCACCAACGTCATGTAGTGATTGGCGCCACACTCCACCAACGTCATGTAGTGATTGGCGCCACACTCCACCAACGTCATGTAGTGATTGGCGCCACACTCCACCAACGCCATGTAGTGATTGGCGCCACACTCCACCAACGCCATGTAGTGATTGGCGTCACACTCCACCAACGTCATGTAGTGATTGGCGCCACACTACACCACCGTCATGTAGTGATTGGCGCCACACTCCACCACCGTCATGTAGTGATTGGCGCCACACTCCACCAACGCCTTCTAACGTATCACTGTGTCAAATCATGTTAATGCTACCTGTAAACAATCGTGTCACATTTGTCACAACTTATGGAATACTTACTTGTCAGAAATTGCTTTTTAGCCCTTTACTGTTGACTAATCGGCTAGTAGTAAAAATAGTTTGTAGTTGATAAAATATCTCGAGGGATTGAATCCGTAATTAGGTGATCCGATAGAGAATGAAAGTAGTCTACACCGATGACTATTGGAGTAGACGTGTTCTTGAGTGGAGAGGGCGAGTCGGCACACGTAACCTCGTTGCCACGAGCTACACGCTTAAGCAAAACGCGTCTTGCGACAGCGAATGCAGACATAACAAATGGAAGAAGTTGTTCAGGCCATACCACAAGTCACGCGATGACGTCGCATCGTTCGCGACCGTGATCCCTAAGATAGGATGCCCATAGGCAGGTGGAGCGACAATAATCGAACGTGGCTAGCAGCAGGTCGGTGGGAGGCGCCGCCGCCGGGAGCGGCCGCGAGAGCGTGCTCCCAGTGAGTAGTGCTAAGCCTGCTATCGATTAGTTTAGTCACAACAACAGTAGGTAGGTACACCTCTCTCATTCGTACATAAAAACTAAATAGTACATCATAAATCCGCTGAAGCCGGCGGATATAGAACAGAGCAGCGGATATAAACTGATTGCTCCGACGGGCGCGGGGCGCGGGGCGCGGTTCTCGTAAATGTATGGCGATTGAGTTATGACTGCTCCCTTACATACACACAAGTATTGCTGCAGGCTGTAGGTATAGGAAGTAAATAGTTAATCATTTTGGCCACGTCTACAATATCAGTTTATAAGTTTTCATTGTAAAGAAAGTTTCATGAATAAGTTGTAAAATTAAACATTAATTTATTGTTACATAATCAAATATTCATTTCTGTTTATATTTATTCATATTAGAACAATAACCGCTATAACATTGTCGAAATAATAACATATTCATGAATGCGGCGCGCGAATCAGAATAATCAAAGGCCATTATTCATTACAATATCAGATGTAACAATGTACAGCGCACGTGTACGTGTACCTCCGCGGACACAGCAGCTACGGCAACTTCCGCTACAGTCACAGTTTCATTTATTATTTCTATCAATATCCGAGTAGTTAGTAATCCCGTTCTCTCCCGGCCGCCGCCGGCACACGAGGTGAGCGGCTGCCCCGGCCCGTCGGTACCCGTTGTTTTTATCAAATATTGACGCTTTTATATTTTATTCAGCGCTCGCTCCGCTTTCTCAGCTCTTTTCGCTCGCGGCGGTCGGTGTTCGGTAACGCCGGAAACATAGAGAAATCGATGCGAACAGCAAAATGTTTTCCGCATCGCATTGAATCCTACTGTTTTATTATATTACATGAGCCGAGTTCCCGCGAATAGCGAGCGGTCGTAAGTTAAACGAAACGTTTTATAATACGCGCGTGAATAGTATAGCGGGCGTAGGCACTAGCGGTGGATGTTTGTGTAGAGAATGTTGCTTTGATGGTAATTACGAAACCATTTGTGTGTGCTTGACGTAAGCATAAACTGTGGAAACGAACGGAAACAAGATTTGGTAAACAGATAGGTTGGTACATAAATGCTCATTGGTAGTTGTGATACAGCTTCTTTGTACCTGTGTAATGTATTACATTGGAAGCAGTAACGGGTTATACTGAATGAAAAGCTCAAACGGGCCACTAAATATTAAAGTCAGTAAACACTTAAACTGCTATTTTTTGACAGCTTCTTACTTGACCATAATGTGAACCACATAAATACAAAAAGATAACATCAAATCATCTGTCTAACATTCCTCAAAACTTAAGAAAGATATACTGGTCTTGCTAGTATACTAGTACGAAGTTAAGGTAAGTGATACTGGCCAACCCAAAAGTCACAATTCCCGCAAACAGTTCGCAGTGCCGTGAAAGTAAACTTCTGGCTCCACAACAACAGCTCCTCCATTAGCGCCGCAGTCGGGAGGTGTAACAGAGGAGTCTGCTTAAATAAATATCACCACTTAAGATTTGAGCCCCATCTCGAAGAAAACGCGCCGCGATCCGACGGCAATAGCGCCCTACATAATGTATGAGACGCCAAGCCCGGACGAACGACCCGCCTAAAACGTGCGCACGAAAACCGACTTTGAGGAAAGGCTAATGGAGTTGAGATTAGTTTGTATGTGGCGGGAAGACGGTCTTTTGAGCAAAGCCCGGCTGTCCGCGCGCATTGAGCGCGGAATGAATGATCGTTGCGTATTTATGAGCCGCAATCGATGGATCTTATTCATTGCGCATTACGTTACGTTGGCTCCCAGGAGCGCGGGGACGAGTAAAACTTTTAATGAATCATTCGCAATTAACGTCGCTTCGGATCGAAATCTAAAAGAATTATGAATTTATTCGCGGGTAATCACGGCTCTTGTGTCCTAGTCTCAGGTAAATCTTTTGGTAATTCAATTACGTTCTTCACTGGCTGTTATATATTCCTGTTCGGTATTCCGATGCTAATCCGGGCTCTGTTAATGAATTAAGAACTCCGGCGTTAATTAGTCACGCCTTCACTAATGTATGCGTGAGGGGTACGCAATTAATGCGCGTCTGTATAAATTACACAGATTTTGTGAGAAATGTATGTTGACTAAGTATGTCGTACTTGCATACTTATGATTCAGCGATCAGTTAGCAATCTAACACGGCCCAGCAAAGCTTATATTCCAGTGCTTGCAAGTTAAACCAGCAGTTATTATGTTACCTGTAACATAACAAAAAGCTTTTATATATATATGACGGCGCGTGATGATTTAGTCGATTTATTGTAACACTTTTTAAAAGTTGTAATTGATTATTTTTACCCTGTGGTTTACAATTTATTTCTTTAGTGGTATTTTTAATTTAGAGCGGGTAACACTGAATGGGGTTGTGAGTGTCACGGCGGTGGTGGCGATCACTCTTGAATATGATCGTCACGCGGTGCACACGCACAAATCCATTGGCTCGAAATGTAAGTTTAACAATTAGTCATTTGACCTAATCAGTAAAAATCATTGTAATCATTCAATTTTATGATTAAGTTTCGTTGCGCTATTTTGCGAGTATTATTTTCCAAACACCTGCACGTATCGTTGAGTTGTGTACCTATTGTGTGTGATTCGCTAGTGTAACTAAACTGTTCGTAAAATTATAATCTGATTTGAACTGCAAACTGGTTTTTCTGTTGCGCAATTATAACCAACACTGCTCACAGTACGCCTACACTACCACAGAAATTAAAATATGGCTGATAGAGACGAGACACTTGGGCTTTTCCTCCGTTATATATTATAGGTATATTATAATCCGCTTCTAATACGTATCAAATATTGAGAATAATCCTCTAAGCAGTAGTAGTGCTTCACAGGTACAGTAAACCGTATATATTAAACATTTGCCTTTAACAGCGCCTTTATTTCGTAGCAGTAAGGACGGTTTTTATAGTTCAAGTGTTATTCCTGATGTGCAGCTGACCGCACTGTTGTACGTGTATCTACTATCATGCACGCGGAACGACATGAAACCAAAAAGCGCTCTCCATGAAAGAGTTAGTAACAACAGCACACGGAACTAAAGAGATTGGTGCCGCTGTGTGCGACCGAGATGAAAGTATTAGCGGACTGAAGCCCGGCGAGCGGATACAGTAGCGATGTTAATTCAACATGAACATACATATGCAGGCTGCAACTAGTTCACTAGCATATCGGCTAGTTTACAACAGTTCATCCATGAAGGATTAGTTCCTAGTTAAGTCACTAACACCAAAACGTTACGTGTAAACCATTCTGAATTAGTGCTTGGTATTAGTAAAACTGCAAGTGCGAGTGAATATTTTATATTTTTATTAATCATCAATCCGGCTCGGTGAGGCTCTAAGGACCAGTACTAAACTAGTGTAAACTGGGCATAAAGTGACTTAGAATCGATCTTAGGATAATACATTTTTGCAACTGATTAAGAGCCCTCTTACATTTTGGTACTGAGCACGCATCTTTTTTTTGTTATAAATGGCATCTCGCAGTTCAACTTGTGAGGTTGTCGTCTGCTTAACCGGGCTTGCCTGTGGATGTCTCAATAAAGTAAGTCCTCCAGCCAGGGCGAGCGCGCATCGCCGGCGCAGTGAAATTTAGAGTAGAGATACGGCGATGGGGTTATTATTATTTTTCAGTTGCATCCGGTAAGACTGGAAGCCGACCCCAACACAGTTGGGAAGAGGCTAAACAGACGAAATTGAATATAGGAAAATAATAATTTTAATTAAACTAATTATACACACACACATAAACACACTCCCATACATACATACATATTATATAAATTCACTGCCGTTAAATAATTGTTTAGATCTTTTGAATCATATGGGGAAGACAATTTACTGCATCACTGTACAATAACGTCACCAGTTGGAGCACGGGACCCGATCACGGGACCGTAGTCTCCATGCTTCACCCAGGTGGAGAAACTAGGGGAAGCACGGGTCCGACCCCCTTATTTTATTGATTAAAAAGTCGAAGTACAAATTTTATTTTTTTAATTGATATTGTTTAAGCAATTATTGGAGACTATTTTGTTATAAATACTACGTGAAAATGATGCAGAAGTTCGGAGACATTCAGACTTGTTTCTAGTAGAAAATTGAATTAGGTCTTTGTCTTAATTCATAAGGCATATAACAAAAATGTATTCTATTATTATAAAAGTATATTATATTTTTGATATGAAAAAAAATGTTTTGACGGATTATATCCAACAGAATCTGCAAATCAGAGCTCTCTAATCAGCTCTCCATGAGTTTTTGCCTAAACATGCATCAGGAGATTATTGCTAAATGAATAGACAAATACTTATTAAAAAAATCGTAGAAATTGTAGAAGAGAAAACGAACTATCTTTAACAATTAATTGCTATTTATTCCAACCATCGAATAGTATTCAACTTCAACGAGGAAATCATGCATCTACGCGCCTTTTTGTAGTAGGCCTCTTAATTCTATTTGTATTGTTGCCTTTTTTTATTTGTATAATTAATGCAATGATTTGCACGCCGTAAGGTAAAATGTAGCTGATCTCATTTATTTGTGTTATTAATCTTATACTTTATGTACCTACATTTAGAGCAAATAAAATTCTGATTCTGATTAAATCCCTTCATCAATACTGTAAAAACAATTAATCACGAATCTTATCTGTTGAGCGTAAAATGTTTACCTACTGCGAGTGTATAATCCGGTATAGTAAATTATTTAATAACACTGCAACCACGAGTCACCGAAACTAAATACATAACGCGGCATACACCGTAGGACGAGTACGTAAGTACATACACCTTACACTAATTACGACAGCGAGTCGGACTCAAACTGAATGCGAAACGATTCCGCCGAGTGTGCGTCGCGTCTAACAACTCGAGCGACTAATTAGTCGGAGGACACGCCTCGCGTGTAGCGGCACACGGACACTCGGCTCTAAGTTGTAACACTCACTTATTCTCACGACACACACAAATAGAAAACGCTCCCAAGACACTACTCATATTACGACAAGATACCGTAGCAGTTCGTAGCCTCGTAGCGTTGACCTTGCGTAGCTCGTAGCACTGGCTACGATAAACGTTTGTGAGACGAAACGTTTATTTACATTTGTGTTGTATCGAAATGTTCTCGAATGACTGAATACAATATGAATAACAATATCTATTGTAAGAAAGAAAATGTATTCTGTTGCAAAATATTTGGTTTTGTGTCTGAGTGTTTATTGGAGTATATTGAATGGAATACAATATCTTTATCATAAAAATGTTTGAGCGTGCTTGTGCTAATAAAACTATTTGAGTGAATTGTGTATTTGAGAACACTCTGGGCAGATTGCACAAGCGTTGAAATATATAGAGTGTATGTAAGTGGAATTTTCTGTGTTCAATTAATTTGTTCAAGTGCATTATTTATAAATCGTACACAGGTCTGTGTACCGAGTTAATATTAATGTGTGCACAACATTAACCGCAGTGTCGTTAGCACACCATGTACGCGCTCGGTGCGCGGGGGCGCGGGGGCGCACGGGGGCGCCGGGCGGGGGGGGGGGGGGGGGGGGCAGGTGGACCGACCACGTTACATATTCATGCGCCTCGCCCGGCGCACTATGAATTATTCCGACACATTATAAAACTGAGCGACGTGTTCGAGAATTTGCAAAAACTCCCCCGAACTTAGCCGAGTGCTTCCGAAGTGGTCCGAGCGACAAGGACCTTCGGGACTTGCCGAGACTCAGTTATGGTAATGCACATTAAAACTCGCTTCCTTTGACATAACATCAGTACTCCAGTATCTGCACAAAGTACCTTTCCATATACCAACACTGTGAAAGTTCCCGCGCGAGTGGATCACTGTCTGTGAAGCAGCAGCAGCTCGCGCCGCTCACAGCTTGTTGTGCAAGTTCACCAATACGTGGAGACGACGCGCGACGCCGCGCTTTCTATTTCAACACAATTCAAGTTAAACTAGTTGACAGCTGTCAAAGCATACTTGCACCGGACGCGGGTGTTACTTCTGGACGTTTACTGGCAAGTGTCGATGTAGCGAGTTTTTATTGAATCGGGCTGCGTTTGAGCAGCTTTATTTAATTAAATGGTACGTTGGTAAGTAACGATTAGAACAACTACTGTAGAACTAACGCGTCAGCACTAGTTAGTTCCAGATCTTTATGAGTGAACGATATGGTCCGTTCCAACATTTAGAAGTGACTGTTAACTGTTAATAAAGTTCTTCTAGATTGAACATTGGAAACCCACAAATTGCTATCGGCTAGCTTTCTATTATTGTTGACGCGAATCCTCTCCTAGAACCGGAACTATGTATCCTCTCTTAGATCCGGAAGTATGAAGGACTCATCCTTAACACGTTACTTTAGCCAACTTCTCAGAGACTATCAGAATGACAAATTGCCTGTAAGTACTGCTTGCTACTGCTTGCCGACAGGTTCCATTAGTGTCGTGAGTCCCGAGTGGAGGCAGCTCCCCGAGGAACAGATTACCAGATCTGAGCCCAACGTGAGGCTTCCGGGATTATCGGATTTGGAGAACAGCTAAATTAGATATGAGATATTTAAACGGAAAGCAGCTCGCAGAGCCTGCGTGTACTACACCTTGCGAGAAGTTACGAAAGTAAATAACACTTATCTCACGCTTGTGTTCACATTGCGCCGGTTACGTCCAAGTTACATGTAAGTGAGCCTTTGGCTATCAACTGGGAACAAATACAGACGACAGGTTGCTACTGGGTTCCTGCCCGACCTATGGTTCGAAGCCAACACCTCACACAGAGCAGTCGCGCTTGCGAACAGCAGACCGACGAGGCAGCAGAAGTCAATTCTTAACTCGATTTTTCTATTTGTCAAACAATGAACAACTCCTAAACGTAACTCTCGGGGACACGTGGCCATTCATCATCGTGGCCATTGTGAAATAAAAATATATCTGTGAAACGTGTGTCACGTTTCTATTTTTACGACTACAATAAAGCTTTGACTGAACAGAAAGCACAACTTTTTATTCTTTATACTTTTGTTTTCTATTTGTGTGCCAAGATGACACTCCCAGTGGCAAATTTAATCTGCAGAAAGGTCTCCAGAAGATGTTTATGCGATAAGACAATTGAGAACAAACCGGTTAGAATACACGAGTTAAGGGGCAATGCGGAAGGCTTAACCTATCATAATAATGTTATGTAAATAAAAACAAGTTGAATGCTGGATATGATTTGTGTGAGTGTAACAAACAGACAGTGGCAAATACATGGATCTGTTCTCGCAGACAAACGATGCTGTGTCGTGGTGCCGGAGTTGGGGACGGCATGTAATAGGCGGCGCCGCGCCAGCCGTCACAATGTGCCGATATTGCGGCTCACGGCGGCGGCGCTCGTAAATCTAAGACGAAATAAAGAGTGACCCAGTTACAGCGCGTACTTATTGGCGAATGCGCGCGCTATAGCGTCCTGATGTCGGTGTGTTTGTTCTGCACTGCTCGTGTGAAGCAGGCTTCGTATAAGGCTACATGCAGAGCAACAATTAGGGATTGTAAGTTGTAACTGCTACCCCTTCAGTCAGAAATAGAGCTATTTACTTAATCGAGGCAATGTAACACTACTTGCGCCCGCGCTCTCACCCGCAGGAGATTTTCGCAGAGAATGTGCATTTTTCCAGCTTGTGTCCTAATGTGAATGGGAACAGTTTACCTTTCTAACAGTGACAGAGTAATCTCTGACATAGTAACCTGATTACAAGAAATCGTATATTTTTAATCGACTTCAAATAACCCTCTTGGCGCAGTCGGGTAAAAAGGAGGAGGTTCTCATTTCGGATGTTTATATAATTATTTATACAGGGTGAATTTTCCAAGTGGGCGTGGATGGCCAAATCCGAAACATGAGGAATAGCGAAAAGTACTCGAAGGAGACGCGGGCTCGATTTTGGTGAAAACTAAAACTGCATCATTGGATTTTTGAAAAATCAATGTTTCTAGCCAGGAATCGAACCCGTTGATTTTGAAAAAAAAAAAAACGCACACTTATTACACCATTCGATAGTTTCGCTAATAAGGATCAAATTCTGGGAACTAATGACATACGGGAAACTAAAGAAAAGAGCTCATTTTTAACAAAATACTTTTACCTACCTACTATGTTACCTACCTATTAAACCTTAACTCCTACCCTCCTACCTCCCATTGATAAAATATGCCTCCATTAGATCAAATCGTTCATCATTGGTAAAATCCATATTTAAATAAATCACAGAATTCAAGTTCCAAATGGGTATTGGTTTTATATAAATTACTCAACAAAATATGAAACAGTACGCAAATAGTAGTAATCAACGAAAAGTCGAACAGAGTGTAAATTATTGGCGCCAAATTCACTTTACGTTGATTTTAATTTTTTACATTTATTTTTTCTTCTATTGTGGCCTTTAACCGCGGAGACATAATAAAAACTTGAATTTAGAACATAATGTTGTGAAGGTAAATGGGCTGCGGGTGTGTGTTAATAAAAATATTGAGCATCATTTCGAACAAAGTACAGGTAATGTAGGTATGAATACTTTAAAATAAGAAGCAGTTTATTAAAATCCGAATATCATTACTTCCCAGTATTTTATCCTTATTGGGGACACTATCGAATGGTGTAATAATACAGTACCTATGTGTTTTTTTTGTCAAAATTAACTGGTTCGATTCGTTGATTTTTCAAAAATCCAATGATGCAGTTTTAGTTTTCATCAAAATCGAGCCCGTGACTCCTTTGAGTACTTTTCGCTATTCCTCATAGTTTCGGATTTGGCCATCCACGCCCACTTGAAAAATTCAACCTGTATATATTTTTGTATGTGTGTTCAGGCATAACTCCATCATATATAGACGGATTTGCAATTTTTCGAAAGAGTTTTATTCCGAAATGGTCCCATTTAAATTTCGTAAGGATCTACTGATGGGTTTCGGAGACAGACAACGGACCTCTTCAATAAATGCCAGCAAATCAACCGCGATTACTACTATCGCATAATATGTATGCACTGTTTACGCAATCACACAACATAACATCACGCATGTACCCTATAAAGGGATGTGACAGATGTGTTCAGTATACCACGGTACACCCTCATTTCTGTCAAAGTTGTCATTAGGGTACCTCCTCTAATCTTGTAAGTAAATTCGGGCAGAACTTTTTGAAGTGAAACTTCTTTAGGCGCGCTTGACTTGGGGAGTAAACTGGCGAATGCGTTACGAAAACGTGTGATCGGGCGAGTAGGGAAGGTACGTATTTATGCGACCGGGTTTTTACACCAGGTACTTGCTTCCAAGTACGCACACCAGGTACCGACTCAAAATACTTTCAAGACTATAAATTATCTTATACGGCTACTCGCTCAAATACGTGGGTACTCAACCAAAAATTTTGATTGTCTAACTAAATCGAACTAAATCTGACTATTTTTAATCGTGATTAAAAAGGTGTGGAATAACATTAGTTGTCATGAATAGAAATTCACACCAACACCTCGACTTCAGGTGCAAAAACAGTACTGTCTGTCTTTTTTTTCTTTTGTTTATATCTCGAAAATGGTGCGTCCTATCGCAAAAATAATGAAAATTTCGACCCCCTTTATAAAGCCCATAAACTCCTAAAACTCAACATGGAGGTAATCATTTTTCATATTTTCCATACAAAAATTGAAAAATTCCTTAAAAAACACGCCAAGGCCGCCCCCTCCGCGCCTGCAGCTCTAAAAAACAATTTACGGGGTAGGGCAAATAAGTACCACGTGTCGACGAGTCGCGATTGTCAAATTCGATTTTTGTTGTGTCAAAATTATTGAAGTGAAACTTCTTTACGCACACTTGACTTGGAGAGTAAGCTGGCGAACGCTTGACGTAAACGTATCTTATACGGCTACTCGCTCAAATACGTAGGTACTCAACCGCGTTAGTTTTCCCAAATGCGATCATTCTCCTTATCAGTAAGAGTCTACGGAACAATTTCGTATGCAAGTATTTTTTACTTTAATAGTTTGCAAGTATTTATTTGTAAACGCGATTTTGCTCCTTATTTATAGGAAGTCATTGATCAATTTCCTATGCAATTAGTTTTACTTCCAACGGGGCTTTTGAATACGCGATTGTACTTCTTATCTGTATGAAGTTATGGATCAATTTTCTATGCAGATAGAAAATACTTGAAAGTATCTCGCTCCGTCGTGCCTCAGCGCTCGAGTACGTAGGTACTCAAATAGTTCAACAACCGCGTTTGTTTTCGCAAATGCGATCATGCTCCTTATCAGTAAGAGCACAGAATACTTAATAGTACTACGTACAGAAAGTACACTCCCTTCCTCGCCCTCATATCAGCTACCGCACCTTACCCCGCACTTCGAGGTATTCGTCGCCGACTCTTTAGCAAGGGCGCTCGCGAACCGCATCGCTGTATTGCTGACACGAACACACAATTATGAGATTTAAAAGTTTTATTTGAGTTTTAATCACGATGGTTGGATATTGTGATGCTTTTCCGAATTCGTATTTACATAAACTGTTTGTAAGATTTCGCATTTTTAATAACATGCGATTAAATAACCGATTATTTGCAGATAAGTCATTTAAACTAAACTATTTTATTGTTTTTATTTCATTAAGAACCCGACTATATAAATAAACAATTGAACTACATGGTCATTTCATAATAATGCACACGTTCGGGCAGCGCCGCCGCCGTCGTCGTTCGGTTCCCCGACACAAATTGCTTACCGCGCCATTTTTTTTACGCTACTAGATTTCACGCACACATTCGCACGTATACAAACGTCATTTGTTTATGTAGTAGTACTAGGTAATTATTTTGCGAGCGTTGTATGGAGTGTCCGAGGTGTGGTAAGACTCTTACCACACCTCGGACACTCCATACAACTCCGTAAGAGTCTACGGAACAATTTCGGAACAATTTCGTATGCAAGTATTTTTACTTTAATGGTTTGTAAAAGTATTTATTTGTAAACGCGATTGTGCTCCTTATTTATAGGAATTCACGGGTCAATTTCTTATGCAAGTACTTTTTACTTCCAACAGGGCTTTTGTTTGATTACGCGATTGTACTTCTTATTTGTATGAAGTTATGGATCAATTATCGATGCAGATATAAAATACTTGAAAGTATCTCGAGCCCTGGTTTTAGGCCCTGGTTTCTTAAGGTGGACGTACTTGGAAGCCCTGGTACTCGATTTTGCAAGTACGACCCATGTCTACGGGCTACGGGCGAGGCGAACGGGAGTTGAGTGGGGGATATAAGCAAGAGAAATCAGTGCGCGCGCACATTTTCTTTCTCTCTTCCTCTCATAGCCAAATACGTTTGAAGTTTCACTTCAGTCGTGTGGTCATAAGCACACTCGTTTTTACCCGACTGCGCGACGCAAAGGAGTGGTAATGTGTTTATCAGCCTATGTATGTATATATGTATGTATGTTTGTATGTTCCTTTGAAGCACTATACAGACCAAACGCCTGGGCCGATTTTTATGATTCACACGTCAATCGATTCCTCTTAGTCCGGCGAGTGTCACTAAAGACATGACGTTAATGAAAATTCAATATGGCGACTACTGGACGCCATATTGTGAAAATGAAAAAAATGAAAGTCAACAAACTATGTCAAGTGGGGTATCGTTGAATAGGTCTTTCAATATTAGTGGTTTGGGAAGACCATTTTTTGATTAAGTAAACCGTTCGTGACTAATCAAGCTTTAAAGTACCAATTTTCGTTAGAATCAAGTGTGTCCCCCGGGCGCGTCTCATATCGTAGGTATAGAGTTATTTGGTATATTTTCATTTCAATAACGTTCACAAGATATAATAAACGTGAGATATACCAACTGTTGATATAATTTCTTTACATATAACATTTACATACTGTTACAATTATAATTTTGTATCTGTAGTGACAAACTAGTGGGTATGGTAATATGAAACAACAACTATCTCAAACACTGTTTATTAAAAAAAAACTGGTTAAGTAACATTACTAATAAAATAAGTTTACTAAAAAATAACAAATTGTTGCCAGCCAGCTAATAATGAAATATAGAGAGCGAAGGTCGTGGGGGGTTGGAGATAAACCCTGTACTGTTCCGTTTGAAATGAGTATAAGTTAAAAGTTAATAATTATTATAAAACTAAGGAGAAAGTAACCTTCCAGTTATTGATTAATTTAAAATCTATTAAATGGGCGCCAGGGACTTTGAGAGTCCCGGATCCCGGAGCCGACGAAGGTGTCCCATACTATTCCGGACGGGGTAGGATGTCGAACCCGAGATCCACAAATTAAATTATGATGCAGGCCGGTTTCCAGTATCGAAAACCGGACCCAGACAATCAACTGGTTCCTACGGGAACCGTAATAAGGTATAATAAAAAGTTAAAGTAGGTAAAAGAAAAAACCGTCCCGCCTGCGCGCTAACGCTAGACGGACTATGCCGGCCGCAGTCGTCTCCACACGAGGCTTCGCTGTGCTCGAGGAACGGGTCTCGCGTCCAGGCCCCAGACGGTCCTCTAGGTCCTGGCGGCGAGACGAATCGCTCGAGGTGCCTCTCCTGGAATCGACAATACGGAGGCCTAATAATATAAAGAGAAACTAATTCACCTGGCTTGAGGTGACTGAGCTTGGAAATCTATAAGGCTAAAACATTAGCCGGTTAATAAGGCCTTTTCACAATGACAACATAAGGAGCTACGACTTTGGTTTGCCTAATCTTGAGTGGTGGGACAATAGGGATGAGTTGCAAATAGTCAGCGGGTGAAATACTCACGGTTGTCGTAGGGAGAAAGCACTTGACTGCAAGATTCTTGACCGGCTGGAAAGCTGCCTGCGTATGCGCAATTTGGAATCCTGCAATAAATATCCATGGATCACGACAATACCCTTTCTAACAACCAGGGAAGGGCTCACAGACCACTTCCAAAGACTATTACAACCAAATCCTTACCTTTTAGAACATGTAACAAGTTTAGTGGAATCACCTAAGCTTGTCGTAGGGCCGAAAGATGCCAAGTGAGGTTCCATGATGCTGTCATGGGTCTCAAACCGGAATTAGACGGAGCATTCCAAAAATCTCCCCGATTACGGGTAAAATAATATTAAATCACTGAAGATAAATAATACACCGAGATACTTAAATTCTTGAAAATCACTAACAACTGCACAACATGACGTTTATTCGCTGAAACAATAAGAATCTTCAGGATCCAGACCAACAAACAAATTATTTGTTATTTCCAATACTAAAACTCGTCATGATAATGTTAAATCTCCTCGAATCTTAATTCGGCAAATTAAGAAAGTATTAGCTTGTCACATTACGTCAAAGACAATTCACAGATAAAAAATATATTAACTTGACACGAAGTTTCTAGAAAGAAGTCTATATTGAAAAAATGAATTAATTTCCGTTTATGGTTATTTAGTTTATTATGACTTTTTTTTACTAAAAGCGGAAAATTATTGAGGATTGCTCCATACGATATTATTTCGATGGTTAGCAATCAATATGTTAAAATATCGATTTAAACTACAACTATGAATCGGCGACCACCAGATGTCGCCTTTGACAGATAGAAACTGACGTTTGACTGAATGACATTTGGAATGTAAACAAACGCAACTAATTACAATTCAATATGTTTTAGGATTTAGAAAAGTGATTTATTGTGAGGAAGCCGATTGTAAAACTACAATGAAATGTGTTACTCGGAAACCTCGTAATGTACTACTTATGTTTTCAGGTAAATGCTACTTTACTAAACCAACCCGTTGTAGGTGCAAAAAAAACAACGTAACAATACCTACTCTAAAACTTACTTCGTATAACGTTATTGGACATAACGTTTATTTAATAGAAAGAAAGAAAGAAAGAAAATACATTTATTTAGCACAGACTAAAGGACACACAATACACTAGATACATCAGATAAAAAAAAAAAAACAAAACAAAGATCAAATATAAAGCGTAAGGTCCGATGTAAATACTTAGCAGGAAAGTGTGCCTCACGGCTGCGCCAAAAAGGTCCAGTTCAGCAATAATGCCAGACAACTAGTGCCTGACGCTGGTTTTCAACTGGACCTGATGTGTGAGGTGACGAATGTAAATCAGCTTTACGATGCAACGTGATGTGTGTATGCATACTTACTTAAATAAAATATGCGTGAGACAAGAAAAAAATAAAAATAGTAACAAATAAGTAGATACCTATATAGAGGTATGAGGAACAGGGTGTCAAAGTCAAAGTCAAAGTCAAAGCATTTATTTCAAATAGGCACATAAAAGGCACTTTTGAACGTCAAAAATTATCTTAAAATAGAATTGATTCTAGTCGCCCATTCCAAAAGGTAGTTTTCGTATGGAGAAGAACGGGCAAGAAACTCCACCGTTACTCTTTTAAAATGTTTAGGTACAATATTTTGCATGGGTACATTAATTATATAATAACATGTGAGGACGATGCACCTACAATAAAATTACTATACCACAATAGGTAAAAGAATTAAAAACGAAACCATGACATATAAATTAATTATCTGATAGATACATGGTGCTCACATATTTACAAACATGGTACAAGCAAAACGATTTTAATTAAAAAACAAAATACAAGTAATAAGTCAGGGTGTGAGTAATAAATGTAAAAAAAAAGAATAAAAAAATTTACAATTAAATTAGCAACCAGTTTGATTTTGTCTAGACTCTAGATTGTCCTATGGAGCAGGACCAGCATGTTTCCAAGCGTTCTTATCTTGGATATAATCTTCTAATTTATAGTATGCTTGTTTACAAAGTGTACGTTTAATGTGAGTTTTAAATTTTCTTTCATTTAATTGCAATATATCACAAGGTATTTTATTGTAACATTTAACACAGTACCCCATAAAAGATGTATGTACTTTGGCTAATCTGAAAAATGGTTGATGTATTTTATCTTTATTTCTTGTATTAAAGTTATGTCTATCGCTTATTTTGTTAAAAAGATGTAGATTTTTTCTTACATACATTATATTTTCATAAATGAATTGGCAAGGTACCGTCATAATATTAATCCTTTTAAATAGTTCCCTGAGAGATTCGCGGCGACGTAGATTATAAATGGCTCTGACAGCTCTCTTTTGCAAAATAAAGATGGATTCAATGTCAGCAGCTCGACCCCATAGTAAAATGCCGTACGACATAATGCTGTGAAAGTAGCTAAAATAGACTAAACGCGCGGTTTCTACATCTGTTAACTGTCGTATCTTCCTAACAGCATAAGCGGCCGAGCTAAGCCGCCCCGCAAGAGATGTTATGTGAGGTCCCCATTGTAATTTCTCGTCTAGCGTGATTCCCAGGAAAACCGTTTGATCAACAAATTCTAGTTTTTCTCCATTCAGTATGATGTCACATTCGCTACTTCTAACATTTGGTAATTTAAATCTAATGCATTTGGTTTTCTTTTCATTTAGTACCAAATTATTTACCGTAAACCAATCTTGGACCTGAAGAATAGAGTTATTCACGTCGTCAAGATTTTGTGCCCGTCTGTCTATCTTAAAGATCAATGATGTGTCATCTGCAAATAACACCATCTTCGGTTGATTTTGAAGTAATTGTGGTAAATCATTAATGTAAACTAAAAAGAGGAATGGACCCAATATCGAACCTTGAGGAACGCCCATTGCCATTTCAGACCCCAATGAGTTTACGCCGTTTACTTGAACTTTAAGCTTTCTATCTTTTAGATACGACTTTAGTAAATCAAGAGCTAAATTCCTAATCCCATAGTGCTCAAGTTTCAGCAGAAGTGTCTCATGGTTGACGCAATCGAACGCCTTTGAGAGGTCGCAAAAGATTCCAATGGCATCTTGTGCTTCCTCCCAGGCGTTAAAAATGTTCTTTATTAGGGTGACACCGGCGTCAGTGGTACAACGCCCTTTGGTGAAACCGTACTGTTGTTCATGAAAGATGGAATTTTTATTAAAGTGGCGTAACATTTGATTGAGCATCAACTTTTCAAACACCTTACTGAGAACTGGCAGAATTGACACAGGCCTATAATTGTTGGGTTCTTTACTATCACCGGCTTTGAATAAAGGAACTACTTTACTGTGTTTCATGAGATCCGGAAAGACTCCTTGGTCTATACTGATGTTAAATATGAAAGCTAAATAGGGCGCAATCGTTTCAATGATAGATCTACAAACTTTTACAGACATTCCCCAAAGATCTTCTGTTGATTTAATTTTAAGATCTTTAAAAGCTTTTATAACAGCCTGGGGGTTCGTATGTTGAAAACTAAACTCCGAGGGGCATGCTTTAACATTCTTTCTAAGTAAATCAGCAGAACGCGCGGGTGAGGAATTTAAAGCTTCAGTAGTTTTAATGGGAATATTAGCAAAAAAGTTTTCAAATTCCTGAGCAATTTCTACATCTGAGTTTATGGGGCCATGTGCAGTTTCTAAATTAAATTCAGTATTACGCTGTTTTTTCCTACCTGTTTCATTATTTATTATTTGCCAGGTAGTTTTTATTTTATCATCGGCTGATTTTATTTTATTGCTAATATAAAGAGCTTTAGCTATTTTGCATACACTTTTAAAAGTCTTAGAATATGTAGCAACATACTGATGAAAGCTTGTGTTATTCATATGTTGCTTTAGGCCATAAAGTTCAAAAAGGTTTTCCCTGCTTTTACGAATACCTGGAGTCGCCCAATCACTAAATAAGAACTTTGTGTAAATACTTTTAGTCTTTAGTGGGAAAGTGTCATTAAATTGCGTGTTTAATAGTGAAAAGAACTCGGCGTAGAACTCATTCGGGTCACATAAATGATTAAAACTCTGAACACATAATTTACTTGCTAAAGAATTATTTAATTTCTCTAAATTTTTAGATGTAATTGGCCTAAACCTTATTAGAGTTTTTTGTAAAGGCATGTAGGAGCAAAATGTTATTGTTTGTCCGCTGTGATCAGATGGCAACTTATTTACAATTTGTTTGTGTAAATAATCACAGTTACAGAAAATATTATCTATACAAGTGGCAGAGGAAGCTGTCACTCGGGTGGGTTCAATAAAAACATTTGACAAGTCAAATGACCTAAAAAGACCTAATAATCTCATAGTATTTGAGTTATTTTCTAATAAATTAATATTAAAATCGCCACATATGATTATTGACTTACTACTAGCAGAAAGTTTCTTTAGCACATCTTCCATTACAGAATCAAACACAGATAGATTCTGGTAACTTGGAGGTCTGTATACGCATACTATTACATGCTTATCGAGCTCAACACAGGACAATTCAATGGTGTGTTCAACAGAAAGCCCGACGATGTCTTTTCGTTCCTTTGATTTAACAGAATTTTTAACTAATATTAATGATCCACCATGTATCATACATGTTCGGCTGAAATGGCTAACTACACAATAATTTTCATAGTTAATTGACATTACTTGATGAGCTTTTAACCAATGTTCTGTTAAACAAATGACATCAAACTTGGTTTTTTCTAAAAACAATTCTATTTCCAGTAATTTAGAAGAGCAACCTTGAATATTTTGGTTATATAATTTTAAAACATGTTGCCCTCCCTTTGGTTTTTTATTATTCTGAGTAATATTGCCAGAAGATACCTTTTTATTATTCTCTAATAGTAATAGGTTATTTGAAGGGGTAACTTCTGTTGTCTTACTGACTAGTTTAAAGAGTTATCCGGAGAGACCTCCACAACTACGACTGAAGTGTCTAGGAAGCCCGTATGAGTTCCAACAGGAAGAGAATACCCTATCTGACTGGTAGTGGCCTCCAAAGATGTTGGTATTGTAGGTGGACCCTCCTTCGTACAACATGAAGATTCATAATTAGTCATCACTATGTTGTTAGTATGACTAGACAACACAGACTCGTCCCTAATACTAGAATTTGTTATATTAGCTATAACACCGTTAATATTATATGCTATCAACATAGCAATCATATTTCTACATTCCCAAGACAGAGATAAAGTTCTCTGAGTTAACTTAAAACCACTAACAAACTTATTAGTGTCAAAAAACAATAATTTGTCACTATGATAACATGTCAGCATGTGAATAGTGTTATTCAACTTATATATATATTTATTCTCATCATCGGTGTAAAGCTCACTCATACTCTATAGAAAAGGGAGGATCCTCCGACCAGACGGGTGTTGTGTCTGGCGGGCAACTGCCCAATGATTCATGTCGGGCCGTTGTATATATGCTAGTTGCGTGGTAAACTCTGCTTGCGCGATGCAGGATTTGCGTGACGTCAGTATGACGCGTTGTTCGCATGTGGCGTTGTAGATACCGCTACATCACTCCCCCCCGGAGACCGGAGGTCGATAGTGGGCTGAGTCTTGTATCTTGCGATGCTTGCCAGGCCAGCTGAGGTTCCAGTGAGTCGGAACCGGTTGCCGCATAGTTCACGGTGAGTCGGAACTGTCTGCGAAGATGTCCCCAGTGAGTCGGGGTGGCGCTGCGTTATGCTCCAGTGCGTCGGATGTAGTACAGCGCCGGGTTGAGGCTGGCTGCTGACGTCGACCAGGAGAGAAGGGCTCTGCTTGTAGACCGGCCGAAAGTGCAGTGTGCTGTGCCGAGGTTGCTGATGAGGCTGAGGGTGATGACCAGGTATGCGCGGTCGCTGTATGCTCGTGGTCAGGATACCCGTTGAAGCCGTGGGTGCTGGCTGGCTGGGTGACTCGCCGCTCTAAAGCTTGCGGGAGTGATGATGACGTCACGCTGAAGTAGGTGCACGAAGGCTGCGCTGACGTTCATGTTCGGGGTCACCAGTATAGAGGTATGAGGAACAGGGTGTAAAGTTCACTCATACTCTATAGAAAAGGGAGGATCCTCCGACCAGACGAGTGTTGTGTCTGGCGGGGAACTGCCCAATGCTTCATGTCGGGCCATTGTATATATGCTAGTTGCGTGGTAAACTCTGCTTGCGCGATGCAGGATTTGCGTGACGTCAGTATGACGCGTTGTTCGCATGTGGCGTTGTAGTTACCACTACACCTACATACATAAATAGTGTGAGTTGAATAAAATTACAAAAATAAGCAATGAATGATAATTAACATCGTGCAAATGAGGCTGATACATAAACGAGACGGCCGCATGATAGACCAAAACCTGTCTTCCACGTTCCAACACATTGTCGTAATTAATTAATCCGTGCATTTCATCGCACAATACGCTGCAAGCAGCCGAGCGCGGCGGAACTACACACATCAAAAGTGTCTAGGGATCAAGCATTTTTATGCGGATTTCTTGAGATTGAGATGTGGCTTTGTAATAAATTTATGATTTTATAAATTTATATGGATCCTTTTTGGTGCATTTCATAATTTGAATCAGGAACTGTGAATCAAATTCGAGTAAAAGATGAAAATCAGCTGTCAATATTTTCCCTATAAAAACATACAACGCATTGAAGACATTATTAGTGCTACTGTTTCCCTACTACTGATTAAAACCAACGTTATTATGGAGCGGCGACGTCATTTAAGGCGAATGGTTACGCCAAACTTCAAAGTAGACCTCTCTTTGAAGGCCTACTTCTCCCAAATGGATAGCCCAAATATATTAAAAAAAATATATGATATGTGACATATGTTTACAAATATAATTTAAGTTTGATTTTTTTAATATTACTGTTAGTTTTAACAATAAAAAATCATATCCATCTTCCTTATTTTACGCAAGAATTTTCTTTCTACTTCCAAACGCCTGAAGCGATTTTGATGATTCTTTCACCAAATTATAGCAAATTTAATGGTTTATAAAAATTAAGTTTGTTTTTTTTAATAATTATTATTTAAGTGGGAAAAAATCAGTAACACCATGGTTTTACCTATACGGGCGCGGGCAGCAGCCGCCCGGTCAGTCTCGCTGTAGCGTTCGCACGGGGAGGTTGTGTCGCATGTCGGCTCGCTCCGATCTGCATTTTTGTAGCAAAGACTAAATAGCGCAGATAGTACACTCGGACTGTTCGTTTACGCTTGGACGTTGATAGTATTAGTAGTAGTGATAGTTTGTTTGCGAGTGGACGATATATTATTGTCTATTGAATACTAATATAAGTAATAATAATATCAATAAAACACGTTTATTCAGTATACAGATCGTTTATTCACGTATACAAATTATAAAAAATACAATTACAAAAAAAAAAAATTAAAACTAACTTATGAATAATACCGCTCTTAACAGTGGTAGTTTTTAGGGTTCCGTACCCAAAGGGTAAAAACGGGACCTTATTACTAAGAGTCCTCTCTCCGTCTGTCTGTCTGTCACCAGGCTGTATCTCACGAACCGTGATAGCCAGAAGAAGGGTTATGTTTTTCGAGAGTATATAATATACAGGGTGAATTTTTCAAGTGGGCGTGGATGGCCAAATTCTATACTATGAGGAATAGCGAAAAGTACTCAAAGGAGTCGCGGGCTCGATTTTGATGAAAACTAAAACTGAATCATTGGATTTTTGAAAAATCAATATTTCTAGCCAGGAATCGAACCTGTTGATTTTGAAAAAAAAACACACACTGTATTATTACACCATTCGATAGTGTCCCTAATAAGGATCAAATTCTGGGAAGTAATGACATACGGCAAACTTAAGGAAAATGTTGAATCTTAATAAACTGCTTCTTATTTTAAAGTATTCATACCTCGATTACGTACCTTGTTCGAAATGATGCTCAATATTTTTATTTTAATAACACACCCGCAGCGCAGTCACCTTCACAACATTATGTTCCAAATTCAAATTTCTTTTACGATCTTTGGAAAATATTCTAATGGAATCACTAATATTGTAATTCTGAATGGCAGTACAATCCTTGAGACGTCGAATCCAGCTATGTATTGAAAACAATGGTCGCGTCAGGACACGTGACCGTCAGGAGAGATTTCACAGGGGAGAACTACTACTCCTAATTACTAAGTATCCCCCTCTCTTTCTACGGCGGCGCCAACCGAAGTGAACCAAGTGACACACGACAATGGATGGATGGATGGATGGATGGATGGATGGGTGTGGGTGTGGGTGTGGATGTGGGTGTGGATGTGGGTGTGGGTGTGGGTGTGGGGTGTGTGTGTGGATGTGGGGTGTGTGTGTGGATGTGGGTGTGAGTATGGGTGTGGGTATGGGTGTGGGTGTGGGTGTGGGTGTGTGTGTGGCTGTGGGTGTGGGTGTGGGTGTGTGGGTGTGGGTGTGGGCGTGTGTGTGGGTGTGGGTGTGGGGGTGTGTGTGGGTGTGTGTGTGTGGGTGTGGATGTACGGATGGATGGATGGACAACTGATGGCTCGACCGTCTGTATAGTACCTACACTGCTGTGTATTCGTAAAATTCGTGTATACTCGTATAGTGTTTAAAATATGGAAATTGAACAAAGTGCATCTATTAATGAAAAAAGTGACGCAGAAATAGTGAAAAAAATGAGTTATATTAATTCGATTAATAATTGATTTATTTCAACGTTAACATTCAAGTTTTCACTTCTGCCGGCACTCCCGGAGTGCAACCCGTCTTTTTTTTTCTCATAACCTATCGAGTGGGGTATCAAAATAAAAGGTTTTAAAAGGTGATTACAAAAATATATACAATTTATAATATGGTAAAAACTAATTCAAAGTGACAAATCGTAAAAAACACCTACCAAGAACTAAATCGTCTGCGAAATCTTTCACATTTGTAAACTAAAAAGCAGGAAATAAAAAAATTAAAAAAACCCGACTGCAACCTTATACTAAAACTAACTGAAAAGCTAAAAACAAGCCCATTTTAAATTAAATAAAAGTTGGAAGCAGGCGGGACCCATTTGAGTTTGTAACTATAATAATGGTATTCTTCTGGCCATCACGGTTCGTGAGATACAGCCCGGTGACAGACAGACAGACGGACAGAGGAGTCTTAGTAATAAGGTCCCGTTTTTACCCTTTGGGTACGGAACCCTAAAAACTACCACTGTTAAAAGCGGTATTAGTCATAAGTAAGTTTTTTTTTTTCATAATTGTATTTTTTTATAATCTGTATACGTGAAAAAACGAACTGTATACTGAATAAACGCTTTTTATTGATATTATTATTATTTTTTATTTGTCTCTAAGAAAGCAGTATTTTTACTGTAAGTACAATAGCATTCATACTCACAACATAAATATTGTACGTATTCTCGATCCATCTACACTCAGTAAGTAGCTAGCATCATAAAACTGCCTAAGACAAAATGCATCCCACGCCGCATCTGCATGCGCTACGTACGAGTACGACACTCTTTGACATTGGGGAGGTAAGCGGGCGCGCGGGGTGAGGCACTGGGTTCGCCTATGCTCCGCCCAAACGCTCAAGGACATTCGAGGCTATAATCGCCTTAAGCAGGGAAGAAATGCTCAGAGCCGTGGGAATGATAGAAGCTGGTTCCCGGCAACGTACTGTGGCTTTAGCTCTGAATACAAGTCAGAGTGTTATCAGTCGACTTTGGACACGTTACCGAAGCACTGGTACCGTGGCTGAGCGCCATGGAGGACGGTATCGCTGCACCACACGGAGACAAGACCGATACATTCAAATCTTAACTCGAAGAGCTCCAACAATAACCGCCATGATGTTAGCCGTGAGGCTTCATCACTCTTCAGGGAACTTAATTAGCGACCAAACAGTCAGAAACCGCTTGCATGAAGTGAACCTTCATTCCCGAAGACCGCTACGGGTACCACCTATAGCAATGCACAATCGTAGGATTCGATATCAATGGGCTCTTGAACACAGAAATTGGGCAGAAGAACAATGGCGTTTCGTGTGCTTTTCTGATGAGTCTCGTTTTGGTATGAGACCGGATACAAGACGTATACGACACTGGAGAACCCCTGGACGCCAACAGCGATTAAAATCCTGCCAGGAAGTCCATCCTTATAGTGGTGGAACCATCATGGTATGGGCGGGTATTTGGATCGGCGGAAGAACTGAGTTGATTTGGATCAGAGGCAACCTCAACGCTCAAATTTATGCTGAGACGATTGTATCAGACGTCATCGTTCCTCTACAAGTGCCAATCGGTCCCTTATTTCAGTTAATGCATGATAATGCACGACCGCACACCGCAAGAGTTGTAAGACAGACTCTCGCCGCAGCTAACATCAATGTCCTGCCCTGGCCTGCTCAGTCGCCAGACTTGAACCCGATTGAGCATGCATGGGATATGCTACAGAGAAGAGCTCTGCCGAATATGGAGGGTATCCAGTCGCAAGAAGACCTTTTTTTGTTGTTGCAACGAACATGGGCGGCCATTCCACAGCGTGATTTGGATGAACTCATTTTGAGTATGCCAAACCGATGTTCTTGTGTTGTTAGTGTTCGCGGTAGAAACACGGATTATTAATTGTTTAAGTTACCCAATAAAATTTTAGAGAAAACTGTTATTTCAGTCTTTTTTTCGAACTTTTGTGTTAGTGGTTCAAATGTCAAAAATCCCTTTATTAGGAAAATGGCAAATTTCTTTATTAATGCAAAGGTGACTTGGTTTATCGTTACTGTGACAAACGAAAACACTTTATTTGATGAATCCTTAAAGAAAATTTTAATTAATATCAATCAGGAGAAAAGTTATTGCAAAAATATATGTTGATCCCTAGACACTTTTGATGTGTGTATTTACGGACAGTTTGCAACTTGCGCATTTTAAACTTAGCTATGGTTTACATTAGGATTAACCCGATAAGATGGATATTATAATGTCCATAAAAAGTCCGCTAAACATTATTAGCTAAAGTGGAAATGGAAGTAAAATAAAAAAAAATAAAACAAAAACATGCACAAAATAAAAGAAAAAAAATATAAGGATGAAAGGTAAGCGCTTTGATAAAAATATTATATGCAGAAAAAAGTCGTCATGGATTCTTGTATAGTGTGAAATGTGAAAGCACCTACCCACTTTTAATTTATCGCCTCCTTTCTACAGTCTTATGGATGTCAAAACACAAGCTGTGCACAGAGGTTCGCCCACTGCCAGGTCTCGGTGAAAGATGGGAGAAATGGCGCCATCCCGACACCGTACGTCTCATTCGTGTGCAAGTAGGCCAGACAACATTGGGTACGTTGACAAACAAACATGGTTCAGCGATGTATTAGTTTAAAGGTATAACATTTATTTAAATTTGTTCGTCTTGCATTTTACAGGTTTCACATCTGCGAATGATTAATCGAAAATCATTAGGTCTATCGTTTAAAATATATAATTGATACCGTCATTATGGTTAACACCCTGATTCAGAGCGATCCGACTCGGACAGCTTAGGTAAGAAAGCCTTCGTGGCTTCGTGGCTTCCGAATTATTTCCGTTACCGTTACCGCACCCGAACTCAACGAATGCAATAGACGACGTAGGATGCAAGAGCGGGCGAAGGGCACCCCGAGGTTTAGTTAGGTTACTTTAAACCCTTTACACAAAAATAGGGGCCCCGCGAAGCGGGGCTCCGTCGACATAGGATGCAAGGGCGAGCGAAGGGCACCCCGAGGTTCGGTTTGGTTAGGTTACTTTAAACCCTTTACACAGAAATAGGGGCCCCGCCTCCGTCGACATAGGATGACATAGGATGAAAAAAAAAAGTTTTTATCATATTAGACTAAATAGGTTTTATGTCTATTGAGTGGTATCAAATGATTTTATATTAATTGTCTGTTATTCTTATAGAAATTAGTTACATTAAAATTATATCAATCGTTTATTATATAATATTAACTGATCATTATCTATACTAATATTATAAGGAGGTAAAATTTGTTTGTAACTTTGTATGTAGGGGTTAATTTCTGGAACTACTAGTCGGATTTGAAAAATTCTTCTTGCATTTGATAGCCCAATTCTTGAGGAAGGCTATAGGCTATTTAACGTCACACTATGGCCCTTAGGAGCCGAGCAAAAGCGCTATGGGGAAACGAAGTGACAGAGCAGGAGACGCGGGCAAGTGATGCAATACGATACGACGAGATGGGTCGAGGGAATAAGAAATTTCACGCGAACGAAGTCGCGGGCAGAAGCTAGTATCAAATAAAATTATAGGTTCAGTTCTTATATCTTGTAAATATTAGAGGTTTTGTAATTATATCATATATTACTTACGTTTAGTTGGTAGAGGGGGGGACCCCTCTACCAACTAAACGGTGTAATTAGAAATTTAAATGTTACGGCAGTAGCACTCATATATTACGAAGTTTAAAGGAAGACTATCACACTTAAGTGGGATTTACAACTCATTACTAAAAAGAATAAAATAAAAAAATTAAATTTAAAAAATCAAAAAACCCGACTGCGGTAAAAAACATAAGTTAAAAAAAACTGAAAAGCTAAAAACAAGCCCATTTTAAATTAAATAAAAGTTGGAAGCAGGCGGGACCCATTTGAGTTTGAAAATATAAAAATGGTATGGGTCCCGCCTGCTTCCAACTTTTATTTAATTTAAAATGGGCTTGTTTTTAGCTTTTCAGTTTTTTTTAACTTATGTTTTTTACCGCAGTCGGGTTTTTTGATTTTTTAAATTTTTTGTTTATGAATTGATTGAATTAATCGATTTCAAAAAAGGAGGAGGTTCTCAATTTGGTTTATATTTTTTTGTAAGTATGTTCGGGCATAACTCCGTTTTATTATGACGGATTTGCAAAATTCTCTAATTTTTTATTATTAACGGATCTCAGGGGTCGTCCCATATAAATTTTATTAACTTTGCTTGGGTAGTTTTTGAGTTACTTTCAATAATAGGATTTTTGTCCACTTAGTTTATATTGGTGTATTTATATAGCAAGTAGTGTTATAATTATGAATTTGTGTAGGTACAACTAAAAAGTAAAAGCTTTTATACGAAAAAAAAAAGACGGGTTGCACTCCGGGAGTGCCGGCAGAAGTGAAAACTTGAATATTAACGTTGAAATAAATCAATTATTAATTGAATTAATATAACTCATTTTTTTTCACTACTTCTGCGTCACTTTTTTCATTAATAGATGCACTTTGTTCAATTTCCATATTATAAACACTTTATATACACGAATTTTACGAATACACAGCAGTGTGGCTACTACACAGACGGTCGAGCTCTCAGCTGTCCATCCATCCATCCATCCATCCACGTCCACGTCCACGTCCACGGCCACGACCACGTCTACGTCCACGTCCACGTCCACGTCCACGTCCACGTCCACGTCCACGTCCACGTCCACGTCCACGTCCACGTCCACGTCCACGTCCATCCACCCATCCATCCATCCATCCATCCATCCATCCATCCATCCATCCATCCGCGAAACTGGGTTCGCGTTCAATGGCAATTCGTGTGCGTGCAATTCGCGTTCAATGGCATGTCGTGTCGGGTCATCCTCCAGTTTCCAAGGATTTGTTTTGTCCGTTTATTGGGTCCATCTCATCTTGCACATTCACTCACAAACGCATAAAACATTCACAACAGTGACACATAACTATTGCATAATACTAATACATCACATTACATCATTTTGGCCATTTTGTAATTTCTTACATCATACATAATTACTTTGGTGCACGTTGGGTACACATTTTACGTCAAATTCATAAGGACGCTTCGAAATGTTGCCACTTCATAATGTGTAAAACGTTTATTGAGGATGACATTCTCATAGCGTGTACTGTACCTATGTCTATTTCCTGTTTAGTATAATATTCTATCACTTTTAAGTTTTAACCGATTATTTTTCTTTAAGTACGCTGTATTTTAATAATTGTTTGCTGCACCGGACGACGTCATTACGTCAGCGCCGGCTGTCGCTGAAAACCAGCGCTGGGGCTCTGTCCTGCATAGGGTCGCAGCATAATGCTGAGCGATAGCCGTTTTGCGTGGATGTGACGCATGTTTACCTACCTTTTTATTTTATTTTTTGTGTTTTTGTTCTTTTTGCGTCATTTTCACCGCAAATAAACGTATTTTCTTTCTTTCTTTCTTTTCATCCATCCATCCATCGATCCATCGATCCATCCATCGATCCATCCATCGATCCATCCATCGATCCATCGATCCATCCATCGATCCATCAATCCATCCATCGATCCATCCATCGATCTATCCATCGATCCATCCATCGATCCATCCATCGATCCATCGATCCATCCAACGATCCATCCATCGATCCATCGATCCATCCATCCATCCATCGATCCATCCATCGATCCATCGATCCATCCGTCGATCCATCGATCCATCCATCGATCCATCTATCCATCCATCCATCCATCGATCCATCCATCCATCGATCCATCCATCGATTTGTGTGTCACTTGGTTCACTTCGGTTGGCGCCGCCGTAGAAAGAGGGGGGGGGGGGGGGGGATTTCTCCTGACCGTCACATGTCCTGACGCGATGTCCTGACGCGAGTTTAACATTTTTACCCATTACAAAAAGTGTGCAACGCCGCTAAAGAAGTTTTCACTTCAAAAGAAAAAACAATCGACTTCAAAAAAAAAAAAACACTACAAAGTGAAAAATAAGTCGATGTCAAAAACCGAAAACGCGGAACCAACGAAAACAATAACTTTAATTTCGGAAGTCGGTGTCAAAAAACGAAAACGCGGAACCAACGACATGGACTTCCGAAATTAAAGTTATTTTTCACTTTGTAGTGTTTTTTTGAAAGTCGGTTGTTTTTTTTTTGTAAAAAAGTTTTAATAAAGGTAGGTAGTTTTATTTCAGTCATGACTGTGTTTATTTTTCGAAATTTAAGTTAACTACATAATTTAAAAAGCTTAGTCTTAAAATAACAATAATAATAATAATTATGTAGTATTTAAAAAAGGAGGGGAAATAATCATGTTTCTTTTAGATGTTTTGAATCGTAAGTGCTCATAATAATAGACCTACGGAATCACACATACATCCGATTTTTTTTTTTTATATAACAGAACAGAACCAGCAATTTTGATATTTATACATTATTTTTTTTTACATTTCGTTCGCAACTGGTAACATTGTTTATGTTGGCCGCACGTCGGGCGCGCGGCGCGCGGCGGCGGCGCGCGGCGGGCGGCGGGTGACCGCGGCGACCTACTTCTAACACTTGACATTTACATTTAGCGCGGGAGCCGGCCGCGATAAGCCGACCCTCTGATGTTCTACATTCATAGATTTCGATCAAAATTATAATTAAACCACGTGGGCTATCTCTGACACGCGTTGTTAGGACGGAGGCTGAAACACATGCTACCAGTATAGCATGTTGCTCAGTTTATGTTAGCTTACTGTAAACTATACCAATACATTGACTATTTATGTTTGGCAATCAATAAAAATCAGAAGTCATTTATATTAGGCATAGGTCGAAGTGGAGGTGCTTGGGGGAGGCCCATATCCAGCAGTGGACGTCTTTCGGCTGAAATGATGATGATGATGATATTAGGCTGAGAATCAGGAAAACGTCAAAATTACATAAGACAGTCCCCCGGCATGCCCGCCCTGCACCACTTCCAGCTATCCGTTCAGTTCAGAAAAACTTGATTCTATACAATAGTAGGTAACATTAAAAATATATATAAAACTGAACACCTAAATAAAAGCCTCCAGCCATTTATTTATAGTAAACTAGCACTTCGCCCGCGACTAACACTAAACTAGCACTTTGTCCATTCCTCTTTCTAATTTAGGTACATTAATGATTTACCCCAATTACTTCAAAATCAACCGAAAATGGTGTTATTTGCAGATGAAATGAAACATCACTGATCTTTAAAATAGACCGACGGTCACAACATTTTTACGACGTGATAACTCTATTGTTCAGGTCTAAGATTGGTATACGGTAAATAATTTAGTACTTAGTGAAAAAAAACCAAATGCTTTACATTTAAATTACCTAATGTTAGAAGTAGCGAATGTGACATATTGAATGGCCAAAAACTACAATTTATAATTCCTAGGAAAACCTAGGAATCACGCTAGACGAGAAATTACAATGAGGACCTCACATAACATCTATTGCGGGGCGGCTAAGCTCGGCCGCTTATACTGTTAGGAAGATAACACAGTTAACAGATGTAGAAACCGCGCGTTTGGTCTATTTTAGTTACTCTTACTTCCACAGTATTATGTCATGTGGCATTTTCGCGTATCTCTTAGGGAACTATTTAAAAAGGTTAATATCATGACGGTACCTTGCCAATTCATTTATGAAAATTTTATGTATGAAAAAAAAATCATCAATTTTTTAATAAAGTAAGTGATAGACATAATTTAAATAATAATAATAATAAGTTTTTTATTGAATCATAAATTAGTGTTACATTATTTGGGTATGACACTGGATCCCGCACTAGGATACCATGTGTCGCAGGATCCAGTCTCTTTCGACAGAAAATACGACTTAAGTATAGAAATTTTAACAAATGCAACGGTTTCAGTAGAAATAATAAATTTAAACTTAGAACTAAAAGGTAACCAAATGCAAGTGTGTGTGATGAGTGTAAGTGTGAATGTGATGAGTGTGAGTGTGTATGTGATGAGTGTAAGTATGCATGAAATGAGTGTGAGTGTGTATGTGATGAGTGTATGTATGTATGTGATGAGTGTGAGTGTGTATGTGATGAGTGTAAGTATGTATGTGATGAGTGTGTGTGTATGTGATGTGTGTGAGTATGCATGTGATGGGTGTTAACGTGTATATGATGATGAAAACTTTATTAGTTGAATGATACCAGATTTTCCGTTTCAGTATAATTAAGCCCAAGCAGCCCATCCTGTACCTGTTTTTTGCACCGAAACTTTGTCAGGGGGTAGATACCAAGCTTTTTGTTAACTTTTTCATACAGGTATGGTCCGATACGAGAGAAAGCCTTATTGCCAAATTTAAGTCTGCAGAAAGCTCTGTTCCACTTAGGTTTTCTACGTGCGCGCTGGTCCGTCACCTCTGTGGCAGCTGCTGCTTTGTGAAATTTAAGTAGTACCGATAAAATGTACAGTTGGCGCACCGTAAGTACTCTCGTTTCTCGATATATCTTATCAGTAGGGTATCGGATTCCTAATCTATGGGAGACCTTAAGGATAGCCCTTTGCGCACGTTCAGCAGTAATTAAATAACTTTTGCCAGTTAAGCCCCAAGATATTATGCAGTAACCAAGCACAGACTGACATAAAGCCAGGTAAGTCATCTTGAGGGTATCTTTGTCAGCTACAGATCGAAGTCTCTTAAATATGTACAAAAGTTTCCTTACGCGAGAAGTAACCGATTGTATTTGCTTTCCCCATGTCAGGTGTTGGTCTATGCAAATACCAAGATACTTGATACTATTAACATTTTCAAAAACAGGGCAGCTGCAGCTACCGCCTAGACTATAATTGCATTGGTGGGATTTGAGTGCAAATTGTTTAGGGGCAGCTGTTTTTATGCTTACAGAAAAATTTACTACCTTTGTTTTTTGAACATTAAGGGTAAGCAGATTGTGTTGCAGCCAACTGGTGACCTTCTGCATTCCAGCCTCTGCGGCACTGTAGGTTTCCCCCCAAGAGTCGCCGTGGAAAATAATTGCTGTATCATCAGCGTACGCAGATATTTGCGCGTTGTCCAAATTGAGTGAGCAGAGACCATTAACGTACAGGAGAAACAAGGAGGGACCAAGGACACTACCCTGGGGTACTCCATATTCCACTCTTGCTAAGGTGCTCTGAAAATCACCCAAGCAAACCTTCTGTTCACGTTCGGAGAGATAGGAGGTAAACCATTCCAATGCAATGCCCCTGATACCTAAGCGTTCCATCTTCTTGATCAATATGGGCCTTGACACGGTATCAAAGGCCTTGGCAAGATCAAGGAAGACGCCGACACACTTTTTGCCTTTGTCAAGGTTATCAATGACATGATCCACCAACTTCGAGACTGCGTCCTCCGTTGATCTGCCATTTCGAAAACCGTACTGGTTGGCCGATAGGAGTTGCTTCTTTTCTAAGTACGCTAATAGTCTCTTGTTCACCAGCTTCTCTAGTATTTTGGACAGAGACGTAAGAAGAGATATAGGCCTGTAATTGGATGGAACTGATGCGTCTCCAGCTTTGTAGATTGGGCAGATATTCGCTGTTTTTAACTTTGCTGGAACTACTCCTGTCGACATGCTCAAATTGCATATGTGTGAGATGGGAGCGGCTAGAAAATGTTGAGCCAGTTTAAAAACACGATTCGGAATACCATCCCAGCCAGGAGCGGAATCGTTTTTAAGGTTGCCTATGATAGAAATAACTTCTGTTTCGTCAGTTGGAGTCATGAAGAAGGAGTGTGATAGAGAAGGGTTAGGGGGTTCCAGCGTAAGTGCTAAATTTGCAAGTTCTGTCTCTGTTGTTTTAAGTTGAGCCAAGGACTGCTCAGCTAGTTGTATTCCCACATCAGCAAAAAAAGTATTTGCCATATTCAGTGAGACTACCGGATCAGGATTTGCGTTGAGTAAAGTTAAACTATTTAATTTTTTATTCTTAAGATTACATATTGTTTTAATTGCTGCCCAGGTTTTTTTGCTATCTGTTTTAGAACTGTCCAGGAGGCTTTTATCATAGGCATTTTTTAAATTTTTAATAATATTATTACAGTGATTTCTGTATGTTTTGTATTTTTGTTGCAGAGCGTAATTGTCTTTGTTTTCGTCTTTTTTTGTTTAAGAGTGAAGTGTGTCTCTTTTACGTATACATTTCAGCAAATTTTTTGTTAACCAGGGGCTTCTAATGGTTTTAGAATTGCGCAAAATTTCTTTTTTGGTGTGTCTATTTATGATGTACCGTAACTTATCAGTAAATATGTTCACTGAAAGAAAGAAAGAAAGAAAGAAAATACGTTTATTTGCGGTGAAAATGACGCAAAAAGAACAAAAACACAAAAAATAAAATAAAAAGGTAGGGGGAAACATGCGTCACATCCACGCAAAACGGCTATCGCTCAGCATTATGCTGCGACCCTATGCAGGACAGAGCCCCAGCGCTGGTTTTCAGCGACAGCCGGCGCTGACGTAATGACGTCGTCCGGTGCAGCAAACAATTATTAAAATACTAAAATACAGTGTACTTAAAGAAAAATAATCGGTTAAAAGTGATAGAATATTATACTAAACAGGAAATAGACATAGGTACAGTACACGCTATGAGAATGTCATCCTCAATAAACGTTTTACACATTATGAAGTGGCAACATTTCGAAGCGTCCTTCCTTATGAATTTGACGTAAAATGTGTACCCAACGTGCACCAAAGTAATTATGTATGATGTAAGAAATTACAAAATGGCCAAAATGATGTAATGTGATGTATACTGCTATATTCACGTCATCGGAGTTTAAAATAGGTTTCCAATTTGTATGTTCGATTTCGTTAATAATGTTAGGGTAGTCCAACTTAAGCTTATATTTAGTTTGCCCAGAGATAGATATTCGACTCGATGGTTCTTTATTTATTCCTATCAATACTGTATCATGATCGGTGAGAGAAGATTGACATACGACAATTTTTGCTTTTCTTTTTGTCTTTATTAATGCATGGTCAAGGCAAGAATTTTCGCGTGTCAGATATTGGTGCCCGGGATAGAAACCATAGTAACCGGTAATATCAAGATATTCGCTGGCTCGTTTGTCTTCAGTACCGATTTTAATATCGATGTTTATGTCCCCTATAATTGCCATCGTTGGTGTATTGTTGGAGCTTAGAAGGGTTTCTAAAGATTCGCAAAAACTACTAATGTTGTACACTGAGGGCGATCGGTAGACAGCAAAAATCGTAAATTCTGTACCCACATTAATAACTAAACAGTTTGCATCATTAAAAGGCGGCTCGAGTATGGTGACATTAAGTTCCGATTTATACAAAATTGCTAATCCATCGTTCTGATTTAAATAAAGTTGAGAATAATGACATTCGTAGCCATCTAATTGAACTTTTGGGGTGTATTCATGAAATCTACATTCGGTCAGTATGATAATATCTGGTGAGAAATTTAGACGGGACAGAAAAACCGAGAAATTATCAAAGGGGTTAGAAGATTTTTGTATGGAGGGTGGCCCTAAGGTCGGTCGCCATTTTGATTTTTTTTCAGAATCGCGGTGCACAACAAAAGTTATATATTTAGATAGAGGACACTTATACAAACAAAAAATATAATGTAACATAATATCCTAAAGCGTCAGGTTTCGAAGTTATTCACCGAAATATAATTCGAAAACAACAAGGATTTTTTTGTCTTTTTTCCCTCCAGGTAAGCATATTGAACTATTGAGGTAATAGAAACGTTATGAAACCTTTATGGAGAAGAAACAAATGAAGAATAGACATTTTTAAAATAAATAATTAAAAACGGCTAACAGTGGTGGCCAAGTGGTAACAGCCGCGACTTACGAGTTGTAGGTCGTAGGTTCGAACCCAGACAGGCGCTTTACTTTGTGTAAATTATTTCATCACCACTGCTCTCAAAACGGTGAAGGAAAACATCGTGAGGAAACCGGCATGTCCTAGAACCAAAAATTCGAAGACATGTGACATCTGCCTTCCTTCCTTCTTACCTGGAGGGAAAAAAGACAAAAAAATCCTTGTTGTTTTCGACTTATATTTCGGTGAATAACTCCGAAACCTGACGCTTTAGGATATTATGTTACATAACATTTTTTGTTTGTATAAGTGTCCTCTATCTAAATATATAACTTTTGTTGTGCACCGCAATTCTGAAAAAAAAATCAAAATGGCGGCTGATTTTAGGGCCAAAACCTTCAAACCCCTTTTTTGTTATACTCCGAATATTTTGGTTAACTATAGTGAGCTGGTTTTTAACGTCACCAAAATCATTCACACATTGTTCTGGGATATTATGTTTAGTACTAATAAAAATTTCGGTACTATCGATGTCATCAATTAGATTAATTTGATTAGCCATTCTCAAAACGTGGTAATTTTATGGTTCTGTTGTAAGTTCTCGATTTATAGACGTATTTAAGTGCGAAATAAATTAAATGTGAATTATATGTACATTTCAAACATGAGTATGTGTTGGAATAGTTAGTTAATTTTGTGGACTTTCGTGGTTTTGCGCGTTTTAGGGTGCTGTATATAAATAATATTATTAGTGAATAGTGGAGTGTAAAAGTGTTGAGAGTAAATGTTATAAAAGTTACCTTAAAGTTAATTTTAAAACAGAAAATGTTATTTACATAATAATAGTTGGGGTTTGTTACATTAAAATAGTAAAAACAAAAATAAAAACAACTAGACAAGTGCGATAACAAAAGACTGCAACTAGTTACCACGTAACTGTACGAGGGTATTCTCGTTTTTGCCAGTACATACTTAGCACCCTCTTCTTTACGTAGAAAAATTCTGCCATTTGCGATCCAACAAAAGCGATATTTTTCAGCAGCAGCGAAGTCTCGAGCAAGAAAATGCAACCGCCTGGATTTATTCGTGAGATGTTCAGAGAAATAGAGAGGTGATGTTGTGCCAGCGAGCCCCAAATGAGAGGAATTAAGCCGACAAGTACTATGTTCCGAATTATACAGTTTCGTACTTCTAAGGAATTTTTCCTTCGCGAAAATGTTGGAAAACTCTACTACGACTGTCGATGTAGTGGCACTCGCTTTGTAAGGGATACGATATACATCCCTTATTTCGTTGACAGATTCCATGCTAATTGACTTCATGAGGTTGATAGCTTAAATACTAGAAATAAAGATAAATAAGATCAATCTTTTTTCAGTTTATCTATAGTACATACATCTTTTAAGGGTAGGTACTGTGTTAGACGCTACAACAAAATACCTTGTGACATACTTATTGCAATTATTATTATCACTAGATGATTTTCCTAGAATTTTAACAAATTCTAAGAAAATCAAAAAAATCGATTGGGATTTTTCCATAATTTGACTCAAAGATTATTTATACCAATTTTTAGTTAATCAAGCAAACTCAAAGTCAATCTCAAGGCACTTTTGTATTGTCAAAGAAGCCGCGCAGTAAAATGCTCCCCTTGAAAAATGAATTACCCCTCTTTCCCCGTCAGAGGTCGATTTTCGAAAGATCCAAAAAGTCATCATCGTTTCTTTTCTGTCAAAAGTATTAATACTTAGTTTCAAATTAATCGAACCGCGTCTTAAAATTCTTAAGTAAGTATTCGTGTCAAGTTTCAAGTTTATTAACCAAATGAATAAGATTTTTCATATAAACTGTATCTCCTCTTATTATCCCAATAGGGGTAGAATTTTGAAAAATCGTTTGGGTTGTTTCCGTAACTTGACTAAAAGATTATTTATACCAATTTTCCAGTTAATCAAGCCACGCAATAAAATACTCCCCTGTGAAATTGACTGCCCCTCTTCACCCTGTTAGGAGTAGATTTTCGAAAAACCCTGATACACGTTATTCTTTATAAAAAAATGGATCCGACAAACGTTGCCGAACGTTCGTAGCCTCATCTGTTCTCAGCAGCTTTCGTTCGCAAACATTCGTTCATGGTTATTGATCCCGCGATCTTTGAATGAAGTCATTCCGAGTATAGTTATGCATAATTTTACTGGTTGCAGTAACACTTACAGTAACCACGCACGTCGCCCGTCAAAGCTGCAGCGGCTACACGTGATCATGGCCAGTCTAAGGGTACACGTACACCGAGCTTGCAACGTAACAATGTCCTTGTACCGCAATATTTTACTCTGATTTCAAACCAAACTTGACGTTAACTTCACAAGCACTTGTGTTGTATGTGATGATAAGTTCACTAATTACGCCCGTCGAGTATACTCGTACAAGCTTCGAGCGCTACGCTTGTCAAGTTGCAATATTGCAAAGCCTCATGCTGCCATTTTATCAACCTTTTTTATATTTCAGACGAAAGCCGCAACACGTCTCTTGACCGATACAGACAGTGGGATATCTGACCCTCCCCTGTCGGTATCACTGTGAAGAGAAACAGCCGCATGTAAACAGACCGCAGCTAGGCGCGCCCGCCGGCGCCACTCGCCTTTGACGGCGACTCTCTCAAAGCCCTCCAGCGTATGTTTTTATAACTCCCCTATTCCACCGCAATTAGAATTTAAAAGCAAATCCGCTTACACCGAGGTGGTGAGGGCGGCGCGCCGTGCTCGCTCACAACTTATACTTAGTAATTACTGCCTCATTGCTTTAGTTGGCAAATATTAAATAGAGTTTTGAGGCCGAATTATATTTTCTTCAAGAAATGTGTTGACAGTCATTTAAAGTGGAAAAGAATAACAGAACCCAACTTACCTAATTAACAATCGTCATTTTGTTTGAGCGAGTTGACTATTGCAAAGTTTTGTTTCGACCGATCCGTAACGGAAATATATTTCAGTACTTAGTACTTAGGTAGACATAGCTTGTTACTCTTTTACTAGGTAAACTGTGAATACACAAGTAAAGCCAATAATCTATGTATGATTGTATGTATTTCAAATCGAAATGTTTAAAAAAAAATTACTTTTGAAAGTGATAATTTAAAATACTAGGTATAAAATGTTGACCCGCCACTCCGCCCACCAATCACACGAGTTCCGACGTCTTCTAATGCTGTAAGTGTTCACTAAACAATTTGCCGAGCATAACTCTGGCTCTAATGCTCATATCGGATAGTGTTCCGTGAAGTATGCTCGCGCCTCGAGCACGCTCGTAAAGCGAGCAAAAGGCGCGCGCATGGCCTCACTACATCACTTTTATACGCGCTGTAGTTACGTCACTACGCAAGGAGGTACAGAAGACACACCTATATGTGCAAATACATGTACTATGTATGTTCATAATTTTGTTTATTCGCAGATCCTATACTGATAGGGACTATCAGCGACTGGATTGGTGTAGACGGCGTGCTAAAGAGGAGAGCTCTGTTTAACAGAGGGATGGCGGAGACTATCCAGTCTCCACCATCCCAGGCAGTTAAAGATCCCAGTTAGTCAGTTAGATTAATTTAATGGGCAGTTAACTGTTGTTTGTGAAAACCTTGCAGCTACATTGTATTTGACACTAGGGAAAGTTAAAAGTCTTGTGACATCATCCAAATCAGATACATTTATCCGCTGTTAAGGCCTACTTGCACCACAAATCACTAAATGCATTTAACGCTAAACGTACTTAAAGCATCATTCTGTCTCGGTCATCTTCAAACAATTGACAGAAATGGAACGATGTTTTAAACTCGCATAGCGCTAAATGCATTTATTGATTTGTGGAACAAGTGAGCCTAGTAAACTGAGTTTTATTCGCTGTGAACTTTCTGCATTATACTTACATAGTGCTCTTGTTCCTTGACTGGTGAGCGTCATACTCCGGCTGTTATCGCTAGCGGATGAGCGCCGATGCGAAAACTTTCACTAATAATCATTCGTGCGAACTTACAAGATTTCAATTAGTTGGGGCATTGCGCTGCTTTCTTTGATTAGCTGCTTGCTTTCTTTGAAAAATAAGCTAAGTAATTTGAGGTCGTTTAAGAATTCATCAACTTTACAAGGGTTGGACTGTTTGGCGTCTCTTAAGAACCAACATCTTTGTGGTAAGATAACAATAAGGAATATAAATAAGTTTTCAAAGGAAACTCACATAGGTACGTCGCAGAATATATTTGACATCGCACTGTCGGACCACATCAATGCCACATGACATATTTCCGAGCAAACTATCAGCAAAGCGCGAGTCACGATGTAAAACGAACGGCACATAAAGTTTACAGAAATAGTCCCCGTGGCACTAGGCGATGAGGTAACGTTAACGCGCACGTTAGCACTCGTAACGTACCGATAGTCATTACCGCTGAGGGACTGTATTGTTCTTGCAGCCGATCATTATGAGTACCGAGAATAACTCCGTCCTACAATACCAAATAACAATAGGAGTTCAGGATTGAAATACCAAAAATATACGAGTTTCAGAATACCAGGAAACCAACTCCTTGACGTCCCTGTATGTAGGAGAGAGGAGGGAGGGATTTGGTTTCCTGGTTATTATTTTGATGAGTCTTGACACAGCATCAACATTATTTTCGGACAAACACTTCAAAACAAAATAAACAAAACATAAACAGAATACTTTACCATCACTCACTGACATATCGGAAATACATTAAAGCCGAGTACATCCCGAGGACAGCCGAACACATTCGAATGTAGCGCGCTCATAAAATGCACGTCGTATACGACAAAAACGCGGCTTTCTGGCACATTGTGAATTATTCAGATGACAAACGGCGATGTAAGCCGCGCCAGCAGAGTGTCGGGTGGAGCCGGGCGGCGGCCCACGCGCCCAATGAAAAATGAAATAGACACTAATTCACGCACTCGCAGTGAGAGGGTTAGGTGGTGCATAGTGGGAGAGCAACTAGTGTTCATATTCAGTGTCGTTTGCTGCGACTAACTACTTTTTGTACATTGACGTTTGCGTACGTTACTTTAAGTTTGCAAGCCTGTTTTTACTTGTACTTTTTAACTTGTAGAAATAGGACTTTACATTTACTGAATCAAAAAGACTGCACTCCTAATAACACAATGCTAGTTAGTAAACCGAGCACTACAGCACGCTCCCGAGCGGGCGCTGCTGGCAGCTGTCACTTACACCTGGCAACGGTAACTGACTAGCTGTTCAAGCTTGCAAGCCCAGAATTTGAAGTTTTAGATAATATGACACAAAATCACGCCTGAGTAACTGGAACGGTTAGGCAGCGGTGTAAAGAACACCCATATTTCGCCATTTATAAAAATTCCTGATGGGAACACCCAATAACACTTTGCCCAAGCTACACATTGAATCCAAATCGCCACGGTCAGCAGTCACGACTTCGACCACTAGACCAATGAATCCAAACCTCCACGGTCAGCAGTCACGACTTCGACCACTAGACCAATGAATCCAAACCTCCACGGTCGGCAGTCACGACTAGGCCAATGAAACCATACCATATTCGATACCATAAATGAGCCCATTAACAATATAGTAACCATTAACACTTTCTCCGAAAGTCATCTTGTTCGATACTGGTCATAAGCGCGTTGTTTACGAGCCCATAGATCCGGCGCGCGGCGCCGTAATAACGCACAATCGCGGCCATATTGTCGTGATCGGCGGCCGACAGCTTGTGGACCATTGCCGTGATATTAGTGCACGCGTGGCTGGCCCCCGCTCACGGGCCCCGCTTATGGGAGCCCTCGACGCCATTATAACTTTCACGGGAAAGGAGCGGAACTCATTCAAAGCGTTGAGGGTTTGAAGGACTGTTTCATGATCACAATGATAATACACGTTTTAAGAGGGTTTTGAATGGATCTAGCCACAAGAAGTTATTTTAATAATTTTGGATCAATTACTAAAAAACCGATTCTTCATTGTGCGTGGGCCGACACGCACTTGGCGTGTCGGCCCACGCACAATGAAGGGTCCCGTAATTGGAATGAATTTATCCCAAGAACAAACTTAACATTGTAGTTGAAAATCATGTTCTCCCATATGTTGCAAGAGTTGCAACTGCAAAGGAGACGTTTAATAAATGTATGGGGCTTGGGTACTAAAATAATTGAAAATTTAGACAGCCTTCTGAGCTTTATGGGCTGAAAGAGGGTAATTATTTTGATGTCTTTGGGCATTTAATTATTTTTTACATCCACCCGTTTTTTGAAGTGAAAACTTCTTTAGCGGCGTTGAACACTTTTTGTAATGAGTAAAAAATGTTAAACTCGCATCACGGCATCGCGTCAGGACACGTGACCGTCAGGAGAGTTTCCCCCCCCCCCCCATCTCTTTCTACGGCGGCGGCGGCGCCAACTGAAGTGAACCAAGTGAGACACGATAATGGATGGATGGATGGATGGTGATGGTGATGACGATGGCGATGGTGATGGCGATGGTGATGGCGATGGTGATGGTGATGGCGATGGCGATGGTGATGGCGATGGTGATGTGATGTGATGGTGATGGTGGACGCGGACGCGGACGCGGACGTGGATGGACCGTCTTTTTTTTTTTTAAACAAGTGTTAATAAATAAAATGCTTGCATCACTAACTACAAACATTATTTATATTTTAGGGTTGGCAGCCCTGTGGCAAATGACGTGCCAATGACAATGTCAGTCAGCACGGCTGACTGACATTGTCATGTGGCTCTGTACATACAAGTTGTACTTTATAATTAAGTACATTAATACATTTGTTGACATATTTTTCTACATAAATGTGAGTGGTTGACCAAAAAGGGACCTCAAGGGAAAATAATTGATTTCGAGTAAATCGCGTTTGAAATTTCGCGAAGAAACAAGTTTCGACTCGTGCGCAGGCGAAAAAAAATCATAAAAAAAACACTACGGCACCTAAAAATATTCTGGTTAGACCAAAACAAAGCTAAAAGACCACAGATTAAAAAATTCAAAAAAAATAAATAACGGTTTCCAATCCCTCCAGGTCCCTTTTTGGTCAACCACTCACAAATATAAAAACTTTTTAACAAAAAAAAAACCGACTTCCAAAAAAACACTACAAAGTGAAAAATAACTTTAATTTCGGAAGTCGGTGTCTTTGGATCTGTATTTTAGTTTTTTGCCACCGACTTCCGAAATTAAAGTTATTTTTCACTTTGTAGTGTTTTTTTGGAAGTCGGTGTTTTTTTTTTTTTGTTAAAAAGTTTTTATTTCATGCTTTTTAGTGGGTCTGCTTATAATTTATCTCAGTTACAATAGCCTAGTGTCAACTTTCTCATCGCCTTTTACAAAATATTGCTTTTACCGATGCAGGGAAGTTAATTGTTGAAGAGCTCTCCTGGTCCACCATCAGCTCCATATCACCATTCACATTGTGACGAGCATAAATTGCTTAGCAACCATGTTAAAGTATCGAATCGCAACCCGTGAAATAGTACGGAGATATTATTGAGTAGTTCCGGTGGCCATCTGTGGTCTTCATCATCAGTTCCACTTCACCAAATGGTGCTTTCCGAGAGCAAATGCACGAGTGTTACTATAAATAATTTTGAATGAATTTTCTTTTAACTCCAAGCCGTTGAGGAGTTGTACCTTCCATCATCAGCTCATCCACCTGAGATGATGATTATCAGATGCAAATACTTAAACAGCTTTAGAAAATATATGAAAATGGTACTATGTGCCTATAAAATTTGAAGGTTGCCCTCGATTTCCCTGGGATCCCATCATCAGATCCTGACCTGATGATCATGCAACCACTTGGGAAGTATACCCTTTCAAACAAAAGAAAAATTTTCCAAATCGGTCCAGGCGTCTTCGAGAAATCGGGGAACATACATAAAAAAAAAAAAAAGGTTCCGACGAATTGAGAACCTCCTCCTTTTTTTGAAGTCGGTTAAAAAACACTCCGCCTCGCGGACTTGTCCAGTGGTTACTTTATATTTTATTTTTATTTCGAGGTCATTCTGACATCTACAGATTTGAGTATTTGACCTTTTTTCGACACGTATTGCAATGTCAATATTGCATTGTCATGATGTTTTGTCTCAATTTCATGGAGCTGCAGCTAAAATTACAATAAAATCTCAAAGTATTTAATAGAAACGGAAACTTTAGCCACATTTGAAAGAGCTATATTGCATAGAAATTAATAAATAAACCCTATGTGCGTTTTGTTTCTACTGAAACATTTTTCACTTTTTTGCAAAAACGGGCGCCTGAAAAAATCATATTTAACTTTAATCGAATAGCTTAATAACTATGCTGTCTAATAAGGTAGGTACATCAGATTAGCATTTAAAAATCTTCGGAATATTTTACCACTTTTGACCTCTCCTTTAACTTGGTCGACAATTAGGTACTCGTAAACTTGTAAAGCCTACTTAGCTTAGTTTTCCTTTTAATTTCGTTATATATACTACGGCCGTGATTTTTTTTCACATATCCAAAAGCAACCATTTATCTGGCAGGGGGAGGACGCTCGACTCTAACAAAAATTAGCACTTTAAAGCCTTATAAGTATTTCACAAACGGATCCCTGAATCGAAAAATGGTTTTCACAACCCCGCAATTTATAGTCATCGACAGGTAACGTTTCCTTAGGATACTTTTTAGGTGATGTTTACTCTTGACACATTGATATATAAAATATATCAATGTCTTGACACGATCGATCGTTCGCCAGGTAATTAATTTATTAATTAATGCAGGTGTAATCCATCTCATACGCTTACCGCAATAATTTTTCACATCTGGCTAATGTAGTTTCTTTTCCTTAGCAAGTCGGACGTCGCGAACGTGACAGTGCTGTCATGTGGAAGAACTCGTTCATTGTAATCAAAGACATTAAAATTTTATATGTTATCTTAAATCTCTTTGATTGTAATGAAACGCGTGTTTATAGTAAGTATAGCGCGTAATTATTTAATTATCAAAGCAACTTAAATTATGTTATACTATGCCGTGCACACGGTCGGCTCTTCAGCTGACTCCTCATTATTTTTTCTGCCATCTAAATTCGTAATAGCGTTTAATTCATCTTATGCCATTATCTTATAATTACTCGAAAAGGTTGCATTTGCACGGTCAAACCTACAAGGCTACTGTACTTTATTCACGTTGCAAAATCATTCAAAACATCATATTCAAACAAGTTTCCAGGAAACCAGCTGCGAATGAATATCATCATTTAGTGTAATGTTGTAAGTGTCACAGTATTTCGGCTAGTGTTCGCAAAGTATAGGCACCGTGAGTCCCGCGGGACTCGTACATAACCCGGGAACAAACCCGGCTGACGGCGGCCACTGTGTCGGAAAACTTACAGAAGATCCACTCCTTACAGCCCTTCCACTGAGCGGTTAACAGCTCTTGCGTATGTGTGCTGCAGGACTACCACGACTTGGCGCCTGAATAACATAGACTGGGGGGTGTTGTTGGTGAATATTTTTGAAATTGTCACAGAAAGTGTTTTGCTGTTAAAACAAGATTGCTGAGTTAGTTCCGATTTTGGCCACGCGCCATAATAACCCTGGCAGCGTACGACGCTACCATGCACAACGCTACTGCTACGATTAGTGTATACTCATGCAATGCAGAGCACACAATATGTCGAATTGAAATCTAGGTAATCCAAATGGACATCAGTGTTTTTGAATTATGCGGCCGACTCTTGATGCTGTGACTGGAAACTATAGGCTACAACAACGTGCAGTAGGCGGCACATCGCATGACTAATCAAATTGTATCGCCAATCTTTAGGCGTGAGTATGTAACATCGTGCGTCAGCATGTCATCGTGTATTGCACAAGTCGACCTTCTGCTCAGGTTCCGAGTGTGTGTACCTGCGCACTTAGCGAGTAGATCCTCAGCGCCGGATTACTAGCTTGGTGCGCGTCTGATCACTAACTAATGGCTTTTTACGATTTATACCGACAATCAGAGCGCGGCAGACAAAGCGACGCTAACTCTCGTGTCTATAAGATGAAGAGGCTCCGGGCGTCACGTTCATCAAAGGCAACCATCTCTGGAAACTTGTGCTGTAGTTTAAAAACACGGCAAGCTCCGCTAGGCAAATGAGATTTTTAGAATACAATTTTACTATCAATTTTATATCCAAATTAAAGTAAAGTTAAGAATCGAATGCATTTAAATTCAAATGCAACTCCGAAAGGTGTATGACGTCAAACAAGTATTTGGATTGCACGTCGTACTGCAATCTATTCGCTTCTACAGATCTGAAAAGAAAACCGCTAAGCTATTAGTCACTAGTCCAGGTATTACGGCGCGCACACACCCACACACACACACGTGCACATACGACGTGCACCGGCTCACGTACTCACGCCGCAGTGTACATACAAACGGTAAACGCACACAAAACATGTCGGTGGAAGATTTACGCGCACAAACGACAAACCTTTGTGTAGAATTCAATTATAGGGCAAAAAGTGTGGCGGCACGCTCCGCAATGCATTCCCGATGAATTCGATACGCGCCGGTACCGAGACCGGAACCGATACCGGTAGCTTTGTGATTCTTTGCGTACCACTCGGGACTGGTGTAAAATGGTGTTTGTACTGCTGGTTTTATTTGTCACTGAAAGAGGCTTACTTTGTACGAGCTGTTTTAATACCTAAAACAAAATGGTGGATATGTAAAGTACGGTATGAGTACGGAGTAAGTACGGAGATACTTACCGATTGACAAAAAACTTACAACAAAAATATTATGTGACATAAAGTCAAATACGATACGACTGCAATATTTGTGTGGAACAATTCAACCCCTTTCCTATTACATGGGACTTAAAAACATAACTGGCGACATGTGGGGGTCTACCTAACCCTTCTGGGAATACCAGTGAGGTGAGCGTGATGTTATGTCATGTATGTGGCGACATGTGGGGGTCTACCTAACCCTTCTGGGAATACCAGTGAGGTGAGCGTGATGTTATGTCATGTATGTGTCGACATGTGGGGGTCTACCTAACCCTTCTGGGAATACCAGTGAGGTGAGCGTGATGTTATGTCATGTATGTGGCGACATGTGGGGGTCTACCTAACCCTTCTGGGAATACCAGTGAGTGAGCGTGATGTTATGTCATGTATGTGTCGCAGCCAACTGGTCAAATTAGCCGTTCAGCTAACTGCCTAGCCGTTTCACTAAACGGCGCCGTTCAACTAGCGGCCTAAAATTTAGGCCGCTAGTTTTTAATGATATTCCGCCAATTCGTCTAATACAACATTTAATGAATTGGCTGGCTGGTGCTTAGGCCGTATATATAAAATTGTTTCTAACCTCAAATCAGACAAAAAGGGAAATCGAAACGTTAATATGGGCTATTGACAACCAAACCTGTGCCAATATGTCCAGTTTGTGGTGTAAAATGTCGTGCAAAATCGATGAAACGGAACGAAAAATAATATTACGCCATTTGCGTCTTGTGTCAGTGTCATTATGAATGGTTTGTTGTTTTATTTGTTTTTATAACAACTATGGTTACAATAGGTCGAATCTGTGCCAAAACCGAATCGGAGCACCCCGACCCCACGTAGTCTTTTAGCCTAGAGTGTATATAAAAATCCAGAGGCACGGAGGGAGAGCAGCCCCCGCCCGCTGTAACAAAGCATAGGCACCCGTGAGAGCCGAAGCTGCGGAGGTGAGCATGGGTGCCTATCCTTTGTTACGTAAGGGCGAAGGGGTTGCACTTCCCGCAGCGCCGGAGACGTTGCAGAAGCAACTTTGTTTTGACATCAAGTGTTTTGAGGTTAGGTTGTCGACGTCGTATTGACAGATTGGGTTTCAGCGCCACGCGGCAGAAAATGGAACTAAATTTAAAGTCTGGGCTAGGCAGGTAGTTAAACATCATTGATCCAAGTAATTTGCCTAGCTGTTTGATTGAATAGCTGAATATCATTCGGGTAGCTAGTTGAACGGCGCCGTTTAGTTAAAAAGCTAGGCAGCTAACTGAACGGCTAATTCAACCAGTTGGCTGCGACATAATCATGCATCGCAATAAACGATCAAATTTACTTAATTGGTTTAAATTGTTTGTGTCATCCAATCACTGTCGTTAAAGACATAAACACGGGTGACAACTGACACGCACACCTAGAGCCAGAATTTAATATAAGTTGGAAGTCGTAATGCGTGAGCTGTGAGCACATTTCTCCCATCTACAAACAGCTCGAGTATAAACTGCAGAACAAAGTTCACGAGCGGGTTGTGTGGAGAACACTTTACAAGAAGGTTACCTTCCTAAGTCATACTGAGACCTGTGTATAAAAGCCTGAAGTACTAGAAACTAGGATCCACGAGACGTCAAGAAAGTTTTATCTTGGTACTGTCCTTTTTTACGGCTCCCACGAGAAAACATGATACACTCACAATTCGCCAATTATGTTGAAGACCTATTTCATATGGAGCGTGCCTATTGTTCAGACTCCGAGCGGATTCGGAGAAATGCCAATTCGAAAAGCCCTAAAGGTAGCTAATACTGTGCTCGACCTGGGGATCGATCCAAGACCTTAGGTCAAGGAGAAACGGAAGCAAGGTTGGTATATTATTTACCAGAAACAAGTTAAACATGTCCTGTTTGAATACATATAGGTACAAGTAGTGGCCCAGGCAGCCAGGCAGGCCGGCGAGTGCGCCACGCCACAGGCCGCGCTCCACCGCGCCCGCAGTAAATCAGCGCCGCGCCACAGGCCGTAACTCTCGCTGTAACTCACGCGCTCACCTGCCGGCACACTTTCCTTACTTTACTTTACAAGTCAACTCGCTACTCACAGGGACTTGCGAAGTGCTTGGCTTGATATTAAACCGCAGTCTGCCGCTTGGGTTGGCGTTTAAAGTGAACGGTGTTTTAAACGATAAATAATATTACACGAAGTTTTTTTAATGTTATTAAAACGGAAACAATCCGATGGCCGATCTGCTGGGAAGTGGTCAATGCCATCTATGGGCACCTGCAATACCAGAAACACCGCGGATGCGTTACCACCGGCACATGCGGTGGTACCGCGAGTAGCTATTTATTGCGTACCGCCATGTTGTAATATGTTAGTTGTTTACATAAACAGGCGCCATAAGATTGCTAGGTGTAAAACAATGTAAAGCTTCAGACATACCGTAATAACAAAAACCCCAACTTGGGTAACGAACCAAATGCTAAAAGAACTTTAACATAAACACGTTCAAAAGATTAATGTTAACGAATTAACTTCTAACATGTTCTGCCTAAAATGATCTGCGGAAGACACGATTACTTTCCGTCTTTACAACTCACCCTGATTACAAAGTTCATGTGGATTATGAAACATCATAATAACAGCATTAATGTACTGAGTAAAATCCGCTTCACTCACACGCACGCACGCGCTTTGCGAAAACCGTTCAAGCTTTTCTCTGTAAATAAATAATTTACGAAGTCACTTAAGGCGAAAACGTCGGCTCACCTTAAAACAATATACTTGTGCGGCAAATCTAAATCTTGTAAGAAGTTACGGGAGGCGGGACGCGCTGCCACTTACCATCCATCTTGGCCTTAACAGCGGTCCGGGCGGGTACGTCACGGCGACACACGACACGAGACACCCACGAGCACGAGGCGACACCTCACGCCACGGAGCGACACCGGCACAGAGTATCTAAGAAGAAGAAGGTCCGCACTATGTCACGCTATAACGAATCACGCTAGACGAGAAATTACAATGGGGACCTCACATAACATCTCTTGCGGGGCGGCTTAGCTCGGCCGCTTATGCTGTTGGGAAGATAAGACAGTTAACAGATGTAGAAACCGCGCGTTTAGTCTATTTTAGTTACTTTCACAGCATTATGTCGTACGGCATTTTACTATGGGGTCAAGCTACTGACATTGAATCCATCTTTATTTTGCAAAAGACAGCTGTCAGAGCCATTTATAATCTACGTCGCCGCAAATCTCTCAGGGAACTATGTATTTATAAGGATTAATATTATATTATGACGGTACCTTGCCAATTCATTTATGAAAACATTATGTATGTAAGAAAAAATCTACATATTTTTAATAAAATAAGCGATAGACATAACTTTAATACAAGATTAATAAAGATAAAATACATCAACCATTTTTCAGATTAGCCAAAGTACATACATCTTTTATGGGGTACTGTGTCAAATGTTACAATAAAATACCTTGTGATATATTGCAATTAAATGAAAGAAAATTTAAAACTCACATTAAACGTACACTTTGTAAACAAGCATACTATAAATTAGAAGATTATATCCAAGATAAGAACGCTTGGAAACATGCTGGTCCTGCTCCATAGGACAATCTAGAGTCTAGACAAAATCAAACTGGTTGCTAATTTAATTGTAATTTTTTTTTAATTCTTTTTTACATTCATTACTCACACCCTGACTTATTACTTGTATTTTTTTTAAATTAGAATCGTTTTGCTTGTACCATGTTTGTAAATATGTGAGCACCATGTATCTATCAGATAATTAATTTATATGTCATGGTTTCGTTTTTAATTCTTTTACCTATTGTGGTATAGTAATTTTATTTTAGGTGCATCGTCCTCACATGTTATTATATAATTAATGTACCCATGCAAAATATTGTACCTAAAACATTTTAAAAGAGTAACGGTGGAGTTTCTTGCTCATTCTTCTCCACACGAAAACTACCTTTTGGAATGGGCGACTAGAATCAATTCTATTTTAAGATAATTTTTGACGTTCAAAAGTGCCTTTTATGTGCCTATTTGAAATAAATGCTTTGAATTTGACTATGCTCCGTGGTAAACCTCATTCTTTAAAAATAAAACAGTTTTAAAAACGGAGGCTATGTCGCTTTTTTGGTTGACTAGGTGCATGGGTAATATGGGTATCCAATAAACATTGTTTCTTCGAAAATCTACGCGTTGAAACTGGATAAGACGTGTTGTTTTTCACAGTGGTTGGAGCAGTTGAGTTCAACTTACAAACTTAAATGATCATATTTGTAACATGGAGTTAGTGGCACTTCTGTAGCTGTATATTTCGTGGCATCACCAGAACTGTTTAGATACGGGTAAGTGCTGTGTACTGAAGTCGAAAGCTATCTCAAAATGTTAATAGCGCTATAAAGTTGGTTTCTTTGAGCTAGCCGGCAGCCCGCGTGCTTGCCTCGCGAGCGTTTACAAGTTGACAAAGAACGCTTTGTTTGGCGATGATTACGATGATATGTTTGTGGAGAGGGGAGGCTTGTGCCGTCGGATGAACGCGAAGGGAACATTCATCAAGTATAGATGACTGGCAGATTCAGGAAGGATGGTAATATCGATCAAATAGTTCGGGAACTTCACAGAACATGTCAGACGCATTGTATTACATTACATTGCCTCTTCTGTTCTGTAAATAGATTCCAATGACTTGACTGCCTGTGAAGACATTCCAATGACATTCAGCGAGGGTAGGCAGTAACATAACCGTTACACTATCGTCCATCGTAGCGAGTCGGTGCAGCCTCCGTAAAACGGTTATGCAAAGTAGAGCGGCTCGTACAAAAGGTAAACAATTTTGCATATTTCAGGAAAATCGTCTCGTTCAAGGGATGCTCAAAGTGTAGAATTTCCACAGTTCACTGGAGTCTGCATAGGCTAGAAGCGACGCCTAACGATCCTATGTATCGTGTATGCAAGCCTCACATAAGAACATGAAAGAATAAAGCTTAAGCACTTAAGTGCTTCTCTGGAACAGGAAAAGTACTTTAAATATGTTAGCGTGGTTTGTGTCGGCCTTGTTTGACTCGCAAGTATATCAAAGACAGTTTCTTGTAATTAAAAATGTTCAAAATCTAATCGCAATTTCATGTCAGCGACAATCAATGTCAAAAAGTTGTCCAAAATGTACCTAGTCAAGATTTTGACAGATTGAGACTGAGATAAGACTGTGAACATTCTTAAAATGACGGGAATTGCCCCTCAATCCCTTGTTGGGAGGTTACGCATGGTTTGAGAGCACAATATACGTCTTGTTTATGCTTAGAGACTCCCCGTGCAAACGATACAGCGAGACTGACCGGGCGGCTGCTGCCCGCGCCCGTATAGGTAAAAACATGGTGCTATTGATTTTTTCCCACTTAAATAATAATTAAAAAAAAAACTTAATTTTTATAAACCATTAAATTTGCTATAATTTGGTGAAAGAATCATCAAAATCGCTTCAGGCGTTTGGAAGTAGAAAGAAAATTCTTGCGTAAAATAAGAGGATGGATATGATTTTTTATTGTTAAAACTAACAGTAATATTAAAAAAATAAAACTTAAAATATATTGGTAATAATATGTCACATATCATATATTTTTTTTATATATATTTGGGCTATCCATTTGGGAGAAGTAGGCCTTCAAAGAGAGGTCTACTTTGAAGTTTGGCGTAACCATTCGCCTTAATAAGATTTTACATACAAACAAAATCCTCCCTTTTCACCCCTCTAAAGGTTGATTTTCTAAAAACCCCTTCTTAGTGGATACCTAGCCTACTCTTCAAAAAGAACACACCCTTCAAAATTCATGTCTCTAAGACCTGTGGTTTAGGTTGTGCGTTGATAAAATTATTTATCAGTCAGTCAGGACTTTGAATTTTATATACAGGATGGAAAAAGAAACAATAAAAAAACCACTTTAAAGAAAAGACCTATTATAATTTTCTTATAACTCTAACATCCAAAAAGTCTATGAAGTAGGTACAAGTTTGCGAATTTATCTCTAAATTCCTTGTTAAACACTTACATAAGAAAATCGTTGAATAGGTGATAATAATTCTATGCACATTTCCTTCTTAGACGAGGCGTTTTGACGAAAAGTTTAAATTAAAACAGAAGAAGAACTAGCAGGGGATCGAGGAGGGGGGGGGGTATAGGGGGAGTTCAAGGGATCAGACCGGAATAACTCAAAAATTGTTTGCGGTGCGGAACTGCAATTTTAAAATTCGAACGAACATTTAGGACATTTATATCGATTTTTTTTTTTTTTTTTTGCTTCCATTTCGTAATTGTATAATAATGACCTATCACAAACAATTCGATTTTAGAAGCTTACTTGTCACACAACAAGCATTGCAATTTAGCTCTACAGTGGAATGGTGAGAGGGCCATGTAAAAAATGTTTTTACAAAAAGTCTTATGAGACTGTAGAAGGTACCTTTCGTACCGTTGGATACCGTAGGTTGGACCGTTGAGGTAGAAAATGTTATAAGTAGCATAATAATATATGATACACCACAACACTTTGCAGAAGGCTACATGACGTGAATTTAAAAAAAAGACTAAGTTGTGTATCCGCAACGAGCGGTCTCATTTCGAACAACTTATCAGTTTAATTGTCTTGCTAGGTAATAATTTTCTTTCATGTTTACGTGTCCTTCATATTAGAATTGATGATAAAATAAAATTAATGTTCACAATCTTTTTTATTTCTAAGACCAAATGTTTATTAGAGAAATTTTATCCTGAACAATAATCCTATCGATTAGTAAATAATTTATCGACCTTTTTTTAATTTTTAGCTGGTTCGATTCCCGGTTTAGGTAAGCTTGTCGAGAAATCAGTGAATGCGGTTTTGTTTCTTTTTAAAAATAATAATCTATCCGGTTTCCCTTCAGGGCCCATTGATTTTTTCCACCCTGTATATAGATATTTCTAGATTTGTGTCCAGTTGATGGAAACAGGCCCACCCTTACCACATAACTGGCGAAATGTGGGCTTCACGAGACATCGCTGCCCCGCGTCAGAGGACGACAGGCGTGATGTTATAAGCGTATAAGTACTACGACTTCACAATACTATGATGTTTGAAACCAAAACATTTTGTTAAGGAAATCGGTTACCATTTATTACGAAATAACTTTACCTATATCTATACTAATCTTATAAAGAGGTAAAGTTTGTAAGTTTGTATGTAGGGGGTAATCTCTGGAACTACCAGTCGGATTTGAAAAATTCTTTTTGCATTTGATAGCGCAATTCTTGAGGAAGGCTATAGGATATTTAACATCACGCTATGACCCTTAGGAGCCGAGCAAAAAGAAAAAAAAGTCAAAAAGAACGTTAAGTGATAGCGCGGGCGGGTGATGCGATACGACGGCGACGGGGGGGCTCGGGGGAAACAAGAAGTTTCACGCGAACGAAGTCGCGGGCTGAAGCTAGTCGAAAATAATAGTACCAAATAATAGCGCGGGTCATCCGCACGGGATAATTGAGCACGTTCGTAAGGAACCTCACTTCCTTGTAGTATTTCTGGTTCTGTGAATAATGTGGGTGACTAGCTATGTAGCATTTCCTGAAGTTGTCTACGTTATTATTATGAAGATAAAACAATATTAGTTTTATATTCTTTAAAGATGATGTCTGCAGAGTTCGGATGCAGTTCCCTTCTTACTGACTCATCAGATCCAAGCACAAAGTTTTTCTTTTGCCATAAAAATGCTTATACCATAAGCTCGTCTGAACAAGCCTCAGCCATCAATAGCCTGTCCTTTATCGATTTATAGCCCTCCCCCAGTTGGAATAGTCTGGAAATAAAGAAATGTAATCTATCGAGCTGAACGTATGAGGAAAGTGGAGGAAGTAACCGTGTGCTCCATGCACAAGTTATATTAAAACTAAAAGGGTAGTGCCGGGGCGTTAACACTTGCGTTTAATATACAGGGTGACTGGAAATTAGTGGCGGAGCCGTTAAGGGGAGGTAGTCTAGGGTTTTTCCGACAGATATCACTATGAGACCTACCGTCCTTACTTAACCCTTTCCAAGATATTCCTACTTAAAGAGATAGTAATAAATCCTAAAAAAAAGTGATTTTGGCCTACTTTTTTTTGTTTTGCAACAAAGATATTCTAAATAAGTAATATTAATTGTAAAATTTCCGCTACTGTCATTATTTTATGCAAAAACTGCTAAACAAAAAGTAGGAATATCTTGGAAAGGGTTAAGTAAGGACGGTAGGTCTCATAGTGATATCTGTCGGAATAACCCTAGACTACCTCCCCTTAACGGCTCCGCCACTAATTTCCAGTCACCCTGTATACTATAGGTAGGGGCATACAATCCACTACCTATACACAGGGCGGCAGGACTGGCAGGTGGCAGGTGGCAGGTGGCAGGTGGCAGGTGGCAGGTGGCAGGTGGCAGGTGGCAGGTGGCAGGTGGCAGGTGGCAGGTGGCAGGTGGCAGGTGGCAGGTGGCAGGTGGCAGGTGGCAGGTGGCAGGCACATCGACGCGCAAACTGTAACTTAACACATAATTCTAAACAGCGTATAAATGTTTAGTCGGTATTAAAAAAAAATACTAGTTTTGTCAGCACAAAAGCTAGTAATCAAATAAATATTGTAACACTTGCGTTACAAAAAGCGCTCTTATTACTACGAATTAAAGGCGCTGTCACAATCAAATAGTTAGCATGAATGTGCGGCAGACCGCAGCCTGCCACAAACAGCATATCGTTACTGATAATATTAACATTTCGCGGGAGGCTCTAGTTGTGATCATTAGTACTATTTCACTGAAATTGTTCCACAATTTTCACCAGAACACCGCAAACATCTGTGTTCAAACAATAGAGATTCCCTTTTAACAGTTTCCTGGACATTGCGCTCTGCTAATACATTATAATTATCTTAATGATACTATATCATCACACCTGTGTTCCCAACGGGGTTCAGCAGGACTGATATACGTCGCGACGGGTTCGCGGATGAGTGTTAACGCGTGCCCGTGTTCCCGCCGTGAGCGGCAGAGGAGGACACCGTGGAGTTTTAGTGGGTTAGAGTCCCACATAACTGCACTATCTCCCCGTGGTAGTTCAGAATGCATAAGCAATTCTCCAAGAAAAAAAAGGACTGATATAGTACCTACACCCTAACGTAGATATACAAAAGTTCTACGTGAGGGTGCTTAGAACCGTGCGCTGTACGCATGGTGACAGTTTGCGCATCGGTTTACCTTGTGATAGTATTTACATGTAAACGGAGAGCCTCTTGTCAATATCGATTCCAATTTCGGGTGCTACTGAAAAACTAACAGTATTTACAACAAAATCACAACAGAAACCGGTTCTACAGTGTTTAGTTACTTCTCTGATAGTTCGGTATTCATATTTCCTTATTGCGTCACACAGTTTCAATCACAATCCGAGGGTTTTGAAGGATATTCCTATAATCAATTGTTTCGTAGGTTTGAAAAATTTTGACATTTTATATGTAGGTACGCAATTACCCCGCTGGTAGGGTGAAGTCAAATATTGTGTTTATTTTTCAATCGCCCGTAAATAATTCCTACCTCTAGTCGGAATAATGACAGAGGTTGACTGCGTTTGAGCAGTGGTCACAGACCTGTCTGCTGAGTACGCAGTACTGGATTCAAAACCCAGGTCACCCAGTGTTATAGGAATTTTCCATTAGGAATGTCTCTCGGGGGGGTTTGTGTTTGCAAATTTATGTTCTGGTTTTTCAACAACACGCTTCGCTTGCTTGGCTTGGTTTTGTTGACGCAAACCTACCTTGCCTCCTCCTTCAGAGGTGGCAGGGTGGCGTGGTCTTGAGGGAGAGCGCAACGGTCGTGTAGATCCTCAAGGCAAGTCTGGTGATGTTCCTTCTCGAGGTTGCTCCCCGTTATTGGTCTAATTCCATATGAATTAGACGTAACAGAAATCACCGGGCGATTATCTCAGGGGTGGCGAGGTCATGCCCTTGGGTGTCCACCATCAAACAAAACCAGATGATGGATTGCAATGACCTCCCGCGTGTTTGTGCCGTGCGCGGGGACCCGTACGGAGGGATGAAGGAATCCTGGTGGTTGAGTGGAGCAGGTTGCACACAACACACCACTTTGGCCTGGATTTCCTCTTACACGGGAGGTAGTGGGGTAGCTACCCACTATCAATCGGCTGAGTCATCCCATAAGCGGGATGTCAAGCGAGGATCGGCGTAGTGGGGGGGGGGCAGCCGGCGTGGCGTGGGGTCTCGGAATGAGTTGCGGCATAGTCTCGTGTCGTTTACAGTTCCCTGATCTTCCGTCGCGTGCGGGCTCGTCAACTTCCTACTGGGCTGATCCTATACCGAAGGAGTAGCTCTGGCGATTGCTCGTTGAACGAGTGACGTCCCCGACTGAGGGCTCCGTGGCGGGTGGAGAGCTCCGACGGTGAATTAAAAAAATCCAACCTATGGATAAAGAGACCATAAACAAAATAAACCCGCAAGCTGCGTCCCACTCGTCGGATGCGCTTACCAAAACCAACCAACCAAAGGCTGCGTCTTCAGATGCGCCATCCACATCCAACGTGAAGGCTGCGTCCCAAGATGCGCCTAAGAGGCAACTTTCTAAGATTGCATCAAACAAGCATAAACGCTCGGCTGCGTCCAAGGATGCGATGAGGAAGGCAACCGCAAAGGATGCGCCACAACAGGCTGCGTCCCCAGCGATCCCAACCTCATCTGCGTCCACGGATGCGCCTCCTAACATCATAACTCTGACCGAAGGGCCCAGGACAGCACTCGCTCACGGCGACTCGAGGAGTACTGCAAATGTAGATGCGCCCAAAACACGGGCTGCGTCAACGGCTGCGGTCTCTGAGAGGGACCTGACGAGTCTGGCTGAAGCCCCACTGGAAGGAGTACCAAACGCCAGTAAACGGCAAACAGCCACCATTAAAAAGACGTCTCTCAAGGCGGTGTCGGTTACGGCTGAGATGCCAAAAGGCGAGGCTGCCACCGGCATTAAGCGCAAGCGTAGCGAGAGACCAAGAGGGAAAAAGAACCCAAATAAGACCAACACCGAACAACCGGCAAGGGCACAGAAGCGTTCGCGCCCCGAAGATTCCGTCACACCAACCGGGATAAGCAAGAAGAGCAAGCCTGCTCGCTCCCGTATGGTGGACGGAACTTTGGTGAGCTACGCCGAAGCGGCTGCGTCCTTCAGAAGCAACGAGCTGTGTGTTGCCGTCATGACCGAGCCTTTCCTCGAGATGACGCAGGAGCAGGCGGAGGGGATCCGTCAGGTTATAGAAGACCAGCTCCGGGCTCTACTAAAGGCTCCTGAACCTGAAACAAATGAAAATAGCCAAAATACCGCGATCCATTTTAGAGGCCGGGCTCACTTTGCTGAAGGCGTCCTTAAGACTTGGTGTGAGGACGACTTCACAATGGCCTGGCTCAAAGGGGTCGTAAATAATGTATCATCTCCGATACCGGGGACCAAGCTCACCGTTCGGCCTCAAGCGGACATACCAAAGAAGGTGGTGTGCATGCTGTTTGTCCCCGAGAACAGCGAGGACACAGCACAACTGCTCAGGATGTTGGCGAGGCAGAACCCGAACCTCAAAATGAACACCTGGACTCTGACACACGAAAGGGCTAGGCAGGAGCCCCCGGGCACTTGTCTCTTCTTTCGTGTGCCGGAGTCCATGGTCAAAACCATAAAAGACCAGCAACGGCGGGTATACTACCTTATGGGCAGTATATACATTCGCTTCCTGGAGGAGGGTGGTACCAGGGAGGATGCCGCCGTGCCAACAACAGAAACAGCCTCGAGTGCGCCTGAGAGGGAGCCTGGTCCGCCGCTTCCTGGGCGGTCTCCGTCGCCTCACGCGATGGAGACTGTTGGGGCAGCGGTGGAGTTGGCGACCTCCATGGCAGCGCTGGAGGTTTTATCAACAGCGGGTTCAACGAGGGATCCACCCTCGTCCGGTCTGATTTCGGACGAGGATTGCTTTCCGCCGGGGGAGAGTAGTGAGGGCGAGGACAGCAGCCTCTGCTCCTCTCCTTTGCGGGACTAGGATCCTACAGACCAACCTCCAGCACAGCCAATCTGCGTCGGCCACCTTGCGCAGAGTGCTGGAGAACCAACAAGGAAAGACCATCGCCCTTATCCAAGAGCCGTGGATTAGGGGCGGCAGAATATGCGGTCTTGGCAACATCGGGGGTAAGCTGCTGCTGGACACCTCCGTTAATAACCCACGTACCTGCATTTTTGTCCCGAAACATGTACCTAACCTTTTAATTAACGAATTCTGTTCAAGGGACCTGACAGCAGTCAGGCTTTTCAGAACCGAACAGGAACTCCCAGACATCGTACTAGCCTCGGCATACCTGCCAGGCGACGAGGACGTGCCTCTGCCAGAGCTCGCCTCATTGGTTGAGTACTGTGAAAAGGAGAAACTCGAACTAATCATCGCGACTGACTCCAACGCGCATCACACGCTCTGGGGTAATGTCAAAACCAACAACCGAGGTGAGGAAATGCTTGATTTTATTCTTAGTAATAACCTTGTTTTACTTAACAAGGGCTCCGAACCTACCTTCATAAACGCGAGATCGCAAACAATAATAGACTTAACTTTAGCAACTATAGGTATATCCAACTCCATACAGGACTGGCATGTGTCCACCGAGATATCATGCTCAGACCACAGATGGATCCGCTATACCATTAACTTCAACTTAACCAAACCACAACCAAGGAGGATTCCTCGCAACACAGACCAATTCAAGTTCACCAAACTTGTTGAGGCTGAACTAGGCAGACTACCCGCCCTTCCGGCAGAAATACCAGTAACCAATTTAGACGAACATGTTAATAACATCACATCTATCCTATTATCTAGCTATGAACAGTCTTGTCCCCTCACGGTACCAAGGCAGGGGGCTCGCCGTTCCTGGTGGAGTCCTGAATTGGAAAGACACCGACGTAGGCTGAGGAGACTATTCAACAGAGCTAGGAACACACGGTCGCCAGAAGATTGGGACCGCTATACATCAGCTCGTAAAACATACAAAAAACTGATACGCCTCAGAGGAAAAAACAGCTGGAGGCGTTTCTGTACTAACATGGAAAGTAACAACCAGGCAATGAGGGTCAAGACCTGTCTTGCTAAAGAGACAGACCACTCAATAGGCTGCCTGAAAAAACCAGATAACACCTACACAACAAACGACGCTGCTGAGACAAGCGAACTACTCCTAACAACCCACTTCCCAGGATGCCAGATTGCCACCCAGCAGAGCTGGGAACCATATAGGGAAAGGGCCACGAGCAGCCTAGATTGGGAAGTGGCGTTAGAAGTAATCGACAAAGACAAAATAACGTGGGCAATCAACACCTTCCTACCTTTCAAGGCAGCAGGAATGGACGGTATTTTCCCGGCTCTGCTCAGGTGGAGCCGAGATTTATTGGCTGAATACCTCGTAGTGGTGTTTCGAGCCTGCCTGGCACACCGCTACATTCCCTTGAAATGGCGGGAAGTAAAAATAATCTTCATACCGAAACCTGGTAGGGGCGACTATACCCAGCCCAAATCTTTTAGACCTATAAGCCTTTCGTCGTTCTTCTTGAAAACACTGGAGAGGCTGGGGGACAGGAAGATTAGATCCCAAATCTCGGTACAAAGACCTTTACATCCCAATCAGCACGCCTACTGTGCAGGCAAATCAACTGAATCAGCACTCCATAGCATAGTGTCACGCATAGGAAATGCTCTTAAAGCCAAAAACCCAACCTTAGGCGCTTTCATTGACATAGAAGGTGCCTTTGACAAAACCAACTTCGTCAGCATCGAACGGGCACTTGCCACGCACGGTGTTGCGCGAACACTTATAGAATGGATTAATAACATGCTAAAACACCGTGCTATTCAATTTACCGTAAATACCACCACACGAGGTATCGTGAGTAGAGGCTGCCCACAGGGTGGGGTGCTGTCACCACTGCTGTGGAATTTAGTCGTAAATGAGCTCATTGCAGAGCTCAACGCTAGCAGTCTGTACTCGGTGGGATATGCGGACGATATAGCAATTCTGATTTCGGGGAAATTTGAGGGCATCCTATGCGATCTCATGAGTAGGGCCTTCAAAATAATTGAGAGTTGGTGCACGAAGCACGAACTATCGGTTAACCCCTCGAAAACAGAACTAATAATGTTCACCAACAAAAGAACCATTGGAACCCATAGGCTTCCAAAACTTTTCAACACAGAACTAACACTCAAAGACGAAGTCAAGTACTTGGGGGTGATCCTTGATAGCAAACTGCTCTGGAACAAGCATCTTGACTACAAACTTAATAAAAGCACAATTGTATTCTACCAATGCAAAAGAATGCTAGGAAAAACATGGGGGCTCTCTCCGAAGATTACTCTGTGGTTATACAAAACGCTGATCAGGCCAATGTTGGCTTATGGCGCTCTGGTCTGGTGGACGAGGACCGAACTCTCGACCACCATTACCAGACTACAGCGTTTCCAACGACTGGCCTGTTCAGCTACCACTGGCTGTATGAGAACCACCCCAACAGCAGCCATGGAGATAGCCCTTCAACTAACTCCCCTGGACCTGTACATACAGCAGGAGGCAGCGCTAGCTGCCATCAGGCTAATGCATCTGGGCATATGGGGCAAAAACCTTACCAGTCCACACGCCAAAATCCTGGACCGGGCGATAGAGTACCAGCCTCTCATCGCTGCCCCGTGTGATAGAACACCAAACCAACCGATGTTCAACAAAAACTACTTTATACAAACTGTTCAGGAAGATAGGGATCAGTCAGGAGCCAATGAAGTGCGCATCTACACTGACGGCTCAAAAACACAAAACGGTTCAGGTGCTGGCGTTCACTCCCTTGACCTTAATATCAACTTTCACATACCACTAGGCACACACAGTTCAATATTTCAATGTGAATGTGTTGCCTTAACACAAGCCGCAATAGCAGTAAAGCGCTTAGGCATCCGGAACTACGGCATTAAATTCGTATCCGACAGCCTATCTGTACTCAAGGCTTTAGAGAGCAAACAAACTAACAACAAGCTAATTTATGAGTGCCATTTAGCCCTGGAGAGTCTATCGACGTTCAATCGAATTACCCTCCAGTGGATCAAAGGGCATAGTGGATCCTTGGGCAATGATGCTGCAGATGAACTTGCGAAGAGAGGCTCTGACATGAAGGTGCTAGGCCCGTACCCACTTCTTCCTCTGCCTTTCTCACAATTTCGTGCATGGATTCGCCAAAGATCGACCGAACTCCATAACAACAGATGGTCACGGGTAACTGACTGTAGACAGTCAAAATTGGCTTTACCAATGATACACCCGCGATTAACTAAAAAACTTCTTAGCCTAAGCAGAAATAACCTCAGAATAATAATAGGTACAATTACGGGCCACAACCCTCTTAACAAACACCTTTTTAACATAGGCGCCACGGACAGCCCCCTTTGCAGGGGCTGCCTTGACGCCGAGGAATCAGCCGCCCACGCCATCCTGGAATGCGAGGCTGTGGCGTCTCAACGCGAAAAAATCCTCGGAACAGTGAGGTCGCTCCGTGAAGCCTGCGAAGCTCCCAGGAAGCTTCTGTGCTTCTGGACGGAGCTAGGCTGGCTCTGTTAGCCAGTATCCCTACGCACAACGGACCAAATGGGAGTCTAAGTGCGGAAAAGGGAGCCCCATCATCATCATCGTCATCATAGGAATGTCTCAGCAGCAACACAGAATCTGAATTTGGGCCCGATTGATGGCAATATCGGCAAGCGGCTCGCCACCTACATGAGAATTGAATATAACTGGCGCAACGTGGGTGTGTTGTACACCCCTAGCTACTTCTTCGGAGAATACAGGCATAATGTGTGTTAGGAGAGGCAATAGAGACAAACAAACAATAGTGATTTGTTTGACTATAGGCCGACCGCTTAACTGAGACGTTGCCTGAGGTAGCAGCTCGAAGCGGGAGGGGTGTGGTGACGTGATGCGAGAGCTCAGTGATTCGTCAACTTGTGACAACTATCACCCCTCCCGCACCGCGCAGCTACCGCAGGCAACGTCTCAGTTAAGCTGTCGGCCTGCATTTGTTGAACTATGTAGAAACCAAAATACGATTTTCAAAAGAACAAATACAAATGTTTGTAGCCAGCCTGCACCCTGCAGCCCAGGCAAGTACAAGGAAATCCTTGTTATACATTTTGTCGTCGGTACACAAATTAGTAGCGCGGCGACGGGCGACGTTTTATTCCCTCCCCCTCCCCCAGCCACCTGCGCCGCCCGCCCCTGCCCGCCCCTCCGATGTGCCAATTAACGTTGAACGGTGAAAAGATTTGCTTTTCCTTTAGATATTTGCAGGAGCAAGTTTTACAAGCCTACTGTGTTCGGATATCTTGGAATTAAATCTGCACAGTTTGTTTTTATTTGTGTTTTGAAAAAGGTTTGATGGAGACGAAGTTTATAAATTGATTCTGTCAGTGACGAGATCTACTAGAACCTTAATGAAAGTAGTAAAAAGAAAAAGGGACAAAAGAATTATTTACCGAGAAAATGAAAGCGTTATTATGTTTAAAGCCTCCCCGTAAATACATTTGGCGGCCTGCGAACATGATTACATCAGGAACCCTTCCGCAATTACGTCTTTGCCGACCTTTTCATTTTTTCATAAAAATGGGAACATTTCTGTTCCGTTGAACATAAAATACTGCTGAAGAATTCTGAATTCCCCAGTGCAAGTGAGTAGTGGACAGATCTGCTGCTTACCATAACAAAAGCAAAAGGTTCCGCGTTCGAGTCCCGGCGCCCACACAACCTCCGCCGGACAATACACGGAGTGACGGGAGGCCATCGCTCAATGATACCACAGACTACGCAGGGACAGAAGACCCGCTCCTGGTGACGCACGACCGAGACGGTGATACAAACAGTCGATGAACCACAGGCACACGAGGTGGAAGTGAGGTAAGCGATGCAGACGAGGAATCACAGGCACACGAGGCGGAAGTGAGGTAAGCGATGCAGCCGAGGAATCACAGGCACACGAGGTGGAAGTGAGGTAAACGATGCAGACAAGGAATCACAGGCACACGAGGCGGAAGTGAGGTAAGCGATGCAGCCGAGGAATCACAGGCACACGAGGCGGAAGTGAGGTAAGCGATGCAGACGAGGAATCACAGGCACACGAGGCGGAAGTGAGGTAAGCGATGCAGCCGAGGAATCACAGGCACACGAGGCGGAAGTGAGGTAAGCGATGCAGACGAGGAATCACAGGCACACGAGGCGGAAGTGAGGTAAGCGATGCAGCCGAGGAATCACAGGCACACGAGGCGGAAGTGAGGTAAGCGATGCAGACGAGGAATCACAGGCACACGAGGCGGAAGTGAGGTAAACGATGCAGACGAGGAACCACAGGCACACGAACCGGAAGTGAGATAAACGATACAAACGAGGAACCACAGGCACACGCCGCACACGAGGCGGAAGTGAGTTAAGCGATGCAGGCGCATTATCGTGATAGCCAAAGTGATATATTTTGTGATCTTCCTTTGCCTGCGCCTACGATACACATTGATTGACATTTCTACAATATTGCCATAGGCACGTAGTGTTCTAAGAGACTGAGTAAGCCTTCTACACCTAACTATTCTTCGTCGTTAGTTTTGTTTGCGTTGGCATGCCCCCCCGCGCCCCACGGCCCCTCGGTCGCCTCCAATCAATGTAACTGGCCGTCGGAAATTCTCTCGATAAGTCAGTCGAGATTGGAATTTATCGACGAAGTTGTCCCTCTCTGCTAGTTTGTCCTCTGCAAGTTCACTCCTGACCTAGTCTGTATACTGACGGCCACAATATCGTTCGCACATTGACGCGTTGTTCAACGAATACAATTAAAGTTCGGCCACGCTATGCCAAAGTGAATCATGACAATCTCTCAATAATTCTGTAACCTAATTACGTCAAATCCGATATTTCAAATGTGGTTTGTATACTTTTTTTTGGTGTCTTCTAATTTATTTCACTTTCCAAGATAATATTTACCTACATATTTAAAAAGCTAACAGTCTTAAAATAATAATATGTAGATGTATATAAAAAAAAACCGCCAAGTGCGTGTCGCACCACGCAGAATGAAGGGTTCCGTAGCTGGGATGAATTTATCCCAAAAACACATTGTTCGATATACGAGTATGTCACGGTCAATTTTCCAACTGCAGAGGTAAATATTAATCGCAAAATGTGATAAAACTACAAATTAACGATTTTCGGACAATTTAATTTACTTCTGCTCTGAGACCTTGCTTCTTACCAAAAATGATTTTAGGTCAACGGTTTTGATTTATTGGTAACGGCTCTATAGGTTTTGATTTATTGATAACGGCTCTATAGGTTTTGATTTATTGATAACGGCTCTATAGGTTTTGATTTATTGATAACGGCTCTATAGGTTTTGATTTATTTATAACGGCTCTATAGGTTTTGATTTATTGATAAAGGCTCTATAGGTTTTGATTTATTGATAACGGCTCTATAGGTTTTGATTTATTGATAACGGCTCTATAGGTTTTGATTTATTTATAACGGCTCTATAGGTTTTGATTTATTGATAACGGCTCTATAGGTTTTGATTTATTTGCGAGTCAAAGCGAGATCAAAATAATATTTATGTCACAAAAATTACCTACTGTATTTTTTTATTGCGTTGACTTAGAAGCTTGGTTTTTTTTACCAGCTCTAAGAGACCGTAATTATGTATTTGATATTAATTTCACCTTGATACCGAAACGCTTGGAGCGTTTCTGAGAAAAAGGGTACTGACAGACAGACAAACGGACCGACATCAAAGTGATCCTATAAGGGTTTCGTTTTTCCTCTTGAGGTGCGGAACCCTTAAAAGGAGAAAAGAAAATAATTATATTATCATTCCGGCAAATAGGATTTCAAATTATTATTACCAAACTAATAATTCAGTGTTCTAGTTATTCTACAAATGGACCAATCATTCAATTCAATATTCAATGGCATAACTGGGCCCACACTGTTTGCGCTACATCAGATTCTGCTCTCTTTGTCAACTACATTACTACATCGTGTAAAAACTCGTCCGAACAAAGAGTCAAACGAATGAATAAAGAATGTATATCTTCTATAGTGGCTAACTACCCTATACGGTGTGAGTGAGGCTAATATATTTAGGAAAATAAAATGAAGTTTACGATGGAGTCACGTCTGCGTTGAGTGAACTCGTAAAATATTCTAAAACTGAGCAGCGACACAATACGTGTCAAATTGTCTGTAAAGAACACGATTTTATTTCTGTATGAGTCGTGTCGGGACGAGAAGGCTTTTTATTTAAATTCATACAGGACTGAATATGTCAATTACTGTGCAGAAGCGGGGTGGGCCAAAAAGTAAAAGTTGTTTCGAGACGAAAAAACTTCGCGAACAGATTGTTAAAGATAGCCTCACATGTTATGAATTATTCATTCATTTCTTAGCACTAAATAAGCCGAATCTATAGTAAATAGTTTTAAACAAACGTTCCTCTGGGTCTTCTTCTCTTCGAGTCGATGGTAACCGTCTGGGTTAGAACCCAGGGGACCTACTTGTCCCCTGGGTTGTAAGTTAACCCAGAGTTTCAACATTTGATGGATCCAATATTTACTTAACTCCAACACTATTTGTAATGTTTACGTTATTTCCGTTTTTCCACAACACTAGAATCTATTCTGACGTTTGAATACAGAGGTGGCCCACATACCCGTCTGGCAACTTTCAGAGTACATTAGCTATAGAATTAGAAACTTGCTTAACTATTCTAGCTCGGAGTACATTAGGCAAATACTACACGGATAGGGGTTGCCCGGCCGGCGGCCGCGGAGCCGCGCGCGGCGGGCTGCGACGCGATTGAATAAAAGGTCAAACATTTGCATGTCCCGCCGGCCGTCCTTTGCAGTATTTGTGATAATTAAAGGACTTGTTCTAAAGTCTCATTAGAGAGGATATTATATTTATTACTTTGTACATTAGGAACTCAGGGCTGAAGTTACAATAAAGTTCGTTCTGAGTTATTGAGGTTCTATTCCCTTGTCTTATTCATTGTGTAGAAAGATGACAGATACTAATGACCCGATGGAGGCTAGTCTTTATATTTAACTGGGAGCGTTTCTGTTCTTTGCAGAGAAAAAGAAAAAAAAGAAGATGCTTGGAGAAACGACTAAAAATACAGCTTGACCGGGATTCAAGCCTTCAGTTCAGTTCAGCGTCCATTCAATAGCTGACGCGAACATGTTGTTGACCCTCAGTTGACCTGCAGGGCACAGCAGCCATTTACTGAAGTAGGTCGGTTCAAACAGTACGTGGTTATTTACAATGCAGGTGGTACTTACAAGCCAAGTGTACACAATAGCGGGACAGGCGTATGTATGGTGAAGTAAACTGTTGTGCGCGAACAATGGTCTCCCGGCTCCGGCTACGTCGGGGAACATTCGCCCAGCCTTTATTATGACCGGACATTATTTTAATAAGCTCTGTTCATCCTCCAAACAATACGTTTGATGTATAGAACGAAAAATAAACGGATCACAAAACAATTTCTTTATTATTTTTCCAAGAATGTATGCAGATGACGAAACTCCGGAAGGAGACGTCCTAGAAGAACATACCTACTTAATAATTATGGTTTGACCAAATGCAAAAGGAGCATGTGAAGATCGTGGCACGTGCGTTCTGTAGTTCCTGCCTTACCCCTTATGAGGAAAGGCGTGCAGGTATGTATGTATTAGTCAGACGTTGGTAATGATAGGACAGCAAATCGTCTTTCCTGCCCATATCAGCGAGATCTTCCCACTTATTTTATCGAATACATACTCAGCAATTCGGGTCTTTGTGCTTTCGTCTGTCTCATTTCCTATCATTCTAAGCACCCCTGAGAATACAGCCCAGGCCGGCTCCTCTGAGGGTGTCTACTACATGACTCAACACACGCCCGAACCATCTCACACTACCCCTATCAGTTCTCGTACTACATGAATATAAATTAAGTCACATTCGATTTAAACTTGGTTCAGTTTGGTCGCGTGAGTCCGGCCTTAGCCGAGGTTTCTCAGACGGTCGTTAAATAATGCGGGAGTGTCGGCGACCGCTGCGATAGAGGTGCAGCCAGACTGCAGCTCACTTTAATGTATGCTTTTAACAGCTTCTTTACCATGCATGATATAACATAGTTATGAATATGAATCCATGTTTTATTTTGCATTTATTTCTGAGACAGCGTTTCACAAGTTCGTAAAGGCAAGTATTGACTTCGTGTTTACAGAAACAGCCTTAAAAAAAGCTGAAAGTACTTGACTTGTGAGTACACTTGAAAAAATAAAGGTATCGATATAATGTTTTGCTACAGTTCCGCTCAATAGTAATAGTTACCCACTGAAAATAAAACATAGACAAGAAACAATTGTGAACAAAGTTTGACAATAAGGAAACATTAGAAGATCTAAAGTTCAAATGTACTTAACAATCGGACTTCCTAAACGACTTAATAACGCCATTCTGCAGAAATAATGCCTCAGAAATACGAAAGTAGGTAAACAAAATAAAAATCCAACATAAATGAAATCGTGAAATATCTTTTTATTCCTTGTTTAATTTAACAAAGAGAGCATACAGCATAAAGAATATCATAACATTTTCCAGCATCCTTTCTCGTTCCCACCTAATTTCCACAATTGATCCTTTCCAGAAGGTTCTCAAGCGAGAGGAAGCCATCATTGTTAAATTGTGGTGTCGAAGGGTTTTATTATGATGTTAAGTGGCAAGTTGGCTCGTTCCAAACACGTGGCCAACGCTTCACAAGGCCAACGTTTCACAAGGCCAATGTTGGTAATATTGTGACTATTGAACTTTGAACAGCCGTTAGCGTCGTGTCGCGGCTTACCGCACAGACAAACATGTCTTCTGCGACTCAGCGTTATCTCAAGATAACTTACTCCCAAGATTAAATAACTACTTGTATTAGAGCTGCCGTAAATCTCTTCACTTATCAAAGAAATTCCTTGAGAGTACGCTCTCCTGTCCATCCTCCATCAATCTAACTGACAGCAGATCACGTCTTGCTAAGTGTAGCTATCCTTTTTCATTCACAAACTCCTCGTTACCATAAATGTAACCGCTTGCCACATAAGCTGATAATTTCGAATAGGAGGAAAACAAAACAAGTCCGCTACCCCTATCCCACGGCTGGGAGAAGGCGTCCACACCCAGTGACGTCACGGACCGTACTTTAACATTCCGCATCATGTCCCCACTTGTAACTACTTGACGTGTACAGAACCCGAGCTCACCCTGCGTGCTACGCACAACATAAGCTCGTTCAGCTTCGACCTTCAGGGCTGAGTCGGAAGTGCTATAAGCTCCAGTTTTAGACTGCCTATTCGTTTACCAATATTTTCAAATCTCGTATTAATGAACTTACATGAGTCATACGTTTTGTTTCGGTCAACCAATCACAACAGATAGAACAATACAGAATATATAATATTTGACCGCAAATGAACTGATCAAAAACTTGATTTATGCTTTTCAAACCGGTGATTAATTTGATGCTCTTTAAATGTGTTGACAGCAGAAAAATGTCACTAGTCATAATTTACTAATGTTGCCGTACTACATTTTTTTTTTTTTTTTATTTGAAATGGGCTTGCTCTTGACTCTAGCCTAGGTCAAAGGTGACAGAGACAAAGTCTACGATGGAGCGAGCTTACCCAGAAGAAGCCTGTTCACTCTCACTTTAAAGAGATTCGGGTTGTATGCGCTCGGAAAAACAGACGCAGGTAGAGAGTTCCACTCTTTTGCTGTGCGCATAATAAACGACATTTGCAAACGCTTAGTGCGAATTGGTGGAACAGCAACCAGGTAGGGATGGTAACTTGCAGTGCGCCTGGATGTCCGAAGGTAGAAGGGGGCCGGTGGAATGAGGTCGTGGAGTTCTTGGGCACACTCACCGAAGTACAGTCTGTAGAAGACCGACAGGCAGGCAACCTTGCGGCGATGAGCCAAGCTGTGAAGCTTGGCATCCACCAGTTTTACGTCGCCAATGAGCCTCTTAGCTCTGCGTTCCACCGAGTCAAGCGCGGCAAGTTGGTATTTCGCTGAGCCATCCCAAAGGTGGCTGCAATACTCCATGCAGGATCGGACTTGTGCTTTGTATAGGGTTAAAAGCTGTCCAGGCGTAAAGTATCGTTTCACCCTATTTAGGATGCCCAGCTTCTTGGCCGCAGTTTGGGCTTTGTACTCGATGGTGGCGCCGAAGTTGAGACTAGATGTCAACTCCATGCCTAGAAGCTCGAGCCGATCAGTTACAGGAACAGATGTACCCCGAAAAGTAGGAGTCTGGTCAAAACGACTCCTTTTGGCGGTAAAAAGACACGCCTGTGTTTTGGTGGCGTTAAAAGAGACCAGATTGTCATCACCCCACTGGGAGACAAGGCTTAAGGTCAAATCTGTCCGCTCTACCATGGCCTCTCTCAAGGATCGAACTTCGGACCCGCTGGCCCCTGCATTGGACAAGTATCTCTCTGAAACTGTACTGTCATCCGCGTACCCAACAATACCAGGCTGAAGTAGGTCATTGATGTGCAGCAGGAAAAGAGTTGCAGAGAGAACAGACCCCTGAGGAACTCCGGCATCAATAGCCATAAGGTCAGAGGAGCAGCCATCAACGACTACTCTGATCGACCGCTTACTAAGGAAGTCTGATATCCAGCTACAAAAACCAGCTGGGATGCCATAAGCAGGAAGCTTACTGAGGAGACCGGCGTGCCAGACCCTGTCAAAGGCCTTCGAGATATCAAGCGATACAGCAAGTGCTTCGCCGTGTTTCTCGATGGCTTCGCCCCAACAGTGCGTGACATACACAAGTAGATCGCCAGTTGACCGCCCCCGGCGAAAGCCATATTGACGGTCACTGAGGAGATCATTGTCTTCAAGGTAGGTCAGCAACTTACTGTTCAGTACCCTTTCCATAACCTTGCACATAATGGAGGTAATGGCGATCGGACGGTAATGGGCAGGGTTTGCACGGTCGCCCTTTTTGGGCACTGGTTGAACATTTGCAAGCTTCCAGCATTTCGGCACCGTTCTTTTTTCAAGAGAGAGGCGGAACAAGCGTGTCAATACAGGAGACAGTTCAGGCGCACACTGCCTCAACACTCTCGCTGGAATACCATCAGGCCCGCTTGCCTAGTTCACGTCTAGACTGCACAATACTCTTCGGACCTCTTTAATGTGAACTGCGATCTCCGGCATCGAGGAGTCACAATGAGGTACAGTGGGTGGTTGCTTGGAGCCAGCGTCCAGACGTGAATTGCTTGCAAAAAGAGATGTAAATAAATTGGCTTTCTCACTTGCAGAGTGAGCCAGTGAGCCATCAGATTTCAGCATTGGAGGTAAAGTGGGACGACAGAAATTCGTTTCAACCGCTTTAGACAAGGACCAGAACTGTTTAATACCCGGGGGGTGCGCTGCTAGTTTGGTCGTAATACGTCCGACATGGTCAAAACGCGCCCTACGTAAAACCCGCTTGCAGAACTTAGCGGCAGAATTAAAGGCTCTTTTCCTCGCGCGAACCCTACGCGCTCTAACTTTGCGGTCGCGGGCCTTGACCCAGGCTTGATAGGCAGACTCTTTTTGGGCCTCAGCGCGGGCGCATTCTGCATTGTACCAAGGCCGGGATTTGTGACCGAGCGGGATGTCGGAGAATGGAATAAAATACTCCATCCCCTGCCGAATCACGTCTGTAACCACGTCAGCGCACCACGAGGGGTCACCCGAGGAGCAGCACACCTGCCGCCATGGATAAGAAGCAAAAAAGTACCGTATCTCATCCCAGTCTGCTGACTCGTATCGCCATACTCGCCTCGTGCCTCTAGGACTCTCATCTGGAGGAGAGCAGGTCGATATGGATTTCACCAGACAGTGGTCAGATGTTCCCAGCGGGGCTGAGACCGATACTGAATGGCTGTCCGGATCAGTTGCCAGCAGAAGGTCCAAGCAATTGGGTGTATGGCCGTCAACATCCGGTACCCGCGTTGCCACATTCACCATCTGGGTTAGATCCAGCGTTAAAGCAAACTTGCGCGCCTCTAACCCAGCATGGTCAGTTCTCTGGTACGGGAACAACCACTCTTTATGATGGGCGTTAAAGTCCCCCAGAAAAATGAGCTTCGCTGTTGGGAACCGTTGCTGGGCTACGTCAGTCGACTCCACGAGGAAATTAAAGAGCGCCGTTGTCTCCTGGTCACCGCTGTGCGAACGGTAAACACCGATGTAGAGAGATTTCTCCACGCCTGTATCCACAAGTAGCCATATGGCAGAAAAACCCGATCTCTCAAAGCACCGGAGACGACGACAACAAATGTCATCGCGGACGTACACACAGACCCCAGCCTGCTTCTTGAACTTGTGTTCAAGAGAGTAACCCGGGTAGTTGAGGTACGCCACATCCGACGGAGATGCTATCTTCGTCTCCGTTAGGAAAAACAAGTGCGGCTTCTCGGTCTCAAGGTGGTGATGGACTGGATCGAGATTGGAGTGCAACCCCCTGATATTCGTGAGGTGCACTTTTAGTGGGAGGAAGTGCAGCCGTTGTGTAACCTTATTCTTCTTTGCTTTGGTCATTTTGGGTAGAGTTGTTGGAGAAAAAAGTCGACTTGTCGAGGCACTGCTCAGTGAACCAAGCAACATAAATATAGTATAACATAGCACGCAATGTGTAGGTACTCACCGTCAGCGTGTGAGCAGAGCTCGGGTTCATTACGACATTGACCGCGCTCATTAGGAGTCACTTTAGATGCAACCACCCGAAATTACTCTACGACCCCTGGACACCAGTGTCCAGGGGTCGTAGAGCACACACGCACAAACACTCGTGTATGTTGTCCAGTGTCCACACACCGGACAACATACACGAGTGTTTACAACCCTCAAATTCGTTTGAGAAAAATACGATAGATGGAGATAATAGCTCCGAGTTCAACAAATGCCGAAAGATATTCATTTTTGGTGGTCAACAATGTGCTGGGTTAGGAGACATACTGGTGCGTACAAGACAGAATACAAAATTCGAACGTTATAAAATATCCTCTACAGTAAAACCATCTGCTCAAACTCCAGATATCCTCAAAAACTGTTGCAACTATATTGAAGATTCACCTGAAAACTATATTATCCTGAGTGTTGCACAGAATGATAAAAATCCTACAAAAATTACCATGGATTTGGCTGCGTTACTAAGTAAGCTACAGTTTATAAACATTATAATTTTAAGTGTAACCCACAACCCATACTTAAATGAATGGAAGCTCAATAATCTATTAAAAGGTATTTGTAATAATTTTAAGCAATGTAACTTCCTATCATTATCAAACGTCACAAAATATAAGAAAGCCTTCCTATACAACACTAGCAACCGTATAAACTATTTGATAGACAGAAATGACTATGAGAACTTAGCTATAAGACATTGTCCTAGTACTGAACCTCAAGTAATTAAAATTGCTTCAAATCCGCTTCCAAAAAGGGGCACTATTCCCTTTTACTTCTCGTTAAACACTCAACGAAGTTCTGCTTGTACACAACAAAAACTAGATTCTAAAATAGATAATAATCTTTTTCGTGATCAATAAAAATACTGATTGCACTTATCATGATTGTACCGCTACTCTTTTGCACCAAAATATCGCTGGCTTGCTCAATAAAACGGACTCTGTCCAACTATGTTTAAATGAATTAGTAGATAAAAATATTAACGTGGATATTCTATGTTTCTCTGAGACGTTTGTAAGAGCAGGCGATGAATTAAATATTAATTTTAAAAATTTTAATCTTGCAAACTCGTTCTCAAGGAAAAGGGAAAAGCGTGGAGGTGTTTGTATTCTAATAAATAAAATGTTTGATTTTAAGAACACAGAATTACCTAAGGATTTATGTACTGAAAAAATATTTGAATGTTGTGGAGTAGAGATACCGTCTTTAAAATGTATTGTTATTTGTATTTACAGAATTCCAAATTCAAACACTTATCTATTCTTTGAAAAATTAGACCTACTATTGCACAAATTACTCAAACGGAAAAAACGCATTATCATTACAGGGGACCTAAATATTGATACCTTAAAAGAAAGCAACGATACAAATAAACTTAAAGATCTTATATCTAACTATGGCTTAAGACTACACATAAATAAACCGACACGTCAGCTTTCTTGCTTAGATCAGATTATAAGTAACATAGAAAATTCAACTGGAAACACTCACGAAGTTTTCCTATCAGATCACAACACTTGTCAAACATTAACATTCCCAGTCGAAGAGCGGAAACCTGCCCTAAAATACTGGTACAATGTAAACAGGGATTACTCAGATGATAACATCAAAAAATTTGTGGAAGCTATTGGGAATTTGTCATGGATTGATGTTCTCGAAAACACTGATGCAAACGATAGTTTTAATAATTTTCATGAAAACTTCTCACTATTCTATAAGTTATGTTTTCCATTAAGAAAAACTAAAGTTTACGTTAATAATACATCACCCAAATGGATAACTAAAGGTATAAGGAAATCGTGCGCTTATAAAAGACAGCTTAAGAAAATGTGTTACATAAAAAATAAAAATAATGATGTACGGTCTAGATATTTAAAATATAATAAAATACTAAAATCCTGCGTTCTCCGCTCAAAAAAATGTTCAAACCTTAATCACATACTAAAATCTAAAAATAAAAACAAAGCTACATGGGATATCATCAAAAATAGAACAGACAAGCATAAAACATTTAATCAAATAAATGCAATAGATCACGATGGCTGTATTTTAAACAATCCGAGTCAAATAGCTAACTCTTTTAATAATTTTTTTATTGATATTGCTAATATAAAACCTCAACCTGCAAGAAATACCTGTTCATCTCAACCCAATAGGAACAGTTCCAGCATATTTTTGAACCCATGTTCTGATATCGAAGTTTTTCGTATAATAATATCTCTAAACAATAAAAAGTCAGTAGGGTATGATGAGATCTCTACGCACATACTCAAATTATGTGCCGAAATCATATCACCAATACTGTGCCACACAATTAATTTATCTCTATCTGAGGGAACTTTCCCAGATAGATTAAAATTTTCAATAGTTAAGCCCCTTCATAAAAGTAAGAGTACACTAGATAAAAATAATTATAGACCTATCACTCTCATTCCAATATTCTCAAAAATTTATGAGAAAATAATGCATAATCGTCTAGTTCAATATATAAACAAACATAAACTTATTAATGAAGAACAAAATGGGTTTCAAAAAGGTAAGTCAACAACTCTAGCAGCATTCTCGTTAGTAAGGTCCATAACAGATAATATAGATAAAAAACGCTCTGTTTCAGTAATCTTTCTAGATATGAGCAAGGCTTTTGATCTCGTTAACCACAATACACTTCTAGATAAATGTGAGCGCTACGGCATCAGAGGTCCAGCGTTAGAATGGCTGAAAAGTTATCTCAGCAATAGACAACAGTGTGTTGAAGTATCCCGTATTGATGATAAACTTGTTGCGATGGTATATAAATCTTTATTTAGACATAATGGGTCCGGAGTGCCCCAAGGAAGCATCCTTGGGCCTCTTCTCTTTCTGTTATACATTAACGACTTGCCAAACATAACAAAACATAAGTGCGTACTATTTGCAGATGACGTGTCAGTAATAATACCGGAAAATAACAAAACATTACATGAACAAGAAGTAAATCAAACCATCAACGATATAATTAATTGGCTAAACGAAAACAACTTAAAAATAAATTTATCTAAAACAAAATTCATTCAGTTTGCAAACTACAAACAAAATCCACCAAAAATTATTTTAAATCATAATAACCAAATAATTAATAAAGAAAATACTATAAAATTTTTAGGTCTAACATTAGATGAAAACTGTAATTGGGGAATACACATTGAAAATCTGTGTAAAAAAATTAAACAGATTTGTATACGCACTAAGAGAACTACGCAAAACAGCGAACGAAGAAGCTGCACTCAACGCCTATCACGGCTACGTAGCGTCTGTATTGAGGTACGGCTTACTCCTTTGGGGTAACTCATCACACATACAAAGAGCATTCATAGCGCAAAAAAAATGCTTACGAGCAATAACTGGGGCGCCTCCATACGAGAGCTGTAAACCAATTTTTAAAAAGCTAAAGGTTCTAACTCTATCCTCTACTTACATTTTTGAAATAGCCATATTTGTCAAGAAAAACTCTCACTTCTTCTCCACAGTAGCCGAAAACAATAGATTTACAAAAAGGGACCCCACCAAATTAAAAAACCAATTTTGTAATAGCACTCTCCACTACAGAAACAGCTACCTTATGTCCATTAAAATATATAACCATATCCCAAAAATAATAAGAGAGCTACCATTTAATCTTTACAAAAAAAATCTGAAAAATTGGCTTCTCCAAAATAATTTTTACACTCTAAAAGAATTTTTTGATTATAAGGGTAAATAATACATATATGTATACATTTTTTTTTTGTTTTAAATAATAAGGTACCTAGATTTATTTAGTTGTAAAATAGAAAATTTGTTATTGTTGTGTTTTTATTTGATATTGTATATTAGAGTATAAAATATGTCCATAGTTATAAGTGTTTTTTATTGTTTATTAGAGTTTAAGTTAGGTTTTATACCTACCTACCCACGTGTACATTAATACATTAATTTCACGTTGTAAATATTCGTATGCCGCTATCAGCGGCGGATGTGTTGAACTTATCCATTTGTACCAACCAACTTTGTACCTACCATATCCGACGAATAAATGTCTTTGTCTTTGTCTTTGTCTTTGTCTTTGTCTTTGCTCATTTGATGAACTTAATCTAAGATCCCATCTAACATCCACCTTCACGTCTTCATCATCATGTTCATACCCGTTTATACTTGGCAACCCGGGTTTAGGGAACAGAAGTACTGAACAGATTGACTATATTTTCTCTTGTTCTATGCACCGTACACTCAACGCTTGTTGTTGTTATACATATAATTATAACAATATAATAACAATAGACACACACATTCCGTGGAAGCCCCATATAAAAAAGTACGATCAAAACTCGCAAAGTTCACCTACGCACTTCGAGAAGTCAAAAAAAATACTGACTTGCAAACCGCTCTTAGTATGTACATACTGCGCCTACGCTCATGCATGGCTCAGCTTTGGCATTATAATGTGGGGAAATAGCACAGATGTGCCTACGCTTTTCATTCTCCAGAAGAAGTTAACTCGGATCATAGTCAACATAGAACAGACCGACAGCTGTAAACCCTTTTTTATTTAATACTAGCAGCGCCCCGCGGTTTCACCCGCATAAGTTTCGATCCCGTGGGAATATCGGGATAAAAAGTAGCCTATGTCCTTTCCCGGGACTCAAACTATCTCTACACCAAATTTCATCTAAATCGGTTCAGCGGTTTGAGCGTGAAGAAGTAACAAACATATAAACATACACACACACTCACAAACTTTCGCCTTTATAATATTAGTGTTAATAGTGTTAATATTTTCATTCTCCAGAAGAAGTTAACTCGGATCATAGTCAACATAGAACAGACCGACAGCTGTAAACCCTTTTTTATTTAATAAGATAAAATATTTTATTGTATATATAAATATGGATAAGATATAGATAGATATCTATATCCTGGAAATACGCAAATTCGTCAGGAAATACATGAACTGTTTCACAACCCGCGATGATAAACATACCAACCGATCTGTCAGATATAAAAATATGTTTACGAGTATGTTACCCTCCTCGCGCATAAAACCACATTCCAATAGCCCCTATGTAATGTCCATAAAAATATTAAATAAACAACCAGATGCAGTAAAGGATGAAACCAGCGATACAACATTTATATTAATTTAAAAAAAAGCATACTACACGATAAACGAATACATACATGACAAAAAAATCTATTGAACGCAAACAGACACCACACACAGTTAGTCTTAAAGATACATACATAGATAAATAGTACATTACTGCAGCGGCCAGCAAAAGAGGCATTGAGGGACGAACGCGACGTGTGAATGTAGGCCGAGGCAAAGCCGAGTCACACATACGTAAGTCCATCAATGCCTAATTGTGGCCAATGCTTGTATAGTACTTTTCTCAAATAATGTGCGGAAATTAAAACTTAGTAGTACCTAGGCACAACTTTTTTGTCAAATACAATTACTTTTCTAAATCAATGACGAACACCGAACAACAATAATTTTTCCCGCGTTAAAGTGTTTATTTGTTTTTTTTGTTTTTTCAATAATCAGCTCTCTATTTGCAAGCCAGTTCGAAATTTAAATAAAACCTTTGATAAGTTAACTCCTTGGTTGCCATGTTTCAGAGTAAAATATCGTTCCATTTTTAAATTACAAGACAGATATGAGTTTACTATGTAATTTATTTGGCCGATAAACCAATTCCGATTTTTTTTTTTAACCTGAGGTAAGGTTACTTAGCTTAAACCTAAATAACGCAAGGTTAGTAGTCTTTTATTTGAATTTAAAAACTTAATTAACAAAATAACAAGATTAAAAACTAACTTAACTAAAACTATACAAAAACTAAAATATAGCGTCGAAAAATTCATCCGCATCGCTGTCGACTGGTAATGTACCCAAGAGACTGGCGGCATTGCCACGTTGTATGGCAATGCTTAGCCTTTGGCCAAGGTAAAAGCCAGCCCTTGGGTCACGGGAATTGTCAACCAGCCGTTTTGAAATTTCTGTAAAAAGACCATGAGCACTCGGACCCCACGGCCCGAGGGTTTCAACCCCAAACGTCTCGAAAATATAATTTCCGATAAGGTTATTATATTTTCGCCGCTTGAGGTTTTCCGCAGCCGCAGCAGCAGCGCCAGCACAGCATGCCGATCCAGGAAGGTGGGATGGCGCAAGAGTATCGACACAAGTTGCGTCCCACACTAAAGGCCTACCCACCTTCCAAGGAAATAGAGACATACCGTCCGGTCTCTTGCCGTCGTCGCGTACCAAGCCATTGGGTTCTAATACAGCTGGAACGCCGACGGTAACAAGAGCTCGTCGGATGATGTCATTAATGTTCGCGTGGCGCGCTAAGCGACCCGCACTTCGGCTGCAAGACAGGCCGTGGTGTCCGAGGCTGTTGACATCTTCGCCACAGTGACAGCGATGAGGGGAACAGCAAGGAGTGCCTAGTCGCAGGGAAGCATCGAGGCGAAAAGTAGTGTCGTCGAACAAAGTGCCTATGTTCGACGAAGGTAGTGCATGAAGCCAAAGTCCCGACTCCCATCTACCCACAGCCAGCAGGCGCGCACGTTCCGCAGAAGTAGCAGACGAGTCAAGTAAATTGTTCTGTACTACTCTGCAGAGCAGCTCATCCCACCGTCTCTGGGAAGATGGATTGTCAGGTGGATCTGTATTCGGGCAAGCGAGTCTCCAGGCATCCATAGCCTCGGTGAAACACGGCACATCAGAATTAATCAGTGTGGAGGCTAAGATTTTCCTGATTAATTTATCAGTGCCGTGGACCGAGGATATGAAAGCCGGTAAACTAATACTAGAAATTTTGCGGACGCCGAGGCCCCCCATACGAATGGGAAGAGTAGCTTGTGCCCAAGCTCGGTCGTCCATGGCCACATTTAAAATAGATGTTAATGTATGCCTGATAATTTGGTCCATTTGGTCTAAAAGGTGAGTGTGCTTCCATAAATGTGAAGCGCGAAGAAAATATGTTAATTTAGGGCCGAAACAGCAGTAGCGGATTAAAGTTATGGCCGAATGCATATTAATTTCTAACAATCTTTCCGAAACGTCATTGAAATTTTGAATTTTTTCCTGAATAAAACCGGGAAAGGAATTGTCAAAGATTGGAGACCCAAGAAGACGAAGAGAGCTTTTTTCAATAATGTTGATTTCTGGAGCTATTGCGTTAAATTTGGGAAGTGTCAAGTGTCTGTCAGTACTGTCCGCTAGGTATAGTTCACATTTCGAAAGATTGAGATCAAGGCCAATGGAATGAAGTTCATTTTTTAAAAATTGAAGGTCGTGTAGTACAGTTTCTGCATCGCCTCCCAAGGTTCCATCATCGAGATACCAAACGTTAAATTTGGAATTTAGCTGTCGAATAATTGGGTGAATGGCTAAACTAAAAATCACTGGCCCGAGGGGGTCACCTTGTTGACAGCCAACAGCAGATTCCAAAAGGTTGTCCCGATACAGTAATTTAGAAGGGTGTCTGTAACATTGCCAAATGAAACTATAAATTTTGGGGTAAAAATCCTGTGTCCGATTTATCTCGAAGAACGTTGTCAAAATAATGCTCAAAGAACAATGGGTAAAGTTGTATGGGCCCCGTACCCAAAAAAAAAAGATGACTGTAGCATTATGAGCTATATCGGTATTCGTTGCCCTCATGGAGTAGTTTAATTAATCCTAAGACAGCATGTCTGAATTCACTTGGAGAAAAAAGATATTTAAGGAAGTTAAATTGGTTTGAGAAGACGGTACCCAGAGACAAGGTTAATTGTAGCATTATGAACTATGTCGGTATTTGTTGACCTCATGGAGTAGTTTAATTAATCCTAAGACAGCATGTCTAAATTCACTTGGAGAAAAAAGATATTTAAGGAAGTTAAATTGGTTTTGAGAAGACGGTACCTACCCAGAGACAAGGTTAATTGTAGCATTATGAACTATGCTGGAATTTGTTGACCTCATGGAGTAGTTTAATTAATCCTAAGACAGCATGTCTGAATTCACTTGGAGAAAAAAGATATTTAAGGAAGTTAAATTGTTTTAATAAAATAATGGGAAAGTTCATTATCTTTATTCATTATTGTAATTAATTACCATACTTATATTGGTTCTTATTCTATACTAGCTGACCCGGCGAACTTCGTACCCCCTTTAATTTTTTTTTGTTGATTTTGTGAACGTGTTCAATAAGACTCCAGCGATTTAGAAAATTAACAGAACTTGATTAAAAATTAATTAAAATTGATTTAGAACTTGTATTGTGTTTTGTTTTTATTTCTTTTTTGTATCTCATTTTATGCTGCATTGTCGGTTGCCAGCAGACATGCTGACTAAGGATCAATTAAACTACTCCATGAGGGCAACGAATACCGACATAGCTCATAATCTCTGCCCCGAATAGCAGAATAGCTATTAAAACATGGGAAAAAATCAACAAAAAAAAATAATTAAAGGGGGTACGAAGTTCGCCGGGTCAGCTAGTATAGAATAAAAACCAATATAAGTATGGTAATTAATTACAATAATGAATAAAGATAATGAACTTTCCTATTATTTTATTAAAACAATTTAACTTCCTTAAATATCTTTTTCTCCAAGTGAATTCAGACATGCTGTCTTAGGATTAATTAAGCTACTCCATGAGGTCAACAAATACCGACATAGTTCATAATGCTACAATTAACCTTGTCTCTGGGTACGGTCTTCTCAAAACCAATTTAACTTCCTTAACCTTTCGTATGCCGGAACGTAGATCTACACGAGACACAATGGCTTTTTAATTGTGTCTGTAATTACGGCATTCAACCGGTTAAATATCTTTTTTCTCCAAGTGAATTCAGACATGCTGTCTTAGGATTAATTAAACTACTCCATGAGGTCAACAAATACCGACATAGTTCATAATGCTATAATTAACCTTGTCTCTGGGTACGGTCTTCTCAAAACCAATTTAACTTCCTTAAATATCTTTTTTCTCCAAGTGAATTCAGACATGCTGTCTTAGGATTAATTAAACTACTCCATGAGGTCAACAAATACCGACATAGTTCATAATGCTACAATTAACCTTGTCTCTGGGTACGGTCTTCTCAAAACCAATTTAACTTCCTTAAATATCTTTTTTCTCCAAGTGAATTCAGACATGCTGTCCTAGGATTAATTAAAGTACTCCATGAGGTCAACAAATACCGACATAGTTCATAATGTTACAATTAACCTTGTCTCTGGGTACGGTCTTCTCAAAACCAATTTAACTTCCTTAAATATCTTTTTTCTCCAAGTGAATTCAGACATGCTGTCTTAGGATTAATTAAAGTACTCCATGAGGTCAACAAATACCGACATAGTTCATAATGCTACAATTAACCTTGTCTCTGGGTACAGTCTTCTCAAACCAATTTAACTTCCTTAAATATCTTTTTTCTCCAAGTGAATTCAGACATGCTGTCTTAGGATTAATTAAAGTACTCCATGAGGTCAACAAATACCGACATAGTTCATAATGCTACAATTAACCTTGTCTCTGGGTACAGTCTTCTCAAACCAATTTAACTTCCTTAAATATCTTTTTTCTCCAAGTGAATTCAGACATGCTGTCTTAGGATTAAATAAACTACTCCATGAGGTCAACAAATACCGACATATTCCATAATGCTACAATTAACTTTGTCTCTGGGTACGGTCTTACTCGTTCTCCTTTCCAAGCATGTTTGAGAAAAATATAAGGTATAAATATGATAGATATATGTTTAATTGACCTTACTAAATAATAATTATGTACCACAACCTACAGTAGACTGATCTCAATAAAATAAAATGTTATAAATGTTAAGGTCGGCTTCCAGTCTAACAGGATGCAGCTGAATACCAGTATTTTACATGGAGCGACTGCCTATCTGACCTCCACAACCCAGTTACTGGGTAATACGATACGTCGATAACCCTTGATAAGACTGGTTGTCAGACTTTCGGGCTTCTGACTACCCGTGACGACTGTCAAAGATCCACGAATGACAGCTGGGTCGAGGCACGGAAGATTCTCGGTATGTAAAGATGGTCACCCATCCACAGACCAACCGTGGCAAGCGTAGCTTAACCTGATCGATCGACCTGTACAGCTGTTATTATTTAGCCACGGACCCCTCCGTGAATATGAATATGAATAATTGCACTAATTCAAATCAAATATATCCCTGAGACCTAATCTCCGTAGGCGATTCACGAATGTGCGTAATGGTTGATAAGAACATGGGTGGAGATCGATGTAAGACGGGCTCTTGTACCTACTACACGAGTGTTTATTTAACTGACTTGTAAGTCAATGACTTGATTGAGAAAATGTGGCTCCTTAGAGTCCTTATTGCTGGCGGCGGCGGCCTGTGTGCGATCAATAATGTACAAGCAGTTCGTCTGTAGGTACGTGTGTCCACTCGCTTTGAGGCAGTCGCCGGCTCATTAATATGTACGGCAGGAAAGACAGGATTATTTGGATGTTATGTGAGACGAGTAGGTAATGAAAGTGATGTAATTGTCAACAAAACATCGAAAAAGTCCATTTCAGTTCCGGAATTGAACCTTTTTTCGATTGAGTCGGATGTTTCGTCCGGTGTTGGGTATTATGCCAAATGTTAGCAGTAGAAAGTAAAATCTTAAAGTTTTAGGTGGTGTTGAACTTTTCGCTCATGTTCACATTTTAAATAATAGGGCATTACCATTGAATGTTAATAGGTTCATTATTAAAACTTTAGTTGGAAAATTGTTTTTGTGAACATTAAATGTGTTTTTTTCTAAAATAAAATGTATTATTATTATTGTTCTTTATTCAACTAATTTTTATTAACCGACTTTAAAAAAGGAGGTTCTTTAACCGACTTTAAAAAAGGAGGTTCTGTATTCGACCCGTATGTATGTATGTATGTATGTTTGTATGTCCGCGATTATCTCAAAAACTACTGAACCGATTTTGATAATTCTTTCATAAGTGTGATCTACATACTTTCAGGAAGGTTTTAGTATATAATACATTAGGTAGTTATTCTTATGTACGAAGTTATATGCATAAATGTACTGCATCTCCGGCATTTCTATGGGAATTTTGATGATTCTTCGAGTCGTGTCTTCAATTCTTCAATGCACTAGTGTTAATTGAATTTGTGTGGGGTAGGTACAACTAAAAAGTGAAAAATAAAAACTTTTTTACAAAAAAAAAAACAACCGACTTCAAAAAAAAAACACTACAAAGTGAAAAATAACTTTAATTTCGGAAGTCGGTGTCAAAAAACGAAAAACCCGGAACCAACGACACCGACTTCCGAAATTAAAGTTATTTTTCACTTTGTAGTGTTTTTTTTTGAAGTTGGTTGTTTTTTTTTTAAAGACGTTTTTTTTTTTTTTGAATGCGAATCGAAAGAATTTCATAATTATTTTAATTTTATTTATTTCAACTAAATTATTATTTGTATATAGGTACTTAGGTAGTCTTTAGCTTTTGATCAAAATAAGGTTGTCAAGTTACGTAATTAGGTAAACGCTATCGAATATCTCCAAAAACTTTTTTACAAAATAAACAACCGACTTCAAAAAAAAAACACTACAAAGCGAAAAATAACTTTAATTTCGGAAGTCGGTGTCGTTGGTTCCGCATTATCGTTTTTTGACACCGACTTCCGAAATTAAAGTTATTTTTCGCTTTGTAGTGTTTTTTTTTTGAAGACGGTTGTTTTTTTTGTAAAAAAGTTTTTATTTTTACTTTTTAGTTGTACCTACCCCACACAAATTCAATTAACACTAGTGCATTGAAGAATTGAAGACACGACTCGAAGAATCATCAAAATTCGCATAGAAATGTCGGAGATGCAGTACATTTATGCATATAACTTCGTACATAAGAATAACTACCTAATGTATTATATACTAAAACCTTCCTGAAAGTATGTAGATCACACTAATGAAAGAATTATCAAAATCGGTTCAGGAGTTTTTGAGATAATCGCGGACATACAAACATACATACATACATACATACATACATACGGGTCGAATACAGAACCTCCTTTTTTAAAGTCGGTTAAAAATGTAGTAAAATAAACAGACAGTAGTTTTCATATTCATCGATATATTTTTCTTATTAGTTTATTGACATTATAATTATTTATCATTGACATTATTGCATTTCGTTAAATATTGACACTACCAGACATTGCCTATTGCATTTTATTAAATTACAGTTTGAAAAAAATATATGTATATACAAACAAAAATTGACATATATACTACTAACTACTACTGAATTATTATAAATGAAGATACCTGATTGGCAAAAGCCTCCCATAAATGTATATTTGTACGCCAAATGGCAAAACACAGAGAAACTATTTTATAAAAAATTGTAACATCTTGCACACTGTAGGAACCTATGTTTACAAATAAAGACTAGGTATTGATTAATTGATACGGCGAAGCTTTGGAAAGCCACCTCTGTTGTAGACAGAGCAATACCTCTCCAGTTTCAGAGAATTAATTATTCAAAATAATGCAATTAAATAAACTTCAAAGAGGAAAACACAAAACTTTAAACAAAACCAGATGATTTAAAATGTATTTCCATCCATTTGCGAGTGCTCTATTGGCCTTTCCGTAACTTACTGCTTGTTCATTCTCAATGAGTTTAACATTTTGTTGTGAAATATGAAAGGGCTGCACACCTCTGATGTCGGAATTCGTTTCTCGGTCACCAACTGCTCTGCAGTGTACGCCTGTCATTTGTGTATTTATTTATCTTGCTTTATGTTGAGTTGGAAAATGTGTGAAATAGTGTATGGGTAGGTTATAGGTACATAAGCTGACAACTGCTGAACATGGTCGGCGGTTCAGAGTCGAACGGCAACTAACGCTGAACATGATCGGTGATTCAGACTCCACGGCAACTAACGCTGAAAATGTTCGGTGGTTCAGAGTCCACGGCAACTAACGCTGAACATGGTCGGTCGTTCACAGTCCACGGCAACTAACGCTGAACATGGTTGGTTGTTCAGAGTCCACGGCAACTAACGCTGAACATGGTCGGTGATTCAAAGTCTACGGCAACCAACGCTAAACATGGTCGGTGATTCAGAGTCCACGGCAACTAACGCTGAAAATGGTCGGTTGTTCAGAGTCCACGGCAACTAACGCTGAACATGGTCGGTTGTTCAGAGTCCACGGCAACTAACGCTGAACATGGTCGGTTGTTCAGAGTCCACGGCAACTAACGCTGAACATGGTCGGTTGTTCAGAGTCCACGGCAACTAACGCTGAACATGGTCGGTTGTTCAGAGTCCACGGCAACTAACGCTGAACATGGTCGGTGGTTCAGAGCGTTACCAAACGGGCGCGACCTCGACAAAACGCTGTCGTTTTTTTTGTTTTTCTTTTTACTTTTGTAGCAATTAGAGTAGACTTTTTGGAAGAAGTTCCTGTACTTGGGAAGTCTCGAATAGATAAGCCATAGCTATTTATTGTCTTTCACACAAAAGTCAGTCGTTGAGTACCTACCTGCTACCCTAACTGAACGCTGAACATAATAAGTACATTATTTATTTATAAGTATTTTATCATCGATTACCATAACAATGGGAGTATTCAAAACCGAATACATAATGAGAAGGAAAGGAGTTCTGGGAATTATTGAGTTGAATCATGAAAAGCATTGTCGTGTGCTTTATACCAGCTACTCATTCACCTTCTAACAGTAAATGTGAATAGCGTAAAGCTAATTTATTAATACTTACCTATAGTTCTAGGAGTTTCAGCCATGTAACCTGAGTAAGAATTAACGTGGAATATCTATTATAGCATCACAGTCGTGAACTCATGACGTAACTACACACGTCATTCCACATTGCGTGCTGGGTGCTGGTGTCGACATCATGTATATACCACAAAACATCGAGAAATTGTTTCAAACTAATGTCCGATTGTCACAAGTGAACCTGCCTACCAAGTAATACAGGGTTCGATTCCCTAACTGAACAATATGCTTAGGTGTGTCAATAAATAGGAATATAACAATGCTCAAGAGCAATTCCAATTTAGTACCAGCATCACCAAACAGATCTCTATACAAAGGTTGTTGTTAGAGAATAAAAACAAGATAATATATCCAAAATAAAATGAGCCAATAAAGAAAATAACAGCTAGCTGTATTATCAGACACGGAGCCGAAAATACAGTGACATAACAATAAAGCGCTCCGTAAAGCGCGCACCAGTGACGGCTCACTAAACACGCGGCATTACGAACGTACGCAATGAACCGCACGCCAGACGAAGAGGGACAACGCGCGTACTACGCGGAATAAATACGCGCGGTACGGTTAATACGCGTAAGGTTTATGCCTCAAGATGGATGTTGCGCTTAAACAATGTTATACGTCGCGTGCTTTAGTTTATAGTTGAGCTATTTAAAGGCAGATTAATGAATCTCATCCACCGCGTAACAGGGAGGCACACTATCACACGACCTCAGATACCCCAATTAGAATATAAGCATTGTGTAAGCAACGGAGGTCGGCGACCCTCGGAGGTACTTATCTGGTGAAAGGAGTTTGTGTGTCTTAAATTATTATGACTATAATACACCTATGGGGCCCCTACTCCTTTGCCTTCCTATTCCTCAATCGACCAAAGGGCAACTGCAATTTCGTTTTTACTATTGCAAACGTTTAAGAACGTTTTTGCTATTGTAACATTTGCAACTGTAGCTTGTAAATTGTAGCTCCGTGTCAGGGCTGGGCTAGTAACACACGCACAGTTCGACGGACCAAGGTCTCCCGGCCGGTCCGTGCATGGGGTGACTATTCACCTTCTACCATGACTGTCGTTACGGGTAGTCAGAATTCCGAAAGTCTGAGAACCAGTCTTACAAAGGGTTATCGCGTTTCCTAGTACTGGAATGTGGAGGTCAGATAGGCAGTCAATCCATGTAAACTGACTTTTAAGTAAGTTAGTCGTGTACTGTACCCAGCTGCAGCCGGTTAGACTGGAAGTCGACCCGTCATTGGGAAAAGGCTAGACAGATAATGACATAATAACTTAGATCAGTATGACTAATATCTAGCATTTTCTAACAAATTAAGACCACAGAGCAGCGCCGGCACACTGCGGTGGCCCTTGTTAGAGGCGATATTGTCAACGATTTCCATACAACTCAAGCGCGTCCCCGTTTATTCGCAATACGACACAAAATGACGTCTTTGAATGGCGGTCTGTGACAGAAGTAATGCACACAACGCACTTTCGTTGTCACGAATTTTATTAGTACTGCCGTCTCTAGACACTAGATGTGAGGGTGAGGCCGTGCTCTGTGCCTATGACTCTAGAAATACATCTTCAAATCAGAGCAACTGACACCAGAGGGTCAATTCCCGTAATTAAAAACGTTCAAAATCTAGTCGCAGTCTCATCTCAACGACAATCAATGTCAAAAATGGAGGGATTTAAGAGGTATTTTTTGATAGACTGAGACCACTGTGAAAGTTACATTACGAAAATTACCCCTCTGATCTCTGTGCTAAAACCAATTTAAAACATTTTCTAGTCGTTTTCGAATGTCCTTACCTAGTTCGAAAGGGTCGACCTGAAAAAAATTATAATTAATAAAAAATAATAAATTAATTCCGTTTAGAAGATTATTATTTGAAAACATGTAGAATTTGGTTATCTTCACAGTAAGGTGATCACAGTCGCGTCACGTAACCGTATGCCAATGATTGTTGAGGATCGAGACTCTGCCTGTGGGACATTCACGTAAAGATTTTAACAAAGGTATGTACGTTCTTAAGGCTTTATTAGTCTCGGAAACATGAAAATACAAAAGACCTGCTTAGCCGGTGAGAATAGACAATGTTTTACTCTGATAATATCTTAGACTGAGAAGTTTGTACGGAGCGATCCAGAAAACCAGCCTCCACGATACTAATACTAATGTGCCAGTTAAAGAACCGACACTCACTCTTACTTGTCAATGTCTCGCCCGGCAGAACGTAGCAGTACGCCTAGCAGAACTGACGTGTCGTGACTGGCCTAGCTCAGCCACACCACAGATATTATATTACCCACACGCAAAGACACTGCTTTTGTTTAGTACGAGATTGTCTCCTGCGCAGTCATTTGTGTTCTCGAAAAAGACTTCCAGCGAAGCTAGAATTTGTAGAGTAATCAGTTGACTTCTATTGGGATTTCGATACATTATAATTTTATTTTCTAAAATATTTGAAATAATAAGAAATAAGAATAGAAAGGTTCCCTATCCATTTGCGTAAAATTTTAGGACCTAATATAACTTGGCATACTTTTGTATCTCTAAATTATATTTTCGCATAACATTATTTACGCATAATAGCTTACGCAAATTTTTTTAAGCATAATTTCTCTAATCATAATAATGATTAAGCAAAACATTCTAAAGCATAAAACATGCTCGTTTTATTTCTAACGACGTCAGGTTGACGGGAGTTTAAAGGAACCTAACCAAACCAAACCTCGGGGTGCCCATGACGACGTTTAGTATATGCGAATGAAATTTATGCCAAAACAAATTAGCCTTCAAGATAATTATGCCAACATGAACAGTATGCCAAAAAAAAATATGGCAAAGTATTGTTATGGCAAAACAAATTTTACCAAAATAGTTATGCCAAAGTATATTAGGAAAAAGAACATTTTGCGAAAAGAAGGGACCCCGAATACAATTCGATATTATGGAAAAATTATGCAAAAACCTTTTTATTATCTATTATTTGGAAATCTTAAAAAAATATACAACCCCTTGCAGGGACATCGACGCGCAACCCTGTATACACGGTGAAATTGAAAACATGCTACAAATCGAAATGGGAGATTGTACTCATCATTATGAACAACTTTAACTATGGGACCAAACCTGAAATCGCGAAAAAAAAATCAGCTGTTCCCTACATTTATGTTCGCATAACTCGTCAAAATACAGGGAACAACAGATCTTTTTTTCGCGTGTTCAGTGTATAAAGTAGTGTGCCCCATAGTATAAAGGCAGGCTGATTGACAGATTGATAGCAGGTATTTACAGATTTGACATTCTATACCTTAAGCTTAGCTGATTCTTTTATACATATTTTACATGGAGCGACTGTCTATCTGACCTCCACAACCCAGTTACTGAGTAACACGATACCCCTTGCTAAGACTGCAACTATTTGCAATATTCAACGTTTATTATTCCGCGGTAAAATGTAGAAGAATACGAACATATACAATATTGCTCATCCCCCATTAGCGATTTGTGTCATACCCCCTTACTAATAAACGTTGTATAGTGTCTGTATAGTTCTTTGTCCGATATTTCTGGGTTTTATTGGGTATTAGAGCTTGGTGAAAACTTCGTAGTTAAGTTTCTCATTCCAATTAGATAAACCTGTCCAGGAGAGTTGGGACGCTATGTCTTTATAGTTACACAACTCTTTGTCTTCTTCTTTCGAAAGTCAAATTACTGACGACTGAAAGAGAGAAATTGGTGTGTAACTGCAAATAACATACATAATCAGCCTATAATGTTATAATGTTCCCGCTGCTGGGACACAGGCCTCCTCTCGGTGTGTACCTATTCATCAGATATTATAATACATTTATTGTAAGGTGGACAATGTAGCTTATACATATACTAAGTAGACCTATAGGGAATATCTCTGCAAAATTTTAACACAATTTATCGGGTAGTATTTGCGTGATGCGCAATCCGTGCGCAATTTTTCACAAATGTTTGTAAAGTAATTTTACGAGTAGGTATGTCATAGTTTCATCGCCAGTGAGTTGATAACGTTGTTTTATACGCCACTTGCATCAAAATGTGTCTACTGTTCTATGGTTCTCTCTCAGTATCAGTAATGTACGAGCATCGCCACATGAAATGTATTGTTTTAGTTTTTTGCTTATTCGCCGATTACTAGTTTACATTCGCTGAATAAGCTATCGCACCTACCACAAGTAACCTACTTTATGTATTATATATTTTAATGTTTTTCCTCATAAATCGAACAATTTACAACGCACACAAACAGTGATTTTATTTCCTGTATACTTCCCGTGTGATTCGTATCCACCAACAGTCTACATACTACATCTCCGTGTACGGACAAACTGCCCGTACAAGTAAAGTTGTTGTTACACGAGTGGTTGCTACATGCTACTCAACAACAACTTCAGCAGTTAAGGAAGTTTATAAATATTGTAGATACGAATGTGGAACAAGAAAGTGGCTTTCGATGCGCCTAACTAACCCTAACCACATTTATTCGGCCGCGGCCGCGTCGCCGCGTCGCTCACCTCGCCCCCGCACAGTTTCCGTCGCATCGCCGCACGCTGCGCCGCCACCTCCGTCGCCGCCGGCACATCGCCACAAATGTGATTTGCGCACGACACAGCCCGCGGCCGTCGCGGAAACCTGATCAATCCGTGGCTCCGGATATTTGCTACAAATACATTATATTCTATTGTATTACATTTTTTATCTACCTATGCATTTCCGTTTCCGAGACTGGCTTACAATTTGCAAAACTCTAAGGGCGGTTTCGCACTACGTCCGATCCGAATCCGAGAAATAGTCCACAGTCCTATTTGTTCGGATCTAGTGCGCAACCCCTCATACAAATAGGACAATGGTCACTTCGGACCGGCATTTCTCGCATTCGGATCGGATGTAGTGCGAAACCGCTCTAAGCCTCTCAAGATGGGGGGTCACCACGGGCGCCGCGGAATATGTTTAGGGAGGCACATCTCGTTGATGATCGCGAGCGATACTGCTTTTTGATAAAGGTCATAGCACACTTATCAAATCGGAAAGGGATCGGCACCGTATTCGTATTCTTTGTATGAAACTCCCTACTGCAACGCACACTAATCGGAATCGTAACGTAATCACCTCAACTCGGGACAAGCTCACGAACCGCGGTGCGGTGCGTTACGGCTCGTCGTCCCCACGCTTACGTCTCTCCGTACCCTAGCTTACGTCTCTTCGTCCACCCTTCCCCTCTCACCCCTCCGGCCTGCTTGCTGCACCATCAACCAGCGGTCGGCGAGCCGTAAGCGCGGCGTCGCCTAGCCGTAGCCGAGTCGACGTATCGGAGCTTCTGATCCGCTTCAGTTAGGCGCTTCCGTTGGGTTGACGCCTGTTTGATGGCGAGGCGATAGGCGATACGGTGCCGATCCCTTTCCGATTTGATACGAGTGCTATGACCTTAAATAATAGGTATTAGAACCGTAGATTATGAAGTGTGAGAAGAGCAAGCGAAGCGAGCTCGTTTATAAATAATTCGGCTCGGTTAGGTTTCGTTTTATATTTTCAAACAGAAAATAGGAGTAACATTGTTTATTTATACAGGAAAGCCTAAGCAACTACGAGAACGTAGACTGCAAGAGCAAACGAAGTGAGCTCGAAAATTTTGCATACTCTCGAATAGGTTACATTTTCTTATAAGAAAAGCTCAAGAATCAAGAGAGTGTACAATGCAAAAGCGAGCGAAGCGAGCCTGAAAATTTTAACACCCTACCTTGACTAGATTCTGTTTTCTTTTGACCATTATATGGAAAGAGAATTTACTTTTCACCGCGCGCCACAGAGCATGTAACCCGCGCGCCGCCGCCGCCACCGCAAGTGTGACAGCTCAAAAACCGACACCTTAAAACTCAGAGCTAAGTTTGAATTTGTCTAACCATGTCATAAGATAAACAAATAAAGTTCGCCACCATCTTGGAATCATCTCTACGCGTCCTACTTTTATTTAACTTTTATTGGAAGTAGGTACATGAAGGTGCTACTAACTACTAACTACTCGTAGCTCGACGATATACGTTGGCTTCATATTTAGTGCATTAAATGCACGATAGGTAGGTTTAGCGATAGATGGATGGTACGCTTTGTGGGTTTGACACCCCCCATTTTTTTTGTGGGGTAATTATTGTGTGACACACTATCAGTAGCAATGGAATTAATTTTGGCAGTTCAACAACATTCATTGAGAATTATTTACGTTATTGAGCGGACAAATTTTACGAAAATATGAAGCACTGGATTAGCAATATCATCTAAATGATTCGGATTGAGATTGATAGTGTATTACGCAAGTAGGGTGCTGGTCTGTAAGTTTTCTGCCATAAATCAAAAACGGTAAAAAAGGGTCAACCACTGACCTCTATTAAACAAGTGTATAATAGAGGTTAGTGGGGTCAACGAAATTTTCTTGTATTTAATTCGATGAAACACAATTCTTGTCAACAGAACGTCATTAACAGTGTACAGTCGGACTTTAAATTAGCTGCAGTAAGATGACAGCTTATGTGTTACCTATTTTAAACGAAGTTTAAACAGTGATGTTACAAAAGAATCGATTCATTCAATTAACATTTACTTAAAAAACCGGTCAAGTGCGAGTCGAAGTCGCGCACCGAGGGCTCTGTACAAATTTTTAGGTATGTAAATAGTTTTAAAATTATTTTTTTTGGAATTTAACAACAAATTAACAGTTTTCGGACTTTACTTGTGCTGCATGACATTGCTTCTTGCCAAACATGATTCTAGGTATAGTAATCGTTAATTCTAATTAAAAAAATATATATTTAAAAAAAAATATTTCTTAGATCGATTTATAGTAGGATTTTTAGAGTAAATAAAAAAGACGGGTTGCACTCCGGGAGTGCCGGCAGAAGTGAAAACTTGAATATTAACGTTGAAATAAATCAATTATTGAATTAATATAACTCATTTTTTTTCACTATTTCTGCGTCCCTTTTTTCATTAATAGATGCACTTTGTTCAATTTCCATATTTTAAACACTTTATATACACGAATGTTAAGTACGAATACACAGCAGTGTGTCCACGTCCACGTCCACTTCCACTTCCACTTCCACTTCGACTTCCACTTCGACTTCGACTTCCACTTCGATTTCCACTTCGACTTCCACTTCGACTTCCACTTCGACTTCCACTTCGACTTCCACTTCGACTTCCACTTCGACTTCCACTTCGACTTCCACTTCGAATTCCACTTCGACTTCCACTTCGACTTCCACTTCGACTTCCACTTCGACTTCCACTTCGACTTCCACTTCGACTTCCACTTCGACTTCCACTTCGACTTCCACTTCGACTTCCACTTCGAATTCAACTTCGGCTTCCACTTAGAATTCCACTTCTACTTCCACTTCGAATTCCGCTTCGACTTCCCCTTCGACTTCCACATCGACTTCTACTTCGACTTCCACGTCGACTTCCACTTCGACTTCCATTTCGACTTCCACTTCGACTTCCACTTCGACTTCCACTTCGACTTCCACTTCCACTTCCACTTCGACTTCCACTTCGACTTCCACTTCCACTTTGACTTCGACTTCCATTTCCACTTCGACTTCCACTTCCACTTCCATCTATCCATCCATCCATTGTGTGTCAATAAACTTTGTTCATTTCGGTTTGCGCCGCCGTAGAAAGAGGGGGGGGGGCAATGATTTCAAAAGGAGTAATATATACAACATTATTTTTAGTATATGCGAAACCTGAATATAGTTTGTTCAGAATAAGTAACTGAATCGATTCCAATAATTTTTACCCCATGTTATATTTTGGCCCAAAAATATTTAAAAAAGGTTAAAGCTTGGACACCACGAGAGCGACGCGTTCGAGGAGGTATATTATAGTGTACTCTGTGTTCGAGGAGCGACACTAAGTAGGTACAACAATAGCGGCGCGGGCGCACAGCGAGCGGGGCGACCGGGGCGGGGGTGCAGCAACCCCTTCAGTCGCCCGGGTACCACAGGTAGGCGCGCACGTGTTCGCGTTCCCGTCCAACTGCATAATCGCGAGCGCGCGGCCGCCGCGGGCCTTACAAGTTGTGTTTCGGTTGATCGTGTACCTATCGTATGTAAAAAGTGTCGTGTAACATTTTTAAACACGCCAAGATGGTTAATTGTAGAAAGTTATTATTTGTACCTACAGCCTGCTGTGGTTAAGTAATACGATGTTTAACACTTTTCATCCACTTTGAACTTTAAGTGGTTAACATAAGGTGCAACAAATCGCATTGACTACATTGTATCACTTACGGCTTACGAATAAGTAATTACTTATTCGTAGCTTACGGCTGCATTTATTTACGAATAAAGTACATTATAATAACTACCTACACTTGACCATTACGACAGTCCAAAGCCTGCAAGTGTGATGGAAAATGTTATCACCAGTTAATTACAATACAATCGCCCGAACGCACGCGGCGGCGGCGTGTGGATGACCATGTTTTTGTAAGGACAAACAGGTAACATAACAAGCTTATAACTTTGTGATTATTCATGATACAGTTTTGAAATTTTGTACATAGATTCTTTACATAAAAATACTAGACACGTGTTTCGGGTTTCGCATATACTAAAAATAATGTTGTATGTCAATGGGGGGGGGGAAATCTCTCCTGACGGTCACGTGTCCTGACGCGAGTTTAACATTTTTTACCCATTACAAAAAGTGTGCGACGCCGCTAAAGAAGTTTTCACTTCAAAAACCGGTCAAGAGCGAGTCGGACTTTCGCACCGAGGGTTCCATATTGTGAAACGTAAAATGTTTTTAAAATAGGCCTATATTCATCAGAGAATTTTAACACAGCGGTGTAGAATATTGCAGTTTTAGGTTAGCACCATCTCTTGACCGAGAGTGGAACTAATGTAATTTTTGTTGATGATTTTTGAAAATGTGTGTTATTTAGAGACATCGTTATATTTTTCGTAATCTTTACATAAACTTCTACTACATAGAATAATTTCAGATTTTTCTCTGTGCAAACTTCGGAGATATTAAGGCGGGAATGGTATTTTCTTTTTTAATTTTTCATCAAAATTCGAAAATTTTTTGGCCTAAAAAATGAAAAATAATTGAGAATGTGCAAACACGAACACGGGTGGGTTTTAGTCAGTAAACGACACTCCCTTCCGCTCCACCCACACCCACTTGAAAAATTCACCCTGTACCTATATTTACGATGATTTGAAACTACAACATATATTTTTATCCGATCAATGCAAAGAATATTTGATTTTTTACGGTTAAATCAAAACAGCCCCCTTATTCACAAATACTCGATATGCTTCCGTATCGTATCGAACATTAATCATTGTTATCGTAGGAGTCTTCTCAACGCTGTTTACAAGTCCAAAACCCGAAAATTTCGTCAGTTTAAATATGGTTTAAATCAAATAGACGCCCGCTATTCTTCCAACAGCTATTTGCTGTTGAGGGCAAGTCAATTCAGGTTATCGAAATGTCAGGTTTTCGATACGATAGCCTGCCGTATGGTTGTGAATCAGGGCTCTGATCAATCTCAAATATCTAAATTAAAACGATGTTTCATTGCGTTTTAATATCATCACTAGTGTAGAGATAGTGTGGCAACATTTTTTAACGAAATGACAGTATGAAGTGTCATTTTACTGCAGCTTATTAAAAGTCCGACCAGTCATAACACGCGTCGAACCTCATTACAGCGAACCAACACGTCGCAATAATGGCTGCACCAGACATCACACATTTGTTCACGTCTAGCTAGTGGCCGAGAAGCGATCAATACACGTCTCGAATACTTTCGCGAACATCGCCACCTATTGAGTGATCACATATAAATGTGCGTCGACCTTTATCTCCTTCGATCGACACCGTGATTATTTCTATCCCCTTCGATGTTATTAGTTCTCAACAGCCAATATCGCCGAGTTGCAATAACGTGTTATAGATGAAATCGTCGCGTTATGAGTTGAATCTTCCGTCCGTTCCCGTGTCACCCGCTGTGCTCCATAAACGTCATCTGGCGTGTTCCCGCGTCGTAAAGGCCGTCCGTTGGCGGTCGTGGCGTTGCGGGCGGTCACCTTAGCCACGGTAATATTATCTGTACAGTATTGTGACTCGGCCCTGTTCTAGAAATAATTACATACAGCGGCGCGGTACGTAAACACGCGATAGGGCTGCCCACCTACAGTATTTTAATTTCATCGACCTACTTGAATTTCTTTCTAGTTTTGTGATTGTATAGTAAATAATAAATATCATGTTTTTTACTAAACAAATTAAATTCGTTGTGAATGAAACAGGAAGAGTTCAATAAAAATACATGTTGTGTTTTTTGATTAGATAGTAGATTTCATAAAAAAATACTTATTGACGAATTCAAACAACCGAAAAAAGCACAATATAGTCTATAATTGCTCTTTGCCATATTAAAAGTATTTGTACTTATTTCAATGAATATTTGTCACAAATCTTACGCTTACGAAACCATCACAACGTCCGGCATCCGTTCGTCACTGCGGAGCATTGGAGACTACCGAGTGTAAACCGAACTCGAGACGCGTAGGAATGACTCGCGTTCTGACCGTTTATGAAGATAGAATACTGTATAGATAATATTACCGTGCCTCAGCCGCCGTGTCATGGCGTCCTCGTCGCAATAAGCGGACATCGTCGTCTAACCACGTCGACGTCAAAGTCGGACGCAATCCACCGCGTTCGCTATAAACATTTAATTCACTATAACCTGTTATCGCTGCTCTTAAATGTTATCGTTTGGCTTTCCAATATAACTCAACACTTGCTTTGACATTTAGTTTCGCTCTTGTTTTTTGAAAAAGTAGGTGTAAATTATTTTGTACTTATTTGAAAACAACACATAACGCACATTAACTTTCTCGTGTTGTAAACACAGTTATTTTAAACACGGGTAGTATTACGTCTCTTCCCAAGAAAAACAACAAATATTACAACAGAATAATGCTTTCAGTGCAGTTACGAGTACATTACAAGCCCGATGGATTTTTCCGTGTTTCGTTTTTAGCCGCCATTCACAACTGAATCCAAACTAATATTATAAATGCGAAAGTAACTCTGTCTGTCTGTCTGTCTTTTCTTCACGCGTAAACTACTGAACCGATTTAGATGAAATTTGGTATAGAGATAGTTTGAGTCCCGGGGAAGGACATAGGATAGTTTTTATCCCGATATTCCCACGGGATCGACACATATGCGGGTGAAACCGCGGGGCGCAGCTAGTGTTAAATAAAATAAACAGCTTGTTACGAGTACATTCATCCCATATCAGAGCTGTTTGTTGGAATACTACGCCACTACGCCGCATTCAGACCTTTCATTTCAGTGAGCGTATTATTTCTTTTATTACTCGTTACTCCGGGCGGAGGTTATTTGCTAAAAATGTTGGCGTGCTTCGAACGAGCAAACTACGGCAAACAATCATAATGAAATGTTCTTGAAATAACACGGATTGGTTACAATACAACTTGAGACAGCCTACAAGACGTGAATGTGAAGTCAGATGTGCCGACTGATGTACACACAAACACGGCGCCTATTTGTAGGTATGTGTAAGTGACGTCACTAGCACAATGTTGCTTGTCCTCTTGACTCTGTTAAACGTCGTGGCATGCTTGGACGTGCATTTGCAGGGCGACCTGGCCTTCGACCTGTGGGTCCCCAACAAGCCCAGCGGCAAGGGGCGCTGGTTACGTGTGGACTGGAAGGCGGGTCGCCAGAGCACCAAGAAGCTGATGTTCAGGATGAACCAGATACGGAATAACGTGACGGTGGCGTCGCAGGTAAAATGCGTCTACCAGTACCCTCAAAAGAAACAAGTGGACGCTCTGCTCAGCAACATGATGAACGAACTGACCAAGGTGAGACGTTGTTTCGCATACTCGTATTAGGGCGAAGTTAGCGACGACGCGACGTCGCGACGTCTTTACAAGTTCTATGTGAAGCTCTCTAGGTTGATGTCGTGGTGGGACTCGCACGCTCCTGAACTCTAGGTGTGCGCCGGTAGAGTTCACTACTAATATTATTGTTACAAGAGAAACATAATTTTGATATTTTAACTTGTGGACTCCACACTAGGTCGAGCCTGTCTCGTGACGTGTCCTCGAGAGTTTCAAACAATTTCATTGTAAATGTATCTATACTATACTAATAATTTCTTATGAACAGGTAAAATTACGTTGTAAGTTTGTATGTGGGGTAACCTTCCGGGCGGTCCAGTTCTGCCAGTCTATAAAGACTTAAAAAATTTAATATAATCGTAAAAACAATTGTCTGAAATAAGGTGTGTCGTAAATGTAGGTATTTATTTATTGTTTAGCAACGATGCGTCAAGAAAATGATAAAGTAAGTGCCTTTTCGTACCCGGCTTCGAAGTATATAGCCATGTACATAAGCTTTGACACGTGCATATTTTGCCTGCACAAGCATAGTCAGCACCGGCTACCCGGAGTACCCGGCAACCGGGACGTGAGAAAAGGCACTGAGAATGTACGAGTATGTAAGGTTTGGGAGGCAGTGCGAGATACGGTATAAGAAAGTGAGTGAGATAAAGTGTTTGTGATAAATATGTTGCCATTACTCCAACGAAGGCTTCGGTTTCTGAGTAGGTTGTAGCTAACAGCCATTGTTTAATCATTTTATGAACTTGGGGTCCTCGAGCAACACTAAGAGTCATCTTGGAGAAATATTAGAACTGGTTGTAGAAAACTTAATTTGCTTTCAATGTTGTATTGATTATATTTGTGCTGCACAACAAATTAATTCAGTATTTACCCTGGCAATGCTACCATTCAATTTATTTAATACTTGTTACTAAAATTCTGAGTCGAACAGTTTACTAAAGAGATTTTTCTTTGAACAGCGAGAGAGTTTATCTGCAGTAACCTAGATGTATCCAGTGAAGCAATCACAGCTTGTTTGAACGTTACATTGATTGATACCGGTCCGGTTTAGTTCGCTCAAACTTTGAGTTAAAATCCTTAACAAAGTTGAATTTTGTGGAACTACTCGATATTTAACGATTCGTAGAGTTTTTGACGGAATTATTTCGGAGCACAAGTGTTTCCTGTCGCAGGACAGAAATATTATAAGCTGGGGATTGTTGTTTATGAAATTTCCCCAAAAGGCATTGCTATTGGTTGTTCAGTGTTCGCTACGTCGCGTCGCGTCGCGTCGCGTCGTACAATCAAGTTGAGTTTGATTCATTCTGATCGTTTCACAAGCAATTACTTTAATAATTACTTTGAAATCACCAGTTTCTTTAAAATTTAAATGTAATAAATTTCATACAAATTCCAGGTGTTCGTGCAAGTCAACAAATACATGAATGACTTGGAGAAGCAACGGAATAACAATGGAGTGAAGAAAGCGCATCGTAAAGACTTCGCCATGGATTTGATGGGTTTTATGAGAGCAAGTGCGAACACGGAGCCTGCGAAGGAAAAGGAGAAGGGGGCTATGAACGAGTACTTAAGGAACCTCACCCGGTTTAGGGTGGTTGATAAAAAGCTGAAGCCGTTCTTCGAACGTATATACAATAGCATGACCGACGAGTACAGGTAATTGGGTTATTATCCGAACTACTCAACCTCATTCTTGAAACTCACCCGGGGTTTCAGTTGAGTAGTTCGGCCTCGTCGACGTCATAGTGTTATCAACGTCCATCCACTTTGCTTAGCAGTCGGTACCACAGCATAAAGCAAGCAACAAATAAACAAAAACCAAACCAACAATTACAGAGAGTTCTACAACGCCACGTCGGAGCGCGTGCACCGCTCAGGGCGCGACGCCTGCAACCACCAGCCCGAGGCGAAGCAGATGTGGCGCGACCTGCTGCAGCACGCGCAGACCAGCCTGCGCAGGGCTGCGCAGCGCTACGTCGACGAGTACCTGCGGGACGCACCCGCGAAGGAAGAGGCACAGGTCTTTCTGACAGAACAAAACTTAGAGCCTGTTCCCTAAAGGAGAACAGAACACGTATTTGCGCTAATTTGTTAAGATCCCATGCCACAGGGAGCAGACCTCAGCCGGGACAAGTCCAGACTCCGGGCTGCTACTGAGACATTCCTATTGGTAAACCAATAACATTTCGCAAAACGGATGTTAATTTCCTCTCGATCAGAATAAATAACTTTTACTTCTTTCTTAGACACGCGAGGGCTTGAAACATTATCTCAAGACGGCGCTCAGCCAGACGCGCACCAACCAACTCAACATGCTGTGTGACACCTACAAGTTGTGCTACAACGATTTGTTCAAATGATGTATTTGAAATTACATCTTTGTAATGATATTGTAGTTATCCATTCAATTTCATTTATTTAGTCAATCAAAAAATATCCAGTACACAAATTCAACACAACATAAAAATATTAAATAACATCTATACAAAGTCAAACAAAATAAAAATAATAAATAAAAATGTAAAATAACAAAATATGGAATATAATTTAAAACATAATAATTTAAAATAATAAAATGAATGTTTTTCTATGTAATAAATTAAAGAAATACGTGTGGCACTCGGGGACTGCCGCGGTAAAGCTATTGCATAGCATTTTTTATCAACTTATGCAATTATAATATTTATGCAATTTTTTTTCCTTTGATATTAATTCAAGTTTTTTCTTTGATATTAAATCAAGTTTTTTCTTTGATATTAATTCAAGTTACAGTAAGCAGCTCGTCTCGATCCATGCGAGCTTCGTACAGTCTACACGCATACGTCTAGTCGCACGCACACAAACACCGTGCCGAAGTCTGCCGAACTGAAACGACGTTAGACGATGCACGGCTTTCAACGCCGTAGTGGGGGGTGTTAGGTTTATTTTCGTTACGGAATTTCTTGATTCAGTCGCCGCGCTCAAAGCCCGCGATAAAAGCTATGCAATAGCTTAAAAAATAAACTGTTTTAAAACGGGATCCCTTCTTTTCGCATAATGTTCTTTGTCCTAATATACTTCAGCATTACGATTTTGGCACAATTTGTTTTGGCATAATAATACTTCGGCATCATTTTTTTAGGCATACATTTTATGTTGGCATAATCATCTTAAAGACTAATTTGTATTGGCATAAATTTGATTCGCATAACGTTAGTAGACCTAATGACTATTAGCATAACGTTAGTAGGCCTAATGACTATTAGCATAATAATATTTAGGCATACAATTAATATAATTTATACATAACATTATGTAACTTAAACGATTTTTCAATCGCGAGATAACTTTTATCTGAAGAATATATTAGATGTTTTGACAGTTTTTGTATAAAAAAAATATGTCAATCAGTTAACTTCTATTATGAGAAATAAATATGGCGGTTATAACTCAGATAGAAGTTAACTGATTGAAACGGGAACACCCAAATACTCCGAAATATTTTATTCCGAATTTCAATGTTCCGATTTTCAAAAGTCCGATTTTCATAATACCTAAGAATCATAATGTCTATTATTAAAAATCACGAAATTTATTTTACCGAAAGTCATAAATGCGACTTGTTTGTTTTCCGATTTTCATATATTCGAAGAATCAAATGCTCGATGGGTTCACGGTCCGGAAAACGACATTCCGATTTTCAATACTCCGAATTATTTCCGTTACCATTACCGCACCCGAACTCAACGAACGCAATAGACGACGTAGGATGCAAGAGCGAGCGAAGGGCACCCCGAGGTTCGGTTTGGTTAGGTTACTTTAAACCCTTTACACAGAAATAGGGGCCCCGCGAAGCGGGGCTCCGTCGACATAGGATGCAAGAGCGAGCGCTTGAATGCTGCATGCTTGCTTGCATGCTGCATGCTTGCTTGTTTGCTGCATGCTTGCTTGCATGCTTGCTTGCGTGCTGTATGCTTGCATGCTGTATGCTTGCTTGCTTCATGCTTCCTACAGCGAAAAAATAAAAATATGTTTTAATATCATTATGCGTAAATAAATTTATGTTTTAGGATATTATGCTTAAAAAAGTTATGCTTTAGAACTTTATGCTTAATAAATTTATGCTTTACAATATTATGCTTAATCATTATTATGGTTGGAGAAATTATGCTTAAAAAAAATATGCGTAAGCTGTTATGCGTAATTATATTATGCGAAAATATAATTATGCTAAACAAAATTATGCTAAGTTATATTAGGTCTTAAAATTTTATGCAAATGGATAGGGAACCTTTTAAAACATGTCCACGGCTATCGTGTAAAATCTTCGTCCTTGATTAAAACTATGTAGAATGCCAACCTTCTAAAACAGAACAATATTTAATTCCTTATCTCACGAGCTGGTTAATAACATTTTTACAGGAATTGGCGCACGTACTAACATTAATTAGGCGCAGTGGCCCGGGTTCGCTTCCTGAGTAATAAACTGTGATGTATCGCGCGGCTGTCGACACAGAACAGACAGAAACAAAAGGTCTGCTGTTAAACTTCTTCATTACACTCACACTGTTGCTATGGAAACAGTATTGAACAAAGTACAGTCACCGACTCGCCGGTTGATAACGTTTCCATTACTTATAATATTTTGTTTCAACACTTGCGCGGCTGAGTATGTCTCCGCACTTCGTATCTAGTAGACCTTCTGTTATTTTCTCTTTTGTGTGTGTTGTCAGGGGGTGGGCAGCGGCCGTGGCTCGTTAGGCAAATGATTAATATGTCCGAAGAAATAGCGCCGCAGTACAGGGGAAGTTATTGTGGTAAAGCAATCAGGCACACGACAATGCTGTGAACATTCTGTTGTTGTATGAATGGCTAGTAGCCCGTCTGTTTTGAACCAGGCGTGCTGGCTTTTTTATTTTTTTATTATGAAAGGTCACCGAGTAAGACCAAGGTAGTCCGTTAGGTAGCTATAGGTAGTTCGTTGTTCGAATAAAAGATGACTTTAAAAATACTCGTAATTTATTATTAACTAAAAAAATAAATTCGTAACAAAATACTTTTATAACATCAATAATACATAATGTATTGAATCCTAATTAACACAATCAAATTAAATATTACTTATAGCTTGTACATAATGTATTAAGCCAATATTAGCCAACACATGTTATTAGCCGTGGTCGTGTTAGATTACCGTATTTAAAAAAATAATCTTTATAATTATCTTTTTAATATCCTATCTACAAGACTATAATCCGTTTGATCCTCAAACTGTCATTAAATTCCTCATACAAAACATAATTACTACAGAAGTGTTATGAATTATATGTAATTCTGTATAATCTTGTTCTTTAGACTGAGCTAAGTGACCAGCACGACTCTGATTAGATAAAATAATAAAACTCTCCTTAGTTTTGTCAAGATTAATTAAATTTCGACTCAGGCTCTTCCTCACATTCAATCTACACAGCCTATCGCCGTCCCGCGCTGGACGCGGGCTATTCGCACTCCTCACAGATAATACATAAAACTGACATTAACCACCACACTACGAGTACAGCTCCAAAAAGTTGTAGTGGAACCTTCGGATGCTGTCCATCATGTACTGGAACTCCTCGCGCGGATGCAGGATGGTGGTGCGGAAGTGGAAGGTGCCCGGCAGCTGACCGAACCCGGTGCCGGGGATCACACATACTCCTGGAAACAGAAGATAGCTCTAGTGAAGGAGTGACGAAGTCTTCTCGACACGTTCTTATGTTAGCTTGGCAAACCGCATCACAATGAAAGTATGTGATACTGATAACTGTTGCTTTTCAAAAACCGCTAAAGAATTGAAAATCCAAATTAGTTTATAAACTAATTATGTAGGATTATATAGGAAAATATATTCAAAGGAATTGAGAACCTCCTTTTCTTTGAATAGCAGATTAAAAAGAAACTACAACACGGGGTTAGCAGACGTATTGTTAATGTTAAAGTGGGATACAAACTGAAACACCAACATTACATAAAAATAAACTTCCTCGTCTTATTAACAAGACAAAATCAAGTGAACTTGAACACAAAAGTCCTGACCAAGTTCAACCTACAAACAAACATGGCTACATACGCGATAGTCCACAAGTTAAAGCAGGAACTCTCAAGTTATGCACCACAAGTTGGGGCTCGCACAACTTGTAGCTCGCACAACTTGTAGGTAGTTAAGTATGCAACTTGAAGTTACAACACATTACCGGGAGCCGCTTACCTTGCAGCGCTAATTAATAAGTGGGAGTCATTAGTGACGGGCCTGGGGAACTTAAACACCTTGCATGTTTCCTTGAAGCGTCGTGGGAATCTTAAACAACCTGTATTGTTGCCTTGGTACTATAGTAGATCTGATAATATGACTTCCACGTGTTTGAGAACGCGGGCCGTGGTGGGAGACATTAGTTTAGATGGTTGCTGATGGTACATATGTTACAGTCATAGTGATTAAATAGGTATTATACATAATGACTGGTCATTATATATAATAGCAAAATTGACTAGACAATGTGATAAATTAATCACTTTATCCGGATATTATTCATAATAGCGGGTCAAAGTTAGCCAAAGTAATAAATACGGTCTAACTGACTTGTTACCCCTCCCGCTCTTCAATAAATTTTGTTTTATGACTATTGAGCATTTACTTTATAAATTAACGTTAAATAACTTTATAACAATGTTAATTAACGTAGAATTATTACTTATCTATGACAATGTTATTTAATTCTTAAAATAAAAATTATAATTTTTACTTTTCAAATAACAGTAAGTATAATATTGCTACGCATATATGTGTTAGGTATGCTGAAATATAATTTTTTACCATTGCCACTCGAAAAAGGGCCTTTTATTCATCAATAACAGTGAATAAAACTCTCTTTTAGTCACTGAGTGAATAAAAACATTTTGAATTTGGAACAAGCACGAACATACGAATTATGTAGGTACAAAAATAAATTAAACGTGCTGAAAGTACGTGCTGGCTGGCTATATGGAGCTATTCCATAGAGCTATAAAATTAAATAAAAAAATAATATCCCGCCAATTTAGATTCTTTTCTATCTGTTATCGTGGTTGTTGTCATTGGAAAATCTAATAACATAAATTATAATAAAATGAGTTCTTCCAGTGACAAAAATGAGACACTGACTCCGGAATCATTTCGAAATAAAGCAGCAATTATCTATACTAATATTATAAAGAGGTAAAGTTTGTAAGTTTGTATGTAGGGGGTAATCTCTGGAACTACCAGTCGGATTTGAAAAATTCTTCTTGCATTTGATAGCCCAATTCTTGAGGAAGGCTATAGGCTATGTAACATCACGCTATGACCCTTAGGAGCCGAGCAAAAAGAAAAAAAAGTAAAAAAGAACGTTAAGTGATAGCGCGGGCGGGTGATGCGATACGACGGCGTGGCTCGGGGGAAACAAGAAGTTTCACGCGAACGAAGTCGCGGGCTGAAGCTAGTAGTAGATAATTTGTTGCCACCAAAATCTCGGGAGTTGTACCTGAAAACATACAATTTGTTCTGCGGCTGGAAAACCACGAATGGCGCCAATTTCTTCTCAGCGTCCATATTTCTTAACTATTTCAACGAATTAACCAAGACTAAGAAGCCGGCAACACTTTGGAGCATATAAGATGCAGCCGAATAGTTGCCAGTATAAATCTAAAACCGTCTACTGTTAACCGTTGGGCGCCACTATCTCAGATGCGCCCTTCAACATCCAAAGGACAACCTTGTGGATCGACTACATTACAGCTTTCTCAGCAACAGCAACCACAAAATATGGCGACTTTGCCAAACACCCAAGTCTTAAAACCAAACAAGAACATTACACTGAATTTGGAAAACTGTTCTAATTTCACTATTAATTTTTAATGTTTAAAAATTACTCCTTTGTTCTCTTATTACCACGGATATATGCTTATTTCCGTTTATAAAATAAAATGTGATAAATACTATACTACTATTTATTTTCTCGCAGTCAATGGTAAAAAGTAGAGTACACAACTCGTGAAAAAAATAATTCATCTCGGTCCATTGTATCCCTCGAATTAAATTCCCTTTTTCTTCACCTGTTGTATAACCTACTATTATATCTTTACCTATACCTACTTGTTTTATTAATTATCCAAGTCTTCGAAGATATTATATAAAATTGCTAGTTAATGTGATTAATTCTGTGTCAATTATCACTTAATCTAAATTGAGTAGACATTATAAATAATGGCTAGATAAATATATAATATCCGGATTTATTACTTTGGCTGTAATATATATAATGCGATGGATAAACTTGCTCACAATGCAAAATATTGGAGTGTTTGAACAAGTCTATTAGTACAGGCTGGTCAACTCGAAGGTATACAACTTTAGTTAAGGTAATTTTTATTACTTAAAAAAAATGCTGATATTTTCTCATAATTAATAATAGAGGCTGCCAAATCTCCATCTTCTTGCTGGTTTAAAATGCTTTTCATCGTGTTTTTTAACACATTTTCGCATAGTTCATTACGTATTCCATCATCAGAGTCACAAATATTCTGCTTTTAGTGTTAAGAATTGACCATGACACGTCCCTTTAGATAATTTTACAGAAAAACGTCAGGACCTTCTGAATTTGGGGGTCAATTAATGTCAACTTGTCAACTTTCTTGAAATTTACTGTTTCAGACACGTTTCTCTAAAAATTTCGATTTTGTTACGTGCTACATGGTCCTCTTATTGGATCCACGTGTTTTCTATGTCTAAATGATTGTGATCTGTAGCTCCTCATAAATGATGCAATTTTTCCAGGTGACTAGTCAGACAAAAAAATATAGGGCTCCTGTCTGGGTCAGCAAAGGTTGTTTTCTTGTTCACCATAGTGAAAATATTGTTTACTTATTTACAAATCCTCTGTGATGAAAATGGGATTGGTTACTTGTACTGATTTGTTGAAAAAAAAATTAGTAGTTTTCCAACCCATGTAGGAACTTTAGAATTATGTTACTGAAGTTAATGCGGTAGTTGTGGCCTTATAAATGATGCATCTCGAATGTACCACATTTTAACTTAATACATAGTGGATATCAAAAGGCGCCAAATGAAAAAAGTTGTACACATCCGATTTGGCCATCCTATAGAAGAAACGTTTCGAACCATGACAACAGGATGAGCAGCACCTGAACCTATGCATGCAGACTGCTCAATGACAAACAATGGGTGCCCTGTCAGTTCACCAAAAATTAATTTACAAATTTTTACTTGACAACCAACGACTGGCAAAAACATGATTTGTCATTTCATCATTATACAACAGCAAGTTTGCCAAATAATTCACTTTACAAAATAATCACCCTATAAACTCTTGTTTAATAACGTGTTATTTGACAAACAATTCATTTTTTATTTATTTTATCTTATAAAACAACGTTTGGAATAAAATCGTTTTACATATTGACTTATCATTACGCAATTTCCTAAAAATTAAACTCATCCTTTCATCGACTTGCTATAATAGAAAAAAGAGATTATTTTTAGTGAGCTACCCGGAACAGAACTAGTTACGTTAGGTTAATTATAAAAAAAAAATGGTTCGGTTAGGTTAGGTTAAAACTGTGACCCCCTACGCACGAGCCGAGCGAGCGAAGCGAGCGGTGCCGCGGCAGCGGCCGGCGAGTGCCAGAAACGACTATATTATATAGAAAAAAATACTTGCCTGAAAAATATTTGACCCAAATGGAGAATACCGTCATGATCACTATGTGACTGGTTTAGAAAATCTTTACATAGTATAAAACAAAGTCACTCCCTCTGTCTGTAAGCTTAGATCATTTAAACTACGCAACGGATTTTAATGCAGTCGCTAGTGTATTATAAAATGATATTTTGTATAAACGTTATTTTTCCAAAATAATCTAAATATTAAAAATGAAAAATGTATAAATGATTAAATATCATCTGTAACATTTGTAAAGAGAAGCATTTGCCAAATAAATGTTTGTAAAGCGAGTGTTTATGAAATAAAACATTTGCGGAATGAGTTGTTTGTGAAATAAATAGTATACCTACGAAACGTTGGTTGTTAACTAAAAATTTGCCAATGGAGTTTTGGTGAAACATTAGTGAACCCAAACAATGACTACAGTGTTTGTCTTATTTTCTAGAAGGGCAAATAAGTATTAGTAGAGTACCTGTTTCTTCCAATAGTCGTAGACAGTAGAACTCGTCGGGACTAAGGCCAAGCTCCTCGGCCGCCGCCTGCGCCGCCTCCGGGATGCGCACGCGCGGGTATGCGAACATTGAACCCTGGGGAACAGCAAACATCACACAATACATCAACTGAAAATTGCTTTTACAAAAAATCATCTAATTAAGTCTTTACTTACTATCTTACCTTTCCATTCTACCTATACATACACTTTTCTATGCATTTTAAAATTTTACAGACAGAATTAGAAACAATGCATACGCTGAAATATCACAAAACAAAAAGTTGTAAGCAATCATAATAGTTTAAGTGTGTTAGAAATAATTATATTTATTATTAACATATTTGGTATCCTCTATAAATAATATAAAGGTATAAAAAATAAAAAAATAAATCTAATAAATATAAGTACTGTTGGATAAGCAAATTCCATAGTATTTTTTTTACTAAACTTGTTATAATAGTATAAATTTCTTTCTATGCAACTAAATGTTCTGCACATTCATCCACTCACATCAATAGGGTTGCAGAAGTATCCTGGGATGGAGTTGAAGGTCTTGTAGGCAGTCTCCGTGCGCTCGGCGAGCACCTGTTGGATCTCGTCCAGCTCACGAGCGAACTGAGGGTACGAGGTCTCGCCGGGAGACGGGGGCTTCATCTGGTAAATGGGAGATTGGGCAGTGATAAGTTTATTATCTTTAAATCTTGAATAGAATAGATTCGCTTCTAAAATACGGTTATTATCTATTTTATTCTATAAGTTTTGTCTACAATACTATAATTTTTTGGGGTGTGGAAATCCTCATTGATGTCAAAATCAGATGCTTATTGCTAGTTAGCTCTTCAAAATTGTCTGTACAAACTTCTCTACTGGTTGTCGAACAGTGAGCTTTGAACGTTTTCTCTTGGAATGCTTAGGAGTTACGGAAGTTTTTAAGGAATTGTAGACTACAAACAATACGTGAGTTCGGGAATCCGCTGGATGCGGGAAGCACAGAATAGTTTTTTGTGGCGATGAGTGGGAGAGTCCCGTGTACAGCAGTGGACTTCTTTCGACTAAATGATAATGGTTTGGATGATGATGCAACAGTTAGTACGTCTACTAGTGAGCACTGACCACACAGTCCAGTATGCACTGCCCCAGCACCGTGGGGCACTGCATGACGGCGCGCGCGGTGCTGAAGGCGGCGCGCACGCGCGGCGTCAGGCGGGTGAGCTCGGCGTAGCCGGCGCGCAGCCCGCACTCGGCCGCCCAGCCCTTGGATGCCGTCACGAAGCTGGCCAGCTCCATGCCGGAGTAAGGGGCGCCCATCTCATGCATCACCTAAAGCAGAAACATCATTCATTAGGTAAAACCAAACCAAATTCGAGTTTCTAACAAAACGATGAGTGAAAAAACCTCTACTTCTTACAGGCTTAATCAGATCTTGACCGGTAATCTCCTCTTAAACCCCGTCTAAGCTGCTTCTGCTGTGGTAAGGTACAAAACACAAGCAATCATTCTCACTGACATGAATATCGATAGTAAATACTTACAATTTTCCTTAAACCAGGGAGAAGAACCTATAATTGATATGGGAATACCACAAAAGTTCTACATATGACTACACAAAATACTGCCAGTCTCAAATGATCCCAACACTTCCTAATTCTCACCTTCTTGAAAGAGTAGAAAGGCTTGCAGACGACGTTTTCCTGGTACACCTCGTCTGCCATCAGGAACAGGTTGCGTTCGTACGCGAACTTCACGATCTCCTCCATGTTCTGCCGAGTCAGAACCTGCAACCCAAGGAGTGATCAATAATTAGTAATGTGTCAGAATTGCAAAGAAAACATATTGCAACAAGCTGGCGTCGTGTCTCATCACCGGCAGCATGCTGTGCATACTCTTCTACACGTACAGTCTAGTTCGCTAGCGACATGTTGTAAATCGACAGCCCTATCGTTGGCATTTATGCTGATTCTGGTCTAGCCTATACCACTTTATTTAACAATCTGTGGTCCCTAATAACTGTACCTACCTAACTGCATAATCCCGACTGTATCAGAATGTTTTTAAATTTACGTAAAACCTGTCATCATCTTCGCCACAAACCGTAAATCAATGCTATTTGTAGCGTTTCATGTTTTCATATCCCATTTATTGTCACAATCATATGGCTTTGGAATAGTTTCCAATATTTGCAATGGCGGCGGCCGGGCGGCGGTCGATCAAATTGCGCGCGAATCGCCTGAATGCCGGCTGATTAATACATGTCGCCCACAAACTGCCGGCGTGTTCACGGATATTGTATGAATATCGGCTAAATATAGTTTGTTCGACTATTTTTCGGTTTTTCAATTTGTATGGTATTGTGCTGTTTCAATGCTTTCAATAGAAATATGATATGAAAATATGGTTCATATACGTATAAGAGTGAGGTCCCCGGATGACGCAACGCAGCACAGCGCACTAATGGGGCCTTAGTCCTGAATACCGTCTTTCTCGAAGTTATACTGTGGGTCGCTTATTATATGGCAATGGACTTAGGATGGGATTAGGACAAGAGAATGATGACTCAGGATTTTAAGCTCGATATCCTCAATGACTGAGTCCTACTATAATTAAAATGACTGTATTTGATGATAAAGAGAAGCATTATTATAAGATTTATTATTTTATAATCATCAGCTTTTTAGAAAATACGATGATCAAGCGACCCAAATATCCATTACTTCCTCATCTCTCACCTGCCCCGTGGGGTTCCCAGGGTTGATGACGACGATCGCCCTGACGTGGCAGTCCTCGCTGGCCTGCCGCCAGCACCTCTCCAGCTCGCTGGCCTGCAGCGCCCACTCGTGGTCCTCATCCAGGTAGTAGTTCGCTTGGCGCAGTCCCAGCTCCGACAGCGTCCCGGAGAACAGCGGGTATTGAGGGATCGGGATCATTACCGCTGCGGACAGGATAGAAGGTTGGTTAGAACTACTCGTTGATGAATGAATAACGTCGCGACTATCATAGGTTTTTTATACACCCACATTTTGCCAGCAATGAAGTTAAAATCTCGTAGTATATATGGCGAGCCCATAGCCATTCACCGGGCACAAAAACAGACTCCGTGCGGCTACAAAGAATTTTCAAATGTACGTACTCCATAATCGGACAAAGTGTGCCCGACCTAGGAATCGAACGCAGGAATCCACGTTCAACAGTCAGTCGCGTGTTTCACCAGGCAGTCAATAATATTTATGCACTTGAAACCGGAACACAAGAAGGTTAATTAGTAGGAACAGATGACAACTGCATGATGGGACAGCATGAATCTAGTGTCAATCAATAACAATCCACCTAGCTATCACTCACTTTGGAATATAGTTGGCCTCATTTTACATTAACATAAATTCATATTTGTAAAGTAGCCAGTTAGTATAATACAAGCAACACAACGCATTGACATTAATAAAACAGCACTGCATAAAACGGCGCACTATGGGACGAACCGGTGCGTTCCATCTCAAAAATCTATAACTTTTTTGTTTCTTGACATTTTGAATTGAAATTTTGTATACGTATTCTTGAATACTTATGCTATTGGATAATTAAGACGCTGCCTCTTTAAAAACTATATTTATTTAGTAAAAAAAATGACAAAGTAAAATGTTGAAAAATTTCATACAAAAATTAAATGTAAATGATTTAAAATAATTTATTTGCTTACATTAGGTTATATTAAAATTATTTATAAATTAATAACCACATAGTTACATGATTTTAAACTTAAAAAAAAAAAACATTCGAGTAATGAAAAAACAAAACATTATTCTACACATCACTTGTCAATATAAAAGCTCTTAATTTTTTTGCTATCACAATACTTGATATACTTATAGATATATAGGGATCAGTGTAGAACGTCTTCCATTGTGGCTGACCTGGAACACTTCCGAGCATTGATATACCTATATGTTCTTCCGAGCGTGATTTAACCTATACTTCTTATAGTCTTTATTACGAGCTTCTTGAGTATCTTCAGATAATTGGCCTATTGGCAAAACTGTGTAAAAATTTTGTGGACTAAAGATGGCATATTATAGTACCTACCAGTTATATTTACTCACATATAACTGTGCAGTCCCCAGTATATATTCAGCAAACTTTACTGCGTTTAAAGAAAATCCCGATGACATGGTTTGCAGAATTATGTATAATCTCTTGATCAACTATTCATCTACACCCGTGATTTCTGCAGAACATCGATAGTTTTGGAAGAACCTCCTTGCCGTATTTCAATTATTGCTATTTCCGGAACCTTGACGAGGTTTATCAATGTGTAAACCAAGCAATTCCCGGAAACGAGTTTGGATGTACCTACTTCTTTTTTCCTTCTTTTTCCTTCTTTAATCTTTCTGTTCTCTGGAGTTGATGCAGCCCACTTTTCAAAGCCTCGATTAAAAGAAATATGCAGAGTAATTTCCATACATCTTATCCACGCATGTAAGGTGGAGTCAGTATTTAAATCATCTTCATTCTCACATCTTGCAGTTACTTTTGTTAGGTTACTGTATAGGAGTTGCTCCACACAAGGTGCATAAGGCACTCTATGGTGTCTGCGTTAACACTTGAGCAGCTTTTCCGTTAATCATAGTCACGAACAGCTCATGTCTTACTTCTACAATATTACCTTCTATTGCTGCAAGCGTTGTAGTTAATTCATTAATTTTGGTTCCGCGTTCACTTACAACAGCTGTGGTTGTTTCTGGAGTTTCTTTTGCAAATTCCAGAGAATTGGGTCTGCAATATCTAACTGAAGAGCATGTCGGATTTTGCCATATAACTGCTTTTCTTTCTTCATCCACGAGTCTTAATGGTACAACCAATACTGATTACACTTACCACAACAGATTAGAAGTATGCAACATCATTAATATCATACATGTGGTAAAATTATTCACCGCAAAAAAAAAAAATATAGGATAATATTTTTCCCCCAGTCGACATTTTTGCTTCTAGCTCGAAATGGCGCAATTATGACGCAGGTTTCTTTTTATTTCCTTGTATTACTGAATAGTTGAGGAATCTAAAAATGTCATTAACTCGACATCGGCAGCTATCGGCAACAAGGAAACCTCTACTTGAAAAATAAAAAGACGGAAAATTTCCCTGTGACACTTAAAAATAAAAAATAAAATTAAAAAAAAATATTTCTCATAAAAACATAACGTATCTGTAAACTAGAGATTCTGAGCAATTCAAAAAGGTATAATACTTATCATATTCCTTGAAGAACTTAGGAAATATCTTAAGTTAAACTTCCATAATGGGTAAACTAGTGAATATGAAATTATCGAAGTTCAAAGTTTGGGTGTAATTTTATATACCTGAAACAGTTTGTTTTTCTATTTTTACTTTTGTTTCGGATAGCACATGTATCTCAGAATATAAAACAATCAAAACGGTTTCAATAACACTACTTTTGTCCGAACCCTTTTTGAGATGGAAAATACCATTTTGTCCCATAGTGCGGCGCTGCGGCTCGCACATCTGTTCAGGAATACTAATTTTAAAATAGATTGCTTTTGTTATCCTCACATTCAGTATTATAAACCTCTTTACCCTTTTACCGTTCCCCGGGAGTATCACAGAGGGTGAGTCTCTTGTGTCAATACAATAAGGTATTGTATTAACAGTGTCATGGCGTATAAATACGAGCAGACTAGTCATTTATTTCTGAAGAGAGTCAGGTATACTGGAATCTTTCTGGATTCACGTGCACATTCATTTATCTTTGCATTGTACGGAGTTTTGTGAAACATTGCTGTGACCTATTGAAGTGAAACTTCTTTAGGCGCGCTTGACTTGGGGAGTAAACTGGCGAATGCGTTACGAAAACGTGTGATCGCGAGTAGGGAAGGTACGTAAAAAATAGCTGGAAATACCTGGTGTAAAAACCCGGTCCCGGTCGCATAAATATGCGACCGGGTTTTTACACCAGGTATTTGCTTCCAAGTACGCACACCGGGTACCGACTCAAAATACTTGCAAGACTATTAAGTATCTTATACGGCTACTCGCTCAAATACGTAGGTACTCAACCGCGTTAGTTTTCGCAAATGCGATCATGCTCCTTTTGGAACAATTTCGTATGCAAGTATTTTTTACCGACTTCACAAAAAGGAGGAGGTACTATGTTCGGCTGTTTGTATGTTTTTTTTTTTGTATGTTTGTTCATCGAATACTCCGCCAATTGTCGACGGATTTTCAAAATTCTTTTTTTGTTCCAAAGTAGATAGTTTTGAGGTGGTCCCACTGTCACCAAGTTAGGATCTGATGATGGGATCTTAGAGTAATCGAGGGCAACCTTTAAATTTTATAGGCTCACTTATTGTTTTTCGCATATTTTACGAAGTATCTTGTGTATTTGCGTGTCACCATCTCAGGTAGCTGGGCTGATGATGGAAGTTACAACTCCTTAACAGTAAGAAGTTACTCGAACAGGCAAGGACTGTTTTAGTCAATTGTTTTGATGTTTGATAGGGCATTTGCCACATTTGGTCTCATGATCATCAAGTCATGACCTGATGCTGCAGTCAGGATAGTCTGCAGAGTACCTAACTCCTCGACAACTAACAGCAGATATATCGTGTTAAGGCTCATTGAAAAGGGCTCGATGTGTGGATAAACGTACTGTTAATGAGGAACACCGAAGTACATAAAGACCTGATGCTGAAGCCAAGAGCATTAGAAAAAGTACCAACCTTGAAATTACAGCACCGTAGTCGTGTTTGGGCTCATTTTAAACAGGACTAAATTTTAAGTTCAATGCAATGTTGACAAGTCTGGCCTGATGCTGCAGCCAGTATTATCAGCATCTAGTCTAAAAACATCAGGGCAGGATTTGATGATGGGATCCTGGAGAAATCGAAGGAACTCTTCAAATATTATAGGCACACCTATAGCGATTTGGGTATTTTTTATAGTAACTCGTGCATTTGCTCTCGGAAAGCACCATTTGGTGAAGTGGAACTGATGATGAAGACCACAGATGGCCACCGGAACTACTCAATAATATCTAAGTATTTCACGGGTTGCGATTCGATTACTTTAATATGGTTGCTGAGCAATTTATGCTCGTCACAATGTGAATGGTGATATAGAGCTGATGGTGGACCTGGAGAACTCCTCAACAATTAACTTCCCTGCATCGGGAAAAGCAATATTTTGTTTGTAAAAGGCGATGATCACTAGGCTATTGTAACTTAGATAAATTATAAGCAGACCCACTAAAAAGCGTGAAATAAAAACTTTTTAAGAAAAAGAAAAACCGACTTTCAAAAAAACACTACAAAGTGAAAAATATCTTTAATTTCGGAAGTCGGTGGCAAAAAACTAAAATAAAGATCCAAAGACACCGACTTCCGAAATTAAAGTTATTTTTCACTTTGTAAAGTTTTTTTTGGAAGTCGGTTTTTTTTTCTTAAAAAGTTTTTTTTTACTTTAATGGTTTGCAAGTATTTGTTTGTAAACGCGATTTTGCTCCTTATTTATTCGAAGTCATTGATCAATTTCCTATGCAAGTAGTTTTACTTCCAACGGGGCTTTTGAATACGCGATTGTATTTCTTATCTGTATGAAGTTATGGATCAGTTTTCTATGCAGATAGAAAATACTTGAA